>JAVJIX010000027.1:252500-835000 GCA_036785185.1 Paratrypauchen microcephalus | reverse complement strand
ATCTTCAAGTCCCATCAGTAGCAGTAATGGCAGAGGTGTTACACAGGGGTCAGTGTGAGGCCCCAGGACAGTCGTAAAACTCCAGAAAAAAGATCAGATAACCTGTTAGAGCCTGTGAGAACATCCACACAAACAAGAAGGTCCGGGTCATCAAATGTGACAGAGGAGGGTAAAGTTACAGGCTGGTAGAGCTGTGTAAGCCTACAATAAGATCAAGTCAAAAGTCAAGTCCATTTTCTCTTCAGTTGCCTTGAATCTCTTTGACAGAGTGTGTCTGTGGCCCCTGCAGGCTCAGTGCCTCTGGGGCTACTGTAAGCCCGGCTCTAGTGATCCCTGGCTCAGCTATTCCCTCAGTCCAGTGTGCCTCGAACCCGGGAACCTGTAGGACCCTGCAGCCCCCTCCTCTTCACCTGTTCTCTCTGGGGTCGCTCCATCCGCCGCTGAGACCGACCCACACCCTCCTCACAAGCCGTAACCATGCTTTGGTGTGCGGGCTGCAGCGTGCTCGTCCTGTCCGCGGTGCTCTCCGGGGTCTCCGGGGCCGACATGGTGTTCCGTTGCCCGGGCTGCACGGCCGAGCGCCAGGCGCTGTGTCCGCGGCTCACGGAGAGTTGCGCGGAGATCGTCCGGGAGCCGGGCTGCGGCTGCTGCCCCGTGTGCGCGCGTCAGGAGGGCCACACGTGCGGGGTGTACACGCCGAGGTGCGCCACCGGACTGCGGTGCTACCCCACGCCCGGGGCCGAGCTGCCCCTGGAGCAACTGGTGCAAGGCATGGGCCAGTGCCGGCGCCGAGTGGAGCAGGAGGTGACCACGCTCAGCAGCGAGCCCCAGCAACAGCAGCACTCCAGCGGTCAGTGAACTCTCCCTGCCCGCGCCGGGGGCTGCAGGGTTTAGGGTAGATCCAGCCCGGGTCTGGCTTTGCCCTCATAGTCCCACTTCACCTCTGCAGGCCTGAGGAGTGGGAAAGGGTCAGTGTATCATCATGGGTGGCTCTGTGAGAATGAGAATAGGTTTGTCTGTTTTCTTGGCTCTGTTTGTGCAGTAAATTACCACTGGACTGGACAAGGGTATAGTCCTGGTTTAGTCCTGTTTTAGTCCTGGTTCAGTCCTGGTTTAGTCCTGGTTTAGTCCTGGCTCAGTCCTGGTTTTGTCCTGGTTCAGTCCTGGTTTAGTCCTGGTTCAGTCCTGGTTTTGTCCTAGTTTAGTCCTGATTTAGTCCTGGTTCAGTCCTGGTTCAGTCCTGGTTTAGTCCTGGTTCAGTCCTGGTTTAGTCCTGGTTCAGTCTTGGTTCAGTCCTGGTTCAGTCCTGGTTTAGTCCTGGTTCAGTCCTGGTTCTGTCCTAGTTTAGTCCTGGTTTAGTCCTGGTTCAGTCCTGGTTCAGTCCTGGTTTAGTCCTGGTTCAGTCTTGGTTCAGTCCTGGTTCAGTCCTGGTTCTGTCCTGGTTCTGTCCTGGTTCAGTCCTGGTTTAGTCCTGGTTCAGTCCTGGTTCAGTCTTGGTTCAGTCCTGGTTCAGTCCTGGTTTAGTCCTGGTTCAGTCCTGGTTCAGTCCTGGTTTAGTCCTGGTTCAGTCCTGGTTCAGTCCTGGTTCAGTCCTGGTTCAGTCCTGGTTTAGTCCTGCTTCAGTCTAGTACTTCCAGTGGTTTGTGAGTGTTGTATTTTTAATGAAGTGTCTAGACTGTAGCCGCTGATGTCCGGGCTGTAGTCTCCATCACTCTTCCTCTGTCATAACATGGACTCTTCTTACTCCTGCGTAATCAGATTTCAATATCACACTCACACTATGGGCTCGTTCACGTACACATCGATGAAACAAGATTATAGCTTACCTAAAGAATGAAATAGGATCTGAAAATGTTTGCATTTGAAAGCTAAAGTGTACAATATCCTGTGTTTAGTCCTGGTATAGTCTTGGACATAACGTTATTTTAAAATATTAAACATTATTTTTAGTCTAATTTTGCTGTGAAAGTAGCATTATAATTCTATACTTTTCCATTAAGATTACCAGGGTTATACCGTAAAACATTTAGTCGTTGGTAGCCTACACACATATGCTATACAAAACACACAAAAACAAATCCAATGCAGTAAAAAAAAAAAAAAAAAATTACATTATTTGGCTGTAATTTTTATATTTATACTGTAAAAATGATTCAATCTCTGTTAGCATTATCCCAACATGAGCACAAGCAATCACCATTGCATTGAAATCGCAATGGCACAATAACCCTATTTTGTTTTGCTGTGACTAAAAACAACTGTAGCTGTAGCTAAAAACAACTAGCATGCTATCGTGTACTTCCTGATTATCAGAGAACAAAGACCTTCTAAATACATTTTTATTTTTCTTTCAAAAATGATCGCGATGACTTTATGAACGTTTTTCCCCAACTTTTAGACGACGGAGCGTAGTTTTGCCCTACTGAAGCTAACCGCAACTAGCATGGTAACGTGCACTTCCTGATCATCAGAGAACAAAGACCTTCTAAATAGATTTTATTTTTCTTTCAAAAATGATCGCGATGAGTTTATGAGTGCTTTTCACAATTTTTAGACATCAGAGCAGTTTTGCCCTACACTAAAGCTAACAGCAACTAGCATGCTAACGCGCACTTCCTGATTATTGGAGCGTAAAGTCTTTCTAAATAGATTTTCATTTTCTTTCAAACATTATCGCAATGGCTTAATAGGCGCTTTTCACAGCTTTTAGACGTCGGTTAGACGACGTTAGTTTTGCCCCATACTAAAGCTAACAGCAACTAGCATGCTAACGTGCACTTCCTGGTTATCGCTAAGAACGCGCCGATCTAGCTTTTTCACATTTTGACCTCAAGAGCTACTTGTAAGTACCAGGGCAAGACAGTTTGCTCAAATACATAGGAAAAAAGTCGGATACAGAGTCTTTAAAGGAGTTGATTACAATGTGCACTCTGAAGAGAATCCGACTTTTATATTTATCTAAAACCTAACTGCAATACCTCTATTACGACTAATACTATGACTACTACTACTGCTGCTACAACTATTACTACTACTACACACAAGTACACGGCCTTTCTTCTCTAGACATTCCACCACGCTGCACCTGCCCTACTACTACCTGATTCTACTACTACTAATACTACTACCACTACTGCTACTTTCACTACTTCTGCCACTACTAAACATATTAAGTAGAGTACACAGCCTCTTCTCTTACTACTTCTGTTACACATGTATATTTCAAAACTTTAAACTTTAAATTTGGATTCTCTCCTGTTCTTTTGTATTCGTGTGTTGTGAACTTGGCTGCTCCGTGCTGGCTGCTGTTTTGGGCGGTGTTCAAAGGAGAGGCTGGTGACCTCCGGGATTCCCAGGAGTGGAGCTCTGTCAGTGGGAAGGCGCTGGTGGAAAACACGGGCTGTTTGCTCAGAGGAGTTGAGCACAGGCGGTCGGGGGCAGGAATGCATTGATCCTGACTGCACTTTAGCATGGGAGCCACTTACCAAACGTGTAGATCTATACACGCGTCCGATATGTTCTGCTAATCGTGCATTTTCGAAACTAGGTTGACATAAGTGTAGCGATTGTGAAAAGGGTAGTGGACACAAAAGAGCTGCACACTGTAAAAAGCATTATATAACTTCAGACCCAAGTTACAGGTCAGATCTCTGGAGAGACGACCCCGCAGAATGCCTGTTTTTCGAGGTATTTTTGAGCTGTAAAAACAAAACAAAACTAATTAAATAAATGTAAGGTAGAGCTGCTTAATGCCATATTATGAAACATTCCACACAAAGCGATAACATCTCTTTGGAGAAAAGCGGACCCTCCACTGGAAAAGTTACACAATGCCCCTTTAAATTAAAAACATTTGACTTTATTTGAGTAGATTCAACTTGACAAGCCAAATGATCTACCAGTGGAATAAGAATGCTTTTCTTAATTCAAGCAATATTTGATTTTGTTTCTTATTTTCAGTGCAAAGTTGTTTTTTTCTTATCTGAGTGTAGAAAGATTTATTTTCATAGAGTCTTGGTACATTGGTACGTCATTTTACTTGTCAACCTAAATGTACTAAAATCAAGATAAAACATTCGTAGTCCAAGTAATCTTAACTTGGCTAGATTTGAGTAAGGAAGTTGATGTAATCTGGTTAGGTAATATTATGATGCAAATATGTGAGTCCGTGGAGCGCATTTTTCCATGATAACTTTAAGAATTAAGAATTAAATGTGTGAATGTGTGCTTGATTTTTACCGTCTTAAAAACTTGAAAAATAGAACTAGTTTATTTTAAACAGTTTGCAGTGGTCCAAAGTTATTCCTCACTTACCTTCTGCATTCTGAGCATTGTAATTATTCACCACAATAAGAACTTTTCACAACTTTCAGAGACCGACAACAACTAGCATGCTAATATGTACTTCCTGATTATCGCACAATAAAATGCTTGATGCAGACAGTACACAGCAGACATATTTTTACCTCAAGAGCTGCATTTTGCTCAGCTACATGAGAAAAAATTGTGCACAGGCCAACGTGCATGCTAATGTGCTCTTCCTGATTATTGCATAATAAAATTAGATGCAGACAAAGGACATGTGAGCCTAGAGAGACTCTCACGTCTCTCCAGGCAAAAAAAAAAAAACGCATCTCGTAGCTCGTAGCTTGTTTGCGGTCCAAGTTCACTGGGCATGATTTCCAGAGACGAGGGGTGGACATCCAGACGGAGGGTGGAAACCTTTCCCCGAGTGTGACGTCAGAAAATTCCCTTGTCCAAAATCCCCCGTTTGGGCTGCGGAAAAGGATCGCTGAGCATTTCTCAGTTTACACATTTCGCTATACAGTGGTAACTCACTTTACGAAATTAATTAGTTCCAGAAGTGGTTTCGTAACGTGAATTTTTCGTAAGTTGAGTAGCTATTTCAATGGAAAAAGCCTGATTCGTTCCAAGGCCCCGATCCAAGTTTTTTTTTTATAGTGTAACTTTTTTTATAGTCTAACATTGTGTTCTGCGTAGAGACTGTAGACCCAGGACTAAACGTGAACTATACCATGTCTAAACCTGGACTAAACCAGGACTAGACCAGGTGTATTAAAGCGCTGCGCGCGGGTCTATTTCCTGGTTTCGTTTCGAGTCACGGCTGAGGCGAGCAGCGAGGGGGACCGCACGCAGTCTGAGCGCATGAACGAGACCCGTGCTCAAACTGTGCCTCATCTAGACCTCCTCTAGACCTGGTCTAGTTCTATTTTTAGACCTGGTCTAGACCACCGCGGCTCTTGCATGCGTTCGTTCATGCGCTCAGACTGCGTGCGGTCCCCCTCGCTGCTCACCTCAGCCGTGACTCGAAACGAAACCAGGAAATAGACCCGCGTGCGGCGCTTTAGTCCACCTGGTCTAGTCATGGTCCAGTCCTGGTTTAGTCCAGGTCTAGACCTGCTGGCAGCCCCGCGCCGGGTCATGCTGCGCTATCACACGTGTCAGAGCGCAGTTTTCTCCCCCCTCCCCCTTCCCCCCACACTTCACTATTAATAATTTTGTTGAAAATCTATGAAAGTTTGAGTGTTTAAACGAGAGACAAATGTGAGAAAAGTTTAAATCCAGTCTGAGAAAAGCGTATAATGTGTGTGGCTGAGCGCGCATTATTTGAATTTTTGAGATTTCGCGTTTCGTAACTTGAATTTTCTTTCGTATCTAGAGACCAAAATTTAACGTGAAGGCGTTTCATAACTTGAAATTTTCGTTTGTTGGGTCTTTCGTAAGGTGAGGTACCACTGTACTTTTAGCCATGGAGGGGGCCCTAAACAGGGTAGGGGAGCTCACATTAACGTTCAAAAAGCTCAGAAAGTGAAAATTTCATGCCATGGGACCTTTAAAATAAATTATTGAGAATATTTTCAGTCTCTGCACTCGTCGATATCGGTATCGGCAGATAATGAAAGCCAAAGTATCGGTATTGGAAGAGAAAAAGCAAGTACATGGGAAAGGGTACAGGCCCTTTAAGATAAAAAAAAAAACATGATGGTTTATTAAAAAGCTATATATATATTTTAAAAAAAAAAGTTATACTTTTTTAACACAAAATGAGGAGTGCACTGTGGCAGAGTGGTTAGCCCTGTCTCCTCAGGTTGTGGGTTTGATTCTGGAGATGGCTAACTCACTTCAAACTCTCGAAGTCCCCCTAGCTCATAGTGACACACTGCGAGCTCATAATTTTAACTTTATAATTGCGAATAGGCCCATAATATAAAACATATTTGAAAACAGAACCACTATTACAGTATGACGTAATGAATCGTGTGCATGTTCCATGAGCCATGAAGTTAATCTCCTCGATGCTGTTTCAGATGGTTGCTATCAGTCCCCTGCTTTCATTTGGCTCACAGTTTGTTGCTGATTTCCAGCAATGAAACTCTCTACGAAACAAAATGGAGGTCATAAAACAGGTTCTCAAGGCATTTTTAATCCACTCAAAAGTCACAAAATGATGTAAAAAGTGTGAAAGAGATTAGTAAATGCATCTGACACCTTGGGCACGGAATGGCACCAGAAAACACTGCTTTAGATATAATTGTTAGCATACAGGGCTAATGTTATGTTGTTGACAAAACTAACTAAAACACGTGAAAAT
Source organism: Paratrypauchen microcephalus (assembly GCA_036785185.1). Lineage (NCBI taxonomy): Eukaryota > Metazoa > Chordata > Actinopteri > Gobiiformes > Gobiidae > Paratrypauchen > Paratrypauchen microcephalus. Next base: position 828,387 of record JAVJIX010000027.1, on the reverse strand, counting down.
GAAGTGCATGTCAAAGGATTTTTTTTTAAACATTTGCTCAATATCTGCCTTATCTTGCTAAACAAAAAAAATCAAAGTTGAGTTTTGTAATGGTTAACCGATATAGGACATTTTTTTTTTTTTTTTTTTTTTTTTTTGAAGCAGGCTAAAAAAAAGCAATAGTTTTTGTCCAAATGGAAATATTAAAAAAACATAAAATTGTATTAAAATTTAGAAGTTTATATTACTTTTTAGGTCATTTAAACTGTCCACTGTAGCAACACAAAGTAGAGTTGGCAGTGGTGGATGAAGTACTACATTTTCTTTTCTAAGTAAAGGTACAGATACAGGGATAAAAGATTACTCGATGTACCTGTTAAAAAATGTACATAAAGGGTAAAATGTGAACGTGTTTTGCTGAGATATTTTTAGAACAAATAAAACATCAAATGTAGTGATTTTGATTTGAGAATGGGAACTGAAGAACTGAGCTGATTTTAAGGGATTCAATCGATTTCTTAATTTTTTAAGGTGATTTTTTATATTTGGTTTGCTCAAAGTCAGGACATTGACTCAAATGAAATTGTCTCAAACCGTTACTCCAGATCTAAGATGTGATGGAGTAGAAAATACAGATACATGCTCTCAAATATAATGAGTTTCCACTATAAAAGTAAAGTACATATACCTAAAAATTTTATTCAAGTATTGCACTTTTACTTTTGTACTTTACATTCCACCACTGCTGGTTGGTCATTTGTTATTGTGATGAGTTTATAAACACTTTACACAACTTTAAGATGTCGGAGCAGAGTTAAAAGCTCTCATAAGAGCTATAAAGCTCTCATAGCCAATCACACATTTCCTCCACTCTGATTTTGTCTTTGTTTTATTGTATTGTATTGTTTGTTTGTGCTTTTTATTGGTTTTTAACCTTGTGCAGTGTCCTTGGGTGTTCTGAAAGGCAATTATAAATAAAATGCATTGTTATTATTATTATTAGGCCCGAGCGCTAAAGCGTAGGGCCTATTGTTATTGTTCTGTTTTTTCTTATTATTATGATTTATCCTTCTTATTTTCCTCCCCCCCTTTTTGCAAGGTTCGGGTACTTCCTACCGACGAAAACTCCCAAAATTTTGCACAAAATTCAAGAATGCCAAAAAAGGAATTTACAAATAATCTGTATTAAAAAATCTTAAAAAATGGCTCGACAGCACCCCCTGGAAAATCAAAATACATTGCGCCTATGGCTATACCCGTGTTGCCATGGCAACAGATCAAACGTCTGTCTTCGCCAATGGGATGCCCGGCAAAAGCGTTTTCACGGAAACAGCGTTCAGTCTTTTAGAACGAGAGATGATCCAGCACGATTCTGGTGTGTCTGGGTCAAAAACCTGAGGAGGAGTTCGTTAGAATACAAGGACGCCGGGTCATGTGCTCGGTCCAATATGGCTGACTTCCTGTTGGTCCCCTAGCAACGGTGTTTCTGTGTAGCACATTTGGTTTGGCTGCGACAAAGTTTTTGCCGGGCGTTCTATTGGTGAGGACAAACAAGCGAGGGCCGATCATCGCCACTTGCGGCTATATTTATTATTATTATTATTATTATTATTATTAGTTCAAACATTATGAGAGGTCGTAGGCCAAAATCAGTCTGTAAATAATTTTACTGCATACAATTTTACACACAACCAGAATATTGGCCTAATCAATATTATGGACCCAATACCAGCTAATTTTTCAGTATTGGTGACTATATTCGATACCAGTATTAGACGCAGACAACATGCAATGGACATATTTTAAAGGTGCATTATGTAACGTCGCCTGTTTGGTTCTAAGAATATGTCTCTGCTCTGCCTGGAATGTTCCGCAGTATGACATTAAACAGCTCTACTTTACATTTATTCAATTCCAGTTGGTTTTATAGCTCAAAAATACCTACAAAAACATTCTGACTGTGAGCGGGGTCGCCTCTCCACAGATCTGACCTGTAACTTGGTCTGGTTTGGTCTCCGTGAAGATAGAAAGGTTTAATGCCATACTGTGAAACATTCCAGACAAAACAATAACATCAAGCAACAACGGAGAAAAGCATTTGTCGGACCTTCCAGCAGAAAAGTTACACAATGCACCTTTAACCTCAAGAGCTGCTTGAAAATGCAATATATCTGTACTGTGGCATGAGCAGAAAAACAAGTACAAGGCCTTTAATTTAGCCAAACAGATTTGCAAATAGACTTTTCACATTCAGACCAACTTACAACTACTACTGTCCATCATTGTAATGCTTTACAAAGAGTATTGTATTTGATTTTTATGCTGTTTGGGTGATGTGTTTCAGCTGTGGCTATAGAAAGCAAGTGGCAGATTTACGCGTGTTACAAAAGACGTATGGATGCTAACAGATGTAGGCTCCTCAGACACCTGAAGAGAATCCGCTGTGGGTTTTTTTTCTCCGAAGAGGGCCATACGTCGTCAGACATCACACCTCCAAACTCCACATGCTCCCAGCTTTTATGGGCCAGTTTGAGCGGAGCCTTTGAAAATATGCCAGGGCCTCCTGACAGCAGGTTTGGAGGCGATTTATTGAGTTTTGTAGATTTACAAGTTTGTCTTAGAAACATACATACCAGACAGTGGAAGAGTGAAGCCTGGTACTGGACTTAAAACAAATGGGAACAATAGATATGTTTTGCAGAAGTGAAAGCGGCTTTTCATAAGAATTTGTGGGCTGTGACTTTTCAGATGAAATCCAAAAATATTCTTTTGCAGTATAGACAGTAGATATCAGATTGCTCACCACTTCCTCGTCATGTCTCGAGTTAGGCTCAAACATGAGCCCATCAGATTTGTTTATTTCAGTGACACATGAGAAACAAAGTTACTTTACACTACTGCAGTGCTTCTCAAATAGTGGGGTGGGCCCCCCTGGGGGGGGCGCGGTGTGATGCCAGGGGGGGCGCGTGTGACCCTGCCGTACTGTACTAGAACTAAGTGTAATTCCACATCAACAACAGTAGTTGGCAGTGGCGTTCTCATTGTTGCTCTGGGGCAGGGGTCGGCAACCTTAAATACGCGATATACAGAACAGACTCACCATCAGCAGAACATCCTCTGTCACAGAAAAACACGTATATTCCACTGAGTTGTGTCCTTTAGTCCGCCAGAAGCTGACGCATCAGCGGCACAAGGAGAGAGGGGTTTTTTCAGCGCTTTTAGATTATGCAAATGGGCCATGTGATTTTAAGTTTCGTTTCTGTAAAACGTAAGGAGGAAGTTTCTTTCTTTCTTTTTAGTTTTTAATGTTAATAAAAGGATACAGTGTTATGCAGAGGTGTAGTAATAACAATTTTCTAGACAAATAATATTATTCATAGGGAGGGGGGCTTGAAATTTTTTCTTCTTCCTAGGGGGGTGTCACAGAAAATAACTGAGAAGCACTGCACTACTGGAACTCTATTTATGATGCTTTTTTATCTATTTATGATGCTTTTTATCTTGCTATGCTTCTGTTTTACTTTTATACTTCTGTAGCCGGGAGTCGTTCTGCTTGCATAATGACAATAAAGAATCTTGAATCTTGAATCAAAGGAGGTCATTGGTCGTCCATTAATTGGAACAAAATCATATTTCTCTTACCTTAGATAATCTTAGAGTTTAGTGCTTCGCTTATTGACTGCAGAAATTTGCCATGGTTTTCAGTCCCATGTGATGTTTTTTTCCTTTTTTTTTCTCCCCTCATATTTATTTTAATATTGACGGAGCATGCATGTTCCTGATCCACCCGTCAATCACGTTCATCTGAATTTAGGGCGATTCAACAGTGACCAGACTCGCATCATCGTAAAGTATTGGAGAAGTGTGTAATCTGAATACCAGGCAAGCAGTTTGTAACTTTTTTGGTGGAGCGTCCACCACCTGCTTGTTTCCATGGAGATGTTATTGCTTGGCCTGCAAGAAGGTGTCGCAACCAACTGGACCAACCAGACCAAGTTACATTTCAGATCACAGTAATAATGCATGTTTTATTTATTTATATTTATTTGTATTTTTGAGCAATAAAAACATTTGTAATTTAATAAATGCAAGAAGATTTGTTTAATATCATCTCGTGGAACATTCTAGGCCAGGGGTGTCAAACTCATTTTGGTCTGGGGGCTATATCCAACCTACTTTGATCCCAAAGGGGCCGGATCAGAAAACTCATGGCAAATATACCTCAAAAACGGCAATAAGTCCAAATATTTGTGCAGAGAAATGCAAATCTATTACAGAAGTCTTTATTTGATGAACTAACAACAACAACTAAATATTATAATACTATGAACAACCTGAAACTTTAAGAAAAATGCAATTTCAACACAAGCACACAGGTTTCCCATTCACCTTTGTGAATAAATAGGAATTAGTCAATTTTTCTTGGAAAATCCTGCACTCGGCATCTACTTTTCTCATTTTTGACATTTTGCTGATGAGGATGTCACGGTCAACAGTCAAAACAAGCATTTGGAAAGAGAAAATTACCAATAATTTAATAGAAAATTTAAATATTCTATTAAATTATTGGTAATTTTCTCTTTCCAATAGAAAATTTAAATATATTGGGGCGGCAGTAGCTCAGTTGGTAGAGCATATGCCTCGTGATCCAGGGGTTGGCGGTTCGAATCCCACTTTTGACGGGTTGACCGCATGTGATCCCAGCTCCCACAGATGAGCGCTGCTGTTGTGTCCTTGGGCAAGACACTTAACCCACAGCCCCCAGTGTCTGTGGACAGTGGTAGCCCCCATGGAAGAAGATACATCAAGGCCCGTTGTGACGGGAGCCGTCCTCCTGTGGACCCACCACCTGCGGAAGGATTCATGGGGGCTGGTGCATTGTGTTCTGGGCAGCAGAACACTGCTTGGACTGCTTCCCCCGTGACCCAGAAAATGGAAAAGCGGAAGAAAATGAATGAATGAATTTAAATATTATTAAAATATTTTAATAGAAAATCAGCCAAGGGCCAGATTAAAGGTCTTGGAGGGCCGGATCTGGCCCCCGGGCCGCATGTTTGACACCGCTGTTCTAGGCAGAGCAGTGACCACAGAGACAAGCAGAAAAGTTACATTGCGCATCTTTTTAATCAGGTTTAAGGAGATGCTCTTACCACTCTTACTCCTCAATGCTAACATATCCGGCACTGACAACAAGGGCTTCTGGTATAGAATTTCTCAGTAAAATAAATAAATTGGACTGATTTATTGACAGTAAAAAAAATGTCAATCTACAATTTTTATGGCTATTGAAAAAAGGAAAAAATAAATAAATTTATAGATCAATTTTTGCTAGACATAATACCTTTTACCTCTCAGCAAAGAATCAGTTGAGACCAACGGCCTTTCAAACCTCCTCTGGTTTCCGTGCTAGCCAAAGTTCACGCTGTCATCAAAATCAGGCTAGCAAAACTCACCTTAAGCCGCTCTGCTCCCGTTTCACGTCCAACATTTTTGCACCGCCTTCGAAAAATTCCCAATCCCAAAATATATCAGTCCGTATATTTTCATAACTGATAATGAGGATTCTATATTTGATTAAAACATACTTGATTTTCTGCCCACCCAAACGTTCCATTCTCACAGTCAGGCCCCGATCGGATGAGAAAGGTGGCCTGTTGTTTTGACTGCTCCGCGAATGGCCTTGGAGATTCCGATTTCTGTCCCGAGAATTCTGAGGTCTGTCCAAAAATATCCCGTTGTTGTAAAAAGGTGTCTGGTTGTAGGAATAACAATGTGCGCGCTAACAAGAGGCATTACTGTGTATATCTGGGGGGAGGCCAGACGGAATTTGGGACTAGAATAGCTCGGGATAATCCTTCTTCCATCCAAGGTCGCTCAAAAACAAGGAAGCAGGTGCCATCTTGGTACTGGGTGGGAGTCTTGTAAGTGTCTAAGGGTGGGCTATAATGACAGAAATTAATATCTGAAGTAGGGATGCAACTTATCGATTAATTCATTAATTGATAGTTGATTGACCTTATCGATCAATTAACGATTAACTGATAAGCAGCGTTTTTCACCTGAATTTTAGTGTTTCAATAGGGTCTTTAAAGGTCCCATGGCATGAAATTTTCACTTTCTGAGGTTTTTGAACGTTAATGTGAGCTCCCCTACCCTGTTTAGGCCCACCCCCCCACCCCCCCATGGCTAAAAGTTGCGAAATGTCTAAACTGAGCATTTGCGATCCTTTTCTGCGTTACACAAAACCAGTGATGAAACGGGCGAGTTCGGACAAGGCACCTTATTGACGTCAGATCGGCAAATGCAGCTCCAGCCCCTCCCTCTGTCTCCGCTCAGCGTCCCTGTATATCCCGCCCATAGAGTTTGGACTGTGAATGCGCTACAATGCGAAATGCGTTTTTTTATTTGCCTGGAGGCACGTCCGAGTGTTTCTAGGCTCGCAAGTCCCTTACCCGACCCTCTGGACCTCTGAAATACCAGTGGTTTAATTTTATTTTCTGTGTAAATATGCTTTTTTTCATTGCAAAGTCTCCCATCTGTCTTCCTGTGTTAAACACGGAAGCGAGCAGACAGCGGTGCAGAGCTGCGCTTCCAGCGGGGGAACCCCGCACCCCCGCTCCTTAGCCAATCTCTCTGTCCTTCTCATTTGCATTGAAGCAGCAACACTCAGAATAAAGCATTTTAGACACATATCTAGCCTCATGAAGACTGTCAGAGTCATATCTCATGCAGTGAGTGTTGATTTTGAAGAAGGATTAATTTACAGTATTAGGGAACCATTAAGGAGCCATATAAAAGCATCAAGAAGCACCATGTCATGGGACCTTTAAGAATATAAGCTATAGTAACATAACACTGAGTCAAAAATATATCATAGTATTATTATATTGTATATTCCTCAATTAATTATTCCTTAGTAAAAAGCAGACAAATGTATTGATGCTGAATAACAAAATACAGTAATCCCTCGCTCTATCGCGGTTCGCAGATTTTTTTTTTTTTTTTTTTTCAGATTTGTTTTAATAGTGTAACATTGTGTTCTGTCCTGATTGGCTAAGAGACTAGACCAGGACTAAACGTCTAAACGACTAAACGTAACCAGGTCTAGACCAGAACTAAACCAGGTCTAAACCTGGACTGGACCTGGACTAAACCAGGATTAAACCACCACGTGCCGCTGCTGGTTTCGTGCGGCTGGCCCCGAGCCACAAACCAGCCGCACGAAACCAGCAGCGGCACGTCCGGGCGCATTCCAGGCGCCGCGGTTCGATCTATCCTCGCGCGTACACCCGGGCCTGCTGAGCAGTGCCGTTGGCGCCTGCGGCCGGCTGTGAGTCAAGCTTGGCGCAGCGTGGTGCGCGGTTGCCTTGTTTCGTGACCACGCGGGTGCGCGTGTCCTCGATTAGCGATTAATTACACTTAATGCATTTTGTTCGACCAACGTCTTAATCAACAATTAATCGTTAATCGATTAATTGTTGTCATCCCTAATCTGAAGACATTTGGGGATTTTTCCAGTAAATCAGAGAACGTCTTGGTTGAATTTCATGTACCACAGCTGAATGGACTGTAAAATAATAAGAAAATACAAATGTTTATGAATGGTTTATTTTCATTCATTCATTCATTCATTCAATGTTCATATCAGAATTTTAAATTGATCAACAATTTGTCAAAGTTCACAAAAAATAACATAAAAAATAAATACCGATACCAGGGAAGAGACTGAAAATATATGTATTTATATGTATATATATTTATTTAATATTATGAGATGTTTTGAGTTAAAATTGGTCAGTAAATTGTCTTATTAGTTTAGTTTAGTTTAGATAACTTTATTCATCCCTAAAGAGCTATTCTGTTTGCAGTCACATTCATTTATTGACCAACTCTTGGAACACGATATCCACCAAAATTTTCAATATTGTGCCGATATGCAATGCCAGTAATGTGCCGTGCATTCCTAAAAATGCACTGTTACTGAGAGAGGACTCACCACTCCACAGATCTAAATAGGTTCAGCTGCTTGTATCAGTAAACACAGAAGTTTAATGTCATACTGTGGAACTTTCCAGGCAAAGCAATAAAAACTTCAAAAAGACTACAGTAGGAGAAAACCTACACAATGCACGTTTAAAATTATCTCTTGGCTTTCACTTTGCATAGCTTCTGTAAGGTCTCTATTATATCAAAATATGTGATTTATTGTCCACGAACCAGGAAGTGCGCTGTTTAGATGCTAGTTGTGATGGCAAAACTCCTCTCTGGTCTCTGAATGTTGTGAAAAACTAGGGATGTCAACAATGAATCGACTTGCAATTAATTGTCGATCAAGACGTTGGCCGAACAAAATGCTTTAATTGTAACTAATCGCAAGAGGGCGCTACTCTGGAATGTGAACACGAGATGCGAACCCACTCGTGAGAAAGACCATAGCGTTACATCATGTAACCCTTTCCTCTCTGGATGTTGCCATACAACTCACAGTAGAGCTGGACCTGGAACCATATATTTTTGAAATGATAAAAGCATGTAACTTACATGCTTTTATAATGTCTTGATTGTTCTGGTTTGAGGCCCTGTAATGTTTTATGCTGTGTCCAGGGGCCCTGTGAAATTTATATTTTGTACTGTAACCCTTCACAGATTAAGGGAGAGAAATATTGTTGATGCCTTAGTTCAAAATAAATGTTGAGAATGTCCTAAAAATAGCCTGGATTCACTGGTTTCATCATAATATGTAGACTATGATAAAAGGAGAAATTCAATTTGTCAACTGGACAAAGTTTGTTTGGTCGAAAACGTTTCGCCGCTCATCCGAGAGGCTTCGTCAGCTCTGGTTCTAGTGCTGGTTAGACCCTGTTTATATCTAGCTGCACTGAAATAGCTCTGAAACTATCTCCACTAATCTGTCTCTTTTGTATTACGAATTCCTCTGGCGTCTAGTATTAGCATATCCATTCAGCCCTAGGCTGACAGGGTCTAACCAGCACTAGAACCAGAGCTGACGAAGCCTCTCGGATGAGCGGCGAAACGTTTTCAACCAAACAAACTTTGTCCAGTTGACAAATTGAACTTCTCCTTTTATCATGGATTCTACCTGGACGACTGAGGGACTCTTCACGCAATATGCAGACTAAATAACATTCTGTTATTTAATTTGATAATCAAGATTTCCATGCTGCAAGTGCAACAACTGAGCCAGTCCTCAATTTATTTTCAATAAAGAATGTATTTTGTTATTCAGCATCAATACATTTGTCTGCTTTTTACTAAGGAATAATTAATTGAGGAATATACAATATAATAATACTATGATATATTTTTGACTCAGTGTTATGTTACTACAGCTTATATTCTTAAAGACCCTATTGAAACACTAAAATTCAGGTGAAAAACGCCGCTTATCAGTTAATCGTAAGTCGATCGATAAGGTAAATCAACTATGGATTAATCGATAATTTGCCTCCCTACTCTAAAAGTGAAAAACACTTATAAAGCTCATCATGGTGAATAATTAGGATGCTCAGAAATGAATGCAGTAAGGTAGGCGAACTTTGGACCACAGCAAACCTTCTGGACCCTTCTGTTTTTTGCATTTTCAAGACAATAAAAATGAGGTATTGCGTCTTTAAATGTGCCCTTTTAACTCTTCTCCATGACACCTCCCTCTTATTATGTGTACATGTCCTCTGTCCCTCTTCAGACCCTCACCTCTGATCAGCCTCAGCTTTAGGTGTTCGGACACTTGTCAAAACCTGCCCAGACCCTCCTCCAGGTGCCTATCAGAGAAGCGAGGCCCGGGAGGTAAACATACAGTGTGCTTTCTGCTGACTGGACTTGTTGGACAGTGGTACAGAGCTTAGTAATGCCTGATAAAGCACATGCGCTCCATCACTGGCGGTCTGTCAACAGCTCCACTGGACCATGACATGTTCTCACCTCTGTACTGTGCTGTGAAAGGACCGGCTTTTCCAATGGCAAACAAAGCGGGGCTAAATGAAGCAGTAGTTCAGGAGTGTGTACCCAATTACATCAATTATTTGCATAATAAATTTGTAGTTTTTGGATTTGTTGGAGTTAGGCCTTTCACGATAATTAGTACATGGACTTATCGTTTAATATATGAAAACTGGAACAATGTTTTTTTAGCTTGATGTTTATTGTGTGTACATTTTCTTTGTTCTACTGGGAAATTTCTATTATATTGTGGCTATACTATAAGATTTAAGTTGTAAAAATCATTTCTATGACTCGTTACAGATGCAAACTAAGTACTAATGTTCATTCATTTTGCTGTCTATTTATTGTAGCTTTTTTTTTTTACAGTATTGTACATTTAGAAAAGTTTTTGTGGTTTTGATCTGCTCTTGGGTTATTGTGCATTTCATCTATATTTACTTCATCATTATATTGTACTTTAATTTTAATTCAATTTAATTATTTATTTAAATACATTTTCAGATAAATGCTTACTTACATACTCTTACTTGAGTGATATTTTCTATAGAAGTGGCAGTACTCTTACTTTTAGCTAATGGCTCATTTCATTTTATATCAGGACTAAACCATAGACTGTATATATAAATGGACATAGCTAATGCATTAGCTGCCATGCTCCAAATAGGAAGTGAGCATGGGTGCAAAGTAGGGATGCAAATGATCGATTAATTCATTAATCTATAGTTGATTGACCTTATCGATCGACTTAGGATTAACTGATAAGCGGCGTTTTTCATCAGAATTTTAGTGTTTCAATAGGGTCTTTAAGAATATAAGCTATAGATGCGTGAAAAGTCCCTCAGTCTTCCAGGTAGAATCCATGATAACAGGAGAAGTTCAATTTGTCAACTGGACAAAGTTTGTTTGGTTGAAAACGTTTCGCCGCTCATCCGAGAGGCTTCGTCAGCTCTAATAAGAATACTGGTAAGACACTTGCTTATATCTTGCTGTAGGGAGGAGCTACCTAGCTAACTACTTTCCGGAACTATCTCATTGGTTTCCGTCTTTTGTTTCTCTGGCGTCTAGCTAACGATCCCTATTCATCACTACACGCCTGTTTTTCACACCTCTGGCCCTGACCTGGCTAGCCCTATTGTTTCCCTGTTTGTTTGATCTGGGTTTAAGAATGGAATTGTAGATGGGATGCAAATTATGTCTGACTCCACCATTTCTGTTCAGAGAAGGTGGAAAGTAGTTAGCTAGGTAGCTCCTCCCTACAGCAAGATATAAGCAAGTGTCTTACCAGTATTCTTATTAGAGCTGACGAAGCCTCTCGGATGAGCGGCGAAACGTTTTCAACCAAACAAACTTTGTCCAGTTGACAAATTGAACTTCTCCTGTTATCAATATAAGCTATAGTAACATAACACTGAGTCAAACATATATCAGTATTATTATATTGTATATTCCTCAATTAATTATTCCTTAGTAAAAAGCAGACAAATGTATTGATGCTGAATAACGAAATACATTCTTTATTGAAAATAAATTGAGGACTGGCTCAGTTGTTGCACTTGCAGCATGGAAATCTTGATTATGAAATTAAATAACAGAATGTTATTTAGTCTGCATATTATGATGAAACCAGTGAATCCAGGCTATTTTTAGGACATTCTCAACAGTTATTTTGAACTAAGGCATCAACAATATTTCTCTCCCTTAATCTGTGAAGGGTTACAGTACAAAATATAAATTTCACACGGCCCCTGGACACAGCAGAAAACATTACAGGGTCTCAAACCAGAACAATCAAGAAATTATAAAAGCATGTAAGTTACATGCTTTTATAATTTCAAAAATATATGGTTCTAGGTCCAGCTCTACTGAGTTGTATGGCAACATCCAGAGAGGAAAGGGTTACATGATGTAACGCTATGGTCTTTTAATGGACAATTAATTGTAAGTCGATTCATTGTTGACATCCCTAGTGCAAAGTGGTTCCTTCGAGCTCAGGTTGTAATTCACTTCTATTGAAAAAACGTTACCCCTCTCTCTGTAACTGCTGCAGTGAGCCTCGTCATTTTGGTCAAAATGTTTGTATCAACCCCCTTTGCATGATCTTGGTGTTTTTATTTCACTATTTTTTCCTCTAAATTAATCTTGTGCCTTGGCAACAGGTTTGATTGACAGCACCGTTGCCAAGCATTCACTGCCTTCCAAACCAGCGGAGGGGGTGTGTACCCTCAACACCCTCGCTCCTGATTGGCTCTTTGGTTTCGCACTCGGAATTCCAAATATGATCCCTTATTGCAGATTTGCCACTATAACTGCTAGCCTTGCTGAGCTTCATTTGGTTCCATCAGTCCACTTCTATGGACTAAACCATAACTAAACAAAGGCTTCAAAAATTCCATACATAACATATTTTTACAGTCCATCAGAAATGTGCCAGACATGCTCGTAAATGTCCTGGGGATGGTTCAAGTAATGTGAATGGAGTGTAAAATCCAAGCACAACTTTGCCTTATGATGAATTGTATCTGGCTTGTCTTCATGTAGCTATTGTTTGATTTATTTATAACCATGGCGACAAGAGGGGGCCTGCCCCCAATCAGGCATGGCTTTGAGCGAACAATAAAGAACCATAATGTGTATTTTAGTATAAAAATACACAAAAACAGAAATGTTTACAAATCAATTGAATCACTTAAAATCAGCAAAATCGCTATATTTAATGCTTTAATTGTTCTATAAATCTCTGCTAAATACTTACTTTTTAATCTTTTGCCTCTGTATCTGTACTTTTACTTAAGTAACAAAACAGTATTTCATCCACCACTGGGCTGAGAAATATTTGAAAATTGTAGAATTAGTGATGTTTTTTTTTGTGCTTTTAAAGGAGCATTGTGTTACTTTTCTGTTGGAGGGTATGCCATTACTCTGCCTGGAATGTTCCACAATACGACATTAAACAGCTCTACTTTACATTTATTAATTACAGGTGGTTTTATAACTCCAAAAAACCTAGAAAAACAGACATTCTGACTGCGAGCGGGGTTGCCCAGCCTGTGCCACCTCGCAGCGGGCGTGGGCCAGGCTGTTGTGGGGTGATCCAGGCTCATTGTGCGGGGCTTAGTGTGGGCAGCAGACTGGACAGAGGGCAGCTACTGTTGACTCTTTGCTGCTGGGTCACAACTGGACCAGGGAGGCCTCCCAGTGCCCCGTTCAGAGCGGCTGCTGACCTCCCTGTGACCCCTGCAACAACCATGAGATGATCCAACTGTAGATTCAAACTGGTTTCACTGAGGAATAGGGATGTCAACAATTAATCGACTTACAATTAATTGTCGATCAAGACGTTGGCTGAACAAAATGCATTAATTGTAACTAATCGCTCGAGGGCGCTACTCTGGAATGTGAACACGAGATTCGAACCCACTCGCAAGAAAGACCATAGCGTTACATCATGTAACCCTTTCCTCTCTGGATGTTGCCGTACAACTCACAGTAGAGCTGGACCTAGAACCATATATTTTTGAAATTATAAAATCATGTAACTTACATGCTTTTATAATGTCTTGATTGTTCTGGTTTGAGGCCCTGTAATGTTTTATGCTGTGTCCAGGGGCCCTGTGAAATGTATATTTTGTACTGTAACCCTTCACAGATTAAGGGAGAGAAATATTGTTGATGATTTATTTAGTTCAAAATAAATGTTGAGAATGTCCTAAAAATAGCCTGGATTCACTGGTTTCATCATAATATGTAGACTAAATAACATTCTGTTATTTAATTTCTTCTGTTCCTTTTAATTTCAAGATTTCCATGCTGCAAGTGCAACAACTGAGCCAGTCCTCAATTTATTTTCAATAAAGAATGTATTTTCAGACCCTCCAGGAATTCGCGATGTTGCGATTTGCAACTTCAACGCAACTTCAGCCAATCCCCGTGAATTCAGGGCGGTGTTGCAATTTTGACCAATCACTGCAACTTTCCCGCAATTTTTACTATTTTTTTTAACAATTTTGACCAATCATCGGCGACGTATTGAACGCCGACCAACTTCCTTCTGCCTTACTTCCGTGTGACAAAACGAAACTGCGGCCGTGTCCCAGTTCCCAGAGCGCACAGCTCGGAGCGCGGCCCGAAGGGGGCTCAGACTGCAGTCAAGGAGGTGCACACTTGCTCAGCCCCGACTGCAGTCCGCGGACTGCGGACGACTGCGGTCTTCAGACCGCGTGTTAACTGCGCATGGGACAAAAAAGAAGTGGGACAGCAGTCGTCGCGCCGGTGTACTGTCGAAATGTGTGACGCACATGCCCTTCGGGCCACGCTCCGAGCGGCGCGCTCTGGGAATTGAGACACAGCTTCTAATGGCAAAGAAACATGTCTGCAGCGCCATTTGCCCACAAAAATAACAGCAAAAGACCGAAACAGTTCCCCTCCTAGTAGTAATTTATTTTCGATGTTGGTAAGGTTGTTTTAGGACCATATCTGTGATCTCTGTGTCTTTGTATTATTCTTTGTCAGTAATAACTCAGTATTCAAAATATTACTCAATTTTAATTACAAAAAGGGAAAATCGCAACTATTTATCACAACTTTCACTTCCTCCCGCAACAAAATCGCAAACAAAAACCTTAAAAGCACCGCAACTTTCATCGCAACTTTTTGGAAAAGCTCCCGCAAATTCAGGCATTTTAGCCCGCAACAATCACAAAAAATGCCCGCGAATTCCTGGGGGGTCTGTATTTTGTTATTCAGCATCAATACATTTGTCTGCTTTTTACAAAGGAATAAATAATTGAGGAATATACAATATATACTATGATATATTGTACTATGATATATTTTTGACTCAGTGTTATGTTACTATAGCTTATATTCTTAAAGACCCTATTGAAACACTAAAATTCAGGTGAAAAACGCCGCTTATCAGTTAATCGTAAGTCGATCGATATGGTCAATCAACTATAGATTAATGAATTAATCGATAATTTGCATCCTTACTGAGGGGGTTTAACTGTAAAATTAAAGCACTATGTAACTTTTCTGGTTGATTTACAAACTAATCACCACAGTATGGCATTAAGCCGGTGATGTCTCTAGGCCAAGTTACAGATCAGATCATTGGAGAGATGTCAGTAAGAACTAGTGTTTTCATGATACTAAAATTTCAAACTCAATTTTGATACTAAGAAATAGACTTGATACCCAGTACTGATACCATAATAAAAATCAACAATAGAATGCGATTTTCAACATTACAGTACTTTCTTATTTATATTTCCATGTGGTCTTACATCAGTGGTCCAGATAGGTTCCACAGTGGTCCACAGTGATTCTGACCTGGACAGAGCACATTGATAGTCATGATGGGGGACGGCTTAGCTTAATGTCATGCAAATGAGGCAAGGAGGGCTGAAGAGACGAAAACTTCGAGAGGGATTATCTCGAAACTAGAAAATGTGGTATGGCTGCATTCAAATAGAGACAACTTTTTTAAATATGGTCCGATTTTCACATGTAAGACATCATTAAAAAGCTTAGAACCTGTACTTTCAGAATCTGTGAATAACTCAAAACACCTCCGTGACGACTTGGTTTTGGTTTTCCTGCATTATTATGATGAAACCAGTGAATCCAGGCTATTTTTAGGACATTCTCAACATTTATTTTGAACTAAGGCATCAACAGTATTTCTCTCCCTTAATCTGTGAAGGGTTACAGTACAAAATATAAATTTCACAGGGCCCCTGGACACAGCATAAAACATTACAGGGCCTCAAACCAGAACAATCAAGAAATTACAAAAGCATGTAAGTTACATGCTTTTATAATTTCAAAAATATATGGTCCTAGGTCCAGCTCTACTGTGAGTTGTACGGCAACATCCAGAGAGGAAAGGGTTACATGATGTAACGCTATGGTCTTTCTCGCGAGTGGGTTCGCATCTCGTGTTCACATTCCAGAGTAGTGCCCTCTAGTGATTAGTTACAATTAATGCATTTTGTTCGGCCAACGTCTTGATCGACAATTAATTGTAAGTCGATTAATTGTTGACATCCCTAGTTTCAATACTTGTCTCGATAAGAAGAATGCATGTTTTATGAGGTATTCTTTAGCAATAAAACACCCGTAATTGAATAACAAGAATAGCAAGATAGTTTAATACCATACTGCGGAACATCACAGGCAAAGCAATAATGTTTCCATGGGGACAATCAAGCGAGAGCACCAGAAAAATGACACACCCCACCTTTAAGTTATTCCCATTTAATAAGATAAGAGATAAGATAAAATAAGACTTTATTGATCTCACACGGGAGAAATTCGCTTGCCACATTAGCTCCAGGCAGGCATACCAATAAAACACATTTTTATTGGTATGAATGTTTCAGTATGATCGTCTAGGGCTGGGAATCACAGGGATCCTCACTATTCAATACGATACTCGATACATGACTCATGATAGGATATTATCACGATATGCAGATACATGCCATAATCCATATTGCACATGATATTCAAATGCTTTTCTCCATGGATATGTTATTGCTTTGTCTGGAATGTCTCACACTATCTTTCTAGCGTCAAGCTTCATGACAGAATCAGACCAAATTACAGGTCAGATCTGTGGAGAGGCGACCCCGTTCACAGTCAGACTGCCTGTTTTTCAATTATATTTTTGAGCCATAAAACCACCTGTAATTGAATAAATGTAACACAGATCTGTCTAATGTCATGCTGTGGAACATTCCAGGCAAAACAATGACACATCGGTAGAAACAAGCAGGTGACAGAATCCCAACCAAAAAGTTACACAGTGGAGCTTTAATATGAAATACATTGATTTTAATAATCAAAACAGTGAACAAGCTTCCTTCCACTAAATAAGCAATAAACTGTAGTGTGTTCACAACAAAAAAGAAAAATATAGCTGCAAGCGGCGATGATCGGCCCACGCTTGCACTCGCGGGGGGGTGCTAACGCGCCACTTTCCTCCCCTTTTTTCTAGCTGGGGGAGGGGTTGTTTGTTCCGCTTTTTAATTTCAATTATTTTAAGAGGAGGGTCACTCATAAGCCTTTCCTGCACTGTTCTGTTATTTCTGATTAAAATTTATTTTCGATTAAAGTTGGAGTGAAATCGGCCAAAGTATGCGCGGATTATCACTCGTCGAAATGGGATGGTGCAAAAACAAACCTAAAATTTGTGACATTTTCACGGAAACACTGTTCAGTCTTTTAGAACGCTTTTAATAACTTAATGTCCCACTTGTCTAGATGATACAGCACGATTCTGGTGAGTCTGGGTCAAAAACCCAAGGAGGAGTTTGCTAAAATACGAGGACAGGAAAATTTGCCTTCGGCGCTAGGTCCAATATGGCTGACTTCCTGTTGGTCGCCTAGCAACGGTGTAATATACTTTTTTCTTCCTATTCCCATGATGCATCTGTGTACCAAATTTGGTTTGGCTACAACAAACTTTTTGCCGGGCATCCCATTGGCGAGGACAGATGCTTGGCCTGTTGCCATGGCAACACGGGTATAGCCATAGGCGCAATGTATTTTGATTTTCCAGGGGGTGCTATCAAGCCAAAGATTTTTTAATACAGATTATTTGTAAATTCCTTTTTGGGCGTTCTTGAATTTTGTGCAAAATTTCGTGAGTTTTCGTCAGTGGGAAGTACCCGAAACCTGCAAAAAGGGGTTAGAAAAATAATAAGAATAAGAATAAGAAAAACCAGAACAATAACAGTAGGCCCTACGCTTTAGCGCTTGGGCCTAAATATACAAAAGATACAGCCTACGATACTGTATCACCAAATTTTGTATCACAATACTGTATATCGATGTTTCAGCATTTTTGCACACCCCTAGATTGGTGTCATTTGTCATTTATTTTTGTGGTTTTGAAGTTTAATTTTGCAGTAGTTCTGTTCAGGAACCACGCATATAAAAGCAGGTATTTAAATTTTCATCTTATGTGCTAATCCGTTGTAAGTGGATATATCAGTCATTTCCCAGTTCACTCCCTGTGGACCGAAATCTGCTGCTGTCATGAGAAACGCAAACACGGCCATCGGAGGGTCCATCGGAGGGTCCATCGGAGGGTCCATCGGAGGGTCCATCGGAGGGTCCATCGGAGGGTCCATCGGAGGGTCCATCGGAGGGTCCATCGGAGGGTCCGGCTCATGTTTCCAGTGAATAGGGAGTGATGGAGCTGCACTTGTGGGGATTACATAACTCAGCTGAACAAAGGCGAAGCTCCACCGCTGTGTGGGTCCTGCTCCGTTCACACATACACACCTGACTCCAGTTAACCTCTGACCCACCTGCTCCTTTGTACCTCCTTTACTCCTCCGCTTCTGCTCCTCGTCTCCTCCCCTGCACCTCCTCCACTCTTCCTTCCTCTTCTTCTCCTCTAAAATATAGTCATGATAATAACTGAATTGAATCACTTGAAATCAGCTGAATTCTTTATCAAAATCATTACATTTGATGCTTTAACTGTTAACAAAAATCTCTGCAAAAGTAAATCTACAAAGTAATTTTTTTTAAAAGGCACTTCAGAAGTTTGAAGTAGATTTTTTTATGTGATACTTTTCATTTTAATTGAGTAATCTTTTGTATTTATATTTTGTATATGTACTTTTACTTAAGTAACAAAACTGAGTTGTTCTTCCGCATTTGTGAGGAATAATTTGGGCCATTGCAAACCGCTGAACTTTTCTAATGGAGGGTCCATCACCTGCTTGTTTCTGTGGATATGTCATTGCTCAGCCTGGAATGTTCCACAATACGACATTAAACAGCTCTTCCTTACAGTCATTCAGTTACAGGTGGATTTATAACTCCAAAATCCCTAGAAAAACAGGCATTCTGACTGTGAGGGGGGTGGGCTCTCCACAGATCTGATCTGTAACTTGATCAGGTTTGGTCTCCATGGAAATAGAAAGGTTGAATGCCAAAGTGTGAAGCATTCCAGACAAAGCAACAGCATCTCCATGCAGAAAAGTAATAATACGGTTTATACCAGGGGTGTCAAACATGCGGCCCGGGGGCCGGATCAGGCCCTCCAAGACCTTTAATCTGGCCCTCAGCTGACTTTCTATTTTATTTTATTTTAACTTTCAATTAAAAATATTGGTAATTTTCTGCGCCTCTTTTCTGCACAGCTTAGCATAGCAGCGTCTCCAGGGCCTCTGTGTGTGACCGCCTTCCACCAGAGCAGCACAAATGAAGAATATACGTAGCATGACTAAATTCTGTGAAATGCATACAAGTTAATGTTAAAATATTTGTGTTGAAATTGTATGTTTCTTAAAGGTCCCATGGCATGAAATTTTCACTTTCTGAGGTTTTTGAACGTTAATATGAGCTCCCCTACCCTGTTTAGGTCCCCCCCCATGGCTAAAAGTTACGAAATGTGTAAACTGAGCATTTGCGATCCTTTTCCGCGTTTGAAAAAAAGACAGCCCAAACGGGCGATTCTGAACAAGGGAAGTTTCTGACGTCACATTCAAGAAAAAATGCAAATGCAGTTCCACCCCCCGTTTGGAAGTCTACCCACTGTCTATGGAAGTCAAACGAGCTACGCAATGCGAGATGTGGTTTTTTATTTTCCTGGAGGCACGTGAGAGTGTTTCCAGGCTCGGATGTCCTTTATCCGAGCCTCCGAACCTCTGAAACAGTAGTGGTTTAATTTTATTTTCTGTGGAAATGTGTTTATTATTCAATGGAAATCGTCTCATATTTTCCTCCGCTCTTAAACGCGGAAGTGGGGCCAGCGCACACAGCGCACCGCTAAAGAGGAAAGAGCGGAGAGTTTGGCCACACCCCCACCCGCTGCACTGGCCTGTCTCTGTCCTCCTCATTTGCATTCAAGCAACAACGCCCAGAATAAAGTGTTTGAGAGACATATTTATGACTCTGACTGTGTTCATGTGTCTTTCTCATGCACTGAGTCTTGATTTTGAAGAAGGATTCATTTACAGTATTAGGGAACCATTAAGGCGCCATATAAAAGATCAAGAAGTACCATGTCATGGGATCTTTAAAGTTTTAGGTTGTTCATAATATTATAATATTTTGTAAAAGAAAGATTTAATCAAATAAAAAAGACTTCTGTAATAGGTTTGTGTCTTAAATCTTAATCTCTTAATCTCTGCACTAATATGTGGACTTATTGCTATTTTTGGGGTATATTTGCCATTAGTTTTCTGATCCGGCCTCTTTGGGATCAAAGTAGGTTGGATACGGCCCCCGGACCAAAATGAGTTTGACACCCCTGGTTTCTACACTAGTCATTATTCATTTGCTCAATACTTGGTGGTGGTAAGCTACTATTGTAACCACAGCTGCCCTGGGGTAGACTGATGGAAGCAAGGCTGCCAATCTGCGCCATCAGCCCCTGTGTGTCTTGCCTAAGGACACACTGACAGAATTGGTCTGAGCAGGAATCAACACAAATGGGTCGTGTGAGTCCGGGACGGCTCTCTTTTCGCACCATATACCTTCAAATGAGGACACGGATACAGTGTTTAAAATGAAATATTAGGTTTATTAAAGCTGGGTCCTTGAAGGCCACGCCCACATCGCCACATGTTGACACATCGTCAGCAACAGATCCATAACACCGCTCCCTCCAATGGACAGCTGCACATCACGCTAGCAAGCAGCGGCATTTGTACCAAAATGACTACGCTACGCTACTGAATCCTACATGTATCACTGATTAAGAAAATAAAATTGTAGAGCACAGTTAGTACAGAGCAGTGGGCGTATGCCGGTGGCGGTGAGCACGACGATTGATCGGCAATATGGTGTCTTGAAAAGCAATTATAGATTACTCAAACATGCACGAATCACTCCAAATACAACTTTGAGGAGTAAAATGAGAAAGGGAAACAGTTGGTTAAAAGAAAAGTCTGAAAAGTCCATTATGCAGAATAGGTTTGCGTTAATAAAGATCATCGCTCATCTGTTTTCAGGCGTTTGGTATGCCGTATGTTTTATGTCTGTGATTGAACTATTTTAACTAGATAACAGTTTTAATTTGTTCTCCTGTCTTTCACGTGGGCAGTTTCTGAGATTTCTGTCCAAATGCGCTCGTTTGAAAGTGGGCTCCTCTGGTGTCAGGAAAACAGGGCTGCTGGACCTGATGGCCTCTGGCTGTTTGCCCCATGTGTTTGAGCAGGAGGTGATGTTTGACAAAGCTCTACGCACAGAGAGAGACATGGTCCAAGTCAGGACACATGCACACAGGAAGCATGCATCAACACACATTTAATCCAACGGTTTTGTAATAGTGTGATCCTCCCAAGTTGGGTTGTGCAATTAATTGAATTTTAATTGAGACTGAGTCATTTCTAACCATCGATGTCTTTTTAATGGAGAGGTCGTCACTGCATGTGGTCAGCTGATGGAAGAATTTGTCTGTTTTATTATTTTATTTATGTATTTAATTCCTATCAATCAGTAAAAACACATGTTAATTTTTGTCACCCAGCCGTCCCCAATTTAAAGAGCTGGATCTAATTGCATGTTAATTAGACTGAACCATCAAATGATCAAATGCAAAGGAAAAGTGTGCTGTATGTTGCTCGCATATACACTAATCCCTCGTTTATCGCGGGGGTTAGGTTCCAGAAATAACCCGCAATAAGAGAAATCCGCGAAGTAGGACAACTCTATATTTTACATTTATTCTACATGTTTTAAGGCTGTAACCTTAAAACACACCACACACATTATACGCTTTTCTCAGACTGGAATTAACCTTTTCTCACATTTCTCTCTCGTTTAAACACTCAAACTTTAGTAGATTTTCAACAAAATGTAATGATAGTGACGCGCTCCCCTTGTTGGACGCGCGAGGGGAGTGGAGACATGAGTCACTAGATTCGCAGGAAGCACCGCGAGAAGTGCGCGACACGTGCACCCCTCATCATGGCCAAATCCGTGACAGAGCAGAGTGACCGGCGTACACCGGGGCTGCGAGCACGAGATCGAACCGCGGCGCCCGGACCGCGTCCTCTCAGCCCGAGCCACAAACCAGCTGTACGAAACCAGCAAAGAGCGGCACGTGGTGGTTTAATCCTGGTTTAGTCCAGGTCTAGACCTGGTCCAGTCTTGGTTTAGTCCAGGACCAGTCCAGGTTTAGACCTGGTTTAGACCTGGTTTAGTTCTGGTCTAGACCTGGTTTAGTCCTGGTTTAGTCCTGGTTTAGTCCAGGACCAGTCCAGGGTTAGACCTGGTTTAGACCTGGTTTAGTTCTGGTCTAGACTTGGTTTAGTCCTGGTTTAGTCCAGGACCAGTCCAGGTTTAGACCTGGTTTAGTTCTGATCTAGACCTGGTTTAGTCCACGTTTAGTCCTGGTCTAATCCTGGTCTAGTCCCGGTCTAGTCCCGGTCTGGTCCTGGTCTAGGTCTCCCCCGTGTCTATCAATCGGCAAATGTCTACAGTCTCTTAGCCAATCAGGACGCAGAACACAATGTTACACTATAAAAAAAATAAAAATCTGCGAAACAGCGAGGCCGCGAACAGTGAACTGCAATAGACCGAGGAACCACTGTATGTGTATATATATATATATATATATATATATATATATATATATATATATATATACACATTGTAAATAAATACAAATAAATTAAAGTTTTAAAAAGAGTGAAATATTTTTTTAAAAAGCTGCTCAAGAACCAACTTTATTGAGACTTTTTTCTGTTTTGGTTACATGGCAATACTAGTTGAGATATAGCAACACTAGCTATTGTCTTTGCCTGATTTGGAATCTTACCCAATCTGGCACCCGCTTTTGAGATTTGTTCATTCTCATTTACTTTTGAAATATAAACTGTTTTACTGAAAAATACTTGCTAAAAATGATGTATTTAAACTGTCAGAAATGTCAGAAAACAGAGCAGAGCTGTGTAAAGTCTGACTTAAGTAAAACAGCTAACTTTGATGGTTAGATACACAATCATTTTTGTTTCCATTTCGAACAATAAACTCCAAAATTGCTAGACTTTGATATGAATAGCCAGTAGTTACAGCAAACACATAATAAACAGATTTAAAGCAGTTGCCGGGTGCCAAAGAGTTCAATGAGCTTACGGATAGCTTTTTGACTTGCCTAATTTGTACCAGGCCAGTCCGACCATGTAAAACTTTTGTGTTCACAGCGTCTCGGAGTTTGACAGTTATGAAAAACGAGGTGTGCGAAGTGGAGCCATTTGCACACTCCACAAGAATCGTCTGTTACCAAAATGACAGCAGGAACACGCTAAATGGCTAGCTACGCAAACAGAGCCGCGCCACAGGTCAGAGGTCGAACATTTTTCCCACCCAAAATGGGAGACGCGCGGATGTTCATCGTTAGGCTACGGTGGTCTGCTGTAGGTCTTTTTGAAGGCCACGCCGGTCGTTGTGAATCAAATGTATGGCACGTGATGAAAGCTATGAAATGAAAACATGAAATGATGTCATGAAAACTATCGCTTCATGACATCACAAGGTGGAACAGAGCATTTTGTGCATTGGTGATGTAGAAAAAAGGGTTACTCAAACATGTAAATGGAACAAAACACAACTCCAGCTTTGTTTTTGAAGAGGTAACAACATTTCAACACGGTTTAAAGCTCACGTGAGTCAATTTTTCGTAATATGCGAAATAAATAGGCCACATGTTTACACTGGCAGAATGTCAAATTCCTTTTGCGTAGGGTTGTCAAAAGGTTCAAAATCAACTAGATACTCATTTCAATAAGTATTGATACAAAAAAGCCACATTCACAGTACAGAAATTAACCTTTTCTGAGTAACTTTATAATGATCTTGAGCTGTATCAGAACAAATATAAGAGCACATAGTCTAGTATATCCTCCTGGGACCTGAAGAAAATATGTGTATCTAAAAGTGTATCTTAATTATTATTATTATTAGCATTTACATTTTGTTCATTTTATTTTTATTCATAATGTTGTAACATTATTGGTGTTAAATCCATATGAATTAAAGGTCCCATGGCATGAAATTTTCACTTTCTGAGGTTTTTGAACGTTAATGTGAGCTCCCCTACCCTGTTTAGGCTTCCCCCTAAACCCCCTTAAAAGTTGCGAAATGTCTAAACTGAGCATTTGCGATCCTTTTCTGCGTTAGAAAAAATCAGAGCTCAAACGGGCGATTTTGAACAACGAAACTTATTGACGTCAGCTCGAAAAAAGAAATGCAAATGCAGTTCCACCCCCGTCTGTCTGTACTCAGCGTCTCTGTAAATCACACCCAGAGAGTTTGGACTGCAGAGGAGCTACGCAATGCGAAATGCGTTTTTTTATTTGCCTGGAGGAACTTGCGAGTGTTTCTAGGCTCGGAAGTCCTTTATCTGAGCCTGTGGATATCTGAAACAGCAGTGGTTTAATTTTATTTTCTGTGGAAATGTGTTTATTTTTCAATGGAAGGCTTCTCATCTCTCCCTCCGCGCAAAAACACGGAAGTGGGTCAGAGCGCACAGGGCACAGCTGAAAAGGAAAGAGTGGAGAGTTTGGCCACGCCCCCACCCTCTACTATAGGCCATCTCTGTCCTCCTCATTTGCATTCAAGCAACAACGCCCAGAATGGACTGTTCAGAGAGAGAGAAAAATGACTCTTTCTCATCTTATCTCTGTTTCTCATGCACTGAGGTTTGATTTTGAAGAAGGATTCATTTACAGTATTAGGGAACCATTAAGGAGCCATATAAAAGCATCAAGAAGTACCATGTCATGGGACCTTTAACAACCTAACAATTTGTTTTTTTGTTTTTTGATGACCAACATCTCTGACAAGCTTCTACAGTCACTTTAATCCCTTTTAATTTAGTATTTATTTATTATGTATTATTTATTTATGTATTTTTTATTTATTTTAGTATTTATTTACGTATTTATTTTTTTATGTATTATTATTATTATTATTATTATTATTATTATTATTATTTATTTATTTATTTTTATTTTTTTAAATCATAGTGCAGCCACAAACTAGAGTCAAAACAATTAAAAGACTAGACTAAATAGACTGGTTAACTCAATGTCCACTATAAAGGACACAAATGAATGGTTCGGGTCTCAGGAGGATATGCCCACCTGGAACACTGAGGGATTACAGATATAAGACCACATGGTAGTATAAAGTATAAAGTATGCAATTTAATGTTGAAAATCACATTCTAGTCTAAATAAAGAGTTTCTATTATCGCCGTGGTATTGAGTTTGAAATTTTAGTATCGTGACAACACTACTTCTGCATATATTTTGCCTTGGTTAAAGACAGAATTAATACCTGTCGAGATTGAACAATAAAAACTCTAAAACCATTGAGATATATTAATAAAAATAGTGTTAAAATGTAAAGAAAAGGCGATCATTTAGCGTCTTAATATCTTGGTTTAACTGAAAATTGGCTGAAAATTCTGCGACTGATGACACCACCTTGGGTTCTATAATCATATATAACAGAAGTTACTCATTACCATTCAAAAGATACAATATTTGGTTTTGGATGATTAATTACTATGGTAACAGTGTTAATTTTCCCTCAGGTGAAAGGTGGCATCAAACAGCTATGCTATAATAAGTCAGTGCTTTTGTTTTTTTGGCTGTCCTTATTCAAGTAAACCAAAAAAAATCACCTTGTTGTTTTGATAATGTGATAAGATCAGATATTTTTTAGCGTTAGCCTATATTTCAGCACTACGTAGTATTTCACCAACATAGTATTTCACTATGGCTCTTGTGCTCTCAGGTGATGTGGTGGAGGTATTTCCAGAGCAGGGGGTCAGTGAGGGGCCCGTCCTGCTGCAGAAGCCCAGCAAACAGGCCCCGTGGCTGGGACCCAAAGAGACGGCGGTCCGACAGCACAGGCAAGAGCTCAAGACCAAGATGAAGACTAACAAGGTGGAGGAGGTGAAGCCTGCACGCCCTAAACAGGTACTTACTACAACTACACTTATGAAATACTCTCAGGCAGTATATATTATTATATATTATAAATGCAAGGATTTATTCCGTAAAAGATGACAGAAAAAAATCCTGTGAATCCTACTTTCAGCATGGAAAAAAATATAATTGGTAGAGCCATCAAATCTACTTACTGACAGGTTGGCTTTGCAATTCCAGCTTCCACAATGCTGTTGTTGTGTCCTTGGGCAAGAAACACAGTATAAAATGAGACCATTTACACTGCTAGTCGTCGTAATTTAAAGTAGTGCTGTCAGGTGATTAAAATTAATCTAATTAATTACACGAGGCAACAGAGAGGCAACACACTTTGCGATTGAGTTTGTCAGGTTTTCTGTGGTCGCTTAGCTCATTCATTTCCCAAATTCTGCGAGCGTAGTTTGGTGGTTTGGTGGTTTGGTGAAGTGCGCTCACGCTCGCACTATCACCGGTAACAATGGAACTTGTCCGGACGTGTTTAGCGTTCAAATGTCAGGCTGGAGCAGCTTCGGTGATCGGAAAATTCTTTTTGACAAAAGCTACAAATCACCACGTTCTCGTTGACAGTCCCGGCTTCGTTCTTTTTATAAATAAACTTGCTGTTCAAAGGCCCGAGCAGCGTTTTTCTCGCCACACGCCAAATTTAATATGTGCACGCATTGAATTGCCGCTCATAATTAATTGCATAAATTTTTGTAACGCGTTAATTTGCAGTTATTTATTAATTAATCTATTTAACGCGTTAAACTGACATCCCTAATTTAAAGTGTACTTTATTGATACCTCGAGAGGGAAATCTATCCTCTGCATTTGACCCAAGGGCCCCTCGATGTCCCCCGTGGTGACTCTCCAGACCTTGAGCTCGTCTTGGTCAGGACCACTTTAGCGTGAGGATTTTACTGTGCATGTTTTGGGTTGATGGGGGGTATCTGAGTTCCTGGAAGAAACCCACCCAGACACAGGGAGAACATGCAAATTACATACTTTTTTCGCAGTGTGGGCATCCACTGCATTGTCAGTTGTAACAGTAGTGATTATAAGCCTAATAGTAGTAGTATAGCAGTAGTAAGTACTTTCTGCAGGGCATCAAACATTCATCAGAGATGATCTACTGTATGTTTGCTATGGAGTAGCAGTAGCTGGAAAGACAAACATGGAATAATAACAGTACAGTGGTCCCTCGCTCTATCGTGGTTCCCTGTTCACTGTTTTGCGGATTTTTATTTTATTTTATTTTTTTATAGTGTAACATTTTTTTTTATAGCGTAACATTGTGTTCTGCATCCTGATTGGCTAAGAGACTGTAGATGGGGGACGCGGGGGGGACCGGGACTAGACCAGGACTAGACCAGGACTAGACCAGGACTAGACCAGGACTAAACCTGGATTGATCCTGGACTAAGCCAGGATTGGACCAGGTCTAAACCAGGATTAAATCACCCCGTGCGGCTCTTTGCTGGTTTCGTGCGGCTCTTGCGTTTGTTTGTGCGTGTTCGGTTTGTGGCTCGGGCTGCGAGGACGAGGTCCTGAAGGGGAGGCATGGTGCGGGCGCCGCGGTTCGATCTCGTGCTCGCAGCCCCGGCCTCGCGCCAGTCGTGCTGCTCTGTCACGGATTTGACCAAGCGCACTTCTCCAAGAGGTTGGTGCGCGTCGCGTCCAGATCCAGTGACTCATGTGTCCGCTCCCCTTGCGCGTCCGGCGGGGCTCCGAATACAGCCGAATCACGCAGCACGCTGCCAGGGGAATCCCAGTTACGCACCGGGAAGGGAGTTCCCCTGTTGCACAACGTGCTGCGTGATTCGGCTGTATTCTTCCGCACTGGAAAATAGTTCCCACCCAAAATGACCAAGTCAAGCTCTCCGTGTTGATTTGCACATTTATTTGCACTCGATATGAATGCGCACTACACACAAAGTAATTGGGAAACGCATCGAGCAAATTAATTCCTTTTGGCCGAAATCTTTCTCTGGCGACTTTAGACTCCAGTCTAAGGCGGAGGAGCTGCAGATACCGCGGCGGTCAGTGGCGACAGACTCGGACAATGGCTGGGTGACCAGGAAAACGCTTTCCACCACTTATTTTAGTCTCTGGACTGTGGGGAGATGCCCAAATTTGACCTGGGGGTGGCATATCCCTTTAAAACATGTATAATAATTGTAAAATATAAAGTTGTCCTACTTCGCGGATTTCACTCATTACAGGTTATTTCTGGAACCTAACCCCCGCGATAAACGACGGACCACTGTAGTGGCATAAACAATTGCAATTGACTGTCTGTAGTAGTAGTAGTAGTAGTAGTAGTAGTAGTAGTAGTAGTAGTAGTAGTAGTAGTAGTAGTAGTAGTAGTACTTGTTAGTAGTTAGTACTAGTTGCAGCTCAGTTCTGCCTCCTTTTGGACACCTTCCCGAATTACATTACTCAAAAAAAACTATTTATGTCCTTAAATTTCTGAACGAGGAAAAAGGATTACTTCTACCACCACAAATAATAATATAATAAGACATTTGTATTAGAACAGCTTGTATTAAATATGGGTCATGAAATGCTGCCCAATACAGTAAAAAACATACTACCAACATAAAAATACAGTGCCCAGTGTTAGTATAATATTTAGTAGTTGAAATAGATGAGTAAATGCGCAGTCCGCGGGGAGATTTTCCTGCCGTGAAAACACATGACGGTGTTTCTCCAGCTGGGCCCCGCTCCTCTGTTTCCATCCTCCATAAAAGCGTTGCAAAGGTTAAGCCAGACTCACCAACACTGGCTCTGTGTGAGGAGGAGGCCGGGGCCCAGGGGAGAGGGAGGTAAACCGGCGGTCACTGGCACAACCTGCGTGCGGTACAGACAGAGGGGAGGAGTACGGTTACTTCAAAATCATAGTACTCAAGTGCAAGTACGAAGATATAAGTCAAGTAGGAGTGAAAGTGTCAAATTATAGACACAGAAATGAGAAGAGCGCTGCAAGAAACACAAATGATAAAAGGAGAATTTCAATTTGTCAACTGGACAAAGTTTATTTGGCTCATCCGTGCTGCTTCGTCAGTTCCGAAGCAGCACGGATGAGCTGCGAAACGTTTTCAACCAAATAAACTTTGTCCAGTTGACAAATTGAAATTCTCCTTTTATCATGGATTCTACCTGGACGACTGAGGGACTCTTCACGCATCTTAAGAAACACAAATTTTCAAATTAGGGATGTCAACAATTAATCGACTTACAATTAATTGTCGATCAAGACGTTGGCTGAACAAAATGCATTAATTATAACTAATCGCTAGAGGGCGCTACTCTGGAATGTGAACACGAGATGTGAACCCACTCGTGAGAAAGACCATAGCGTTACATCATGTAACCCTTTCCTCTCTGGATGTTGCCGTACAACTCACAGTAGCTGGACCTAGAACCATATATTTTTGAAATTATAAAAGCATGTAACTTACATGCTTTTATAATTTCTTGATTGTTCTGGTTTGAGGCCCTGTAATGTTTTATGCTGTGTCCAGGGGCCCTGTGTAATTTATATTTTCTACTGTAACCCTTCACAGATTAAGGGAGAGAAATACTGTTGATGCCTTAGTTCAAAATAAATGTTGAGAATGTCCTAAAAATAGCCTGGATTCACTGGTTTCATCATAATATGTAGACTAAATAACATTCTGTTATTTAATTTCTTCTGTTCCTTTTAATTTCAAGATTTCCATGCTGCAAGTGCAACAACTGAGCCAGTCCTCAATTTATTTTCAATAAAGAATGTATTTTGTTATTCAGCATCAATACATCTGTCTGCTTTTTACTAAGGAATAATTAATTGAGGAATATACAATATAATAATACTATGATATATTTATGACTCAGTGTTATGTTACTATAGCTTATATTCTTAAAGACCCTATTGAAACACTCAAATTCAGGTGAAAAACGCCGCTTATCAGGTAATCGTAAGTCGATCGATAAGGTCAATCAACTATAGATTAATGAATTAATTGATAATTTGCATCCCTAGTTCAAATTGTTTCATATTGTCTACATAAAGCTTTTCTCACAGCGGGAAGGGGAACTAGAACTTTTACTGAAGTAAGAGCGCTGTTACACTGTGCAATATATTACTCAAATAGCAATAAAAATAAGGTCTGAAAAGTAAAAAATATAAAAGAGTTCTAATACCGACCACTAATTACAATGGGGTGCATCAGAAAAATACCATTCATTGCATAACGCCAGAATATTTGTTTATTGCTATGGCAACGGCCCTAATTTTACACCTCATAAAACCCATGAACCATAGCAAAAGTAAAACTTATTGCTGCAAAATTCCTTTCCAAAATTGTTCGAAAATGCAAATGTGACTTTAAAAAGTAGTTGGATAAAATGTTTTGTTTAATAAAAAAAAAAAAAACAGTTTTGATGCAGATGAATAAGCTTTCAAAAACACAAATCTCCAAAATTCTGTTATAAAATGAATTTGTACTATTGTTTGACATCGCATCCTTCACAACTCTCCAAACGATTCAAATATTTATTGCATGTTTCAGATTTTCAGACGTGTTTGTGCATATTTCGTTCAGACGCAGTGCCAGCGGGAGTTGGACCAGGTTCTGGAGAGGATTTCTAAGATGCCCTTCCGCGATAACCGAGGTCCACTGGAGGATCTGTACGCCCTGCACATCCCCAACTGTGACAGGAGGGGGCACTATAACCTCAAACAGGTCAGCACAGACTTCATGTAAAGAGAAATATGACTTCAGTTACTGTCCATGCCACTACTACTTTTAGCACAATAGTATTACTTGTAGTATTAAAAAGTTGTAACAGCACTGTAGTAGTAGTAGTAGTAATTCTAGTTGTTGTAGTAGTAGTAATGTAGTAGTAGTACAATAAGAGGTGTTAAAAGGAGGAGGAGGTGTATACTCAGTGTTAGCAGCAAAACTTTTACACACTACAAATACTACTCTACTCTAAGACTACAACCACTATTAGTACCACTACTACTACCATCATTCTACTACAACTGCTACTGTTTCTATTTGTAATAAGTAAGTGACGTATAATATATTCATACATTTTTATAGTCTTTTGGGTTAAGTGTCTTGCTCAAGGACACAATGGTAGAACACTGCACATATAGTGGATTACCTACTACTACTAAAACAATTACTACTACTCCTACTTCTAGGAACTATTGTTTAATGAATAAATAAATACTACTATTACAACAGCCCCACTACCACTACTAAAACTGCTACTATTACTACTAATGTTGCTACATTACTACTACCACTACTACTAGCATCCTTCTACTACTGCCTAACTGCTGCCTGTTTGTTTGCAATAAATAATTTGTGTATCAAATATATTTATAGATTTCTATAGACTTCTATAGATTACCTACTACCACTAAAACTATTACCATTACTCCTGCTACTAGGGACAGTCCTTTAATGAACAAACAAACAAATAAATAAATAAATAGTATTATTACAACAACTACTACAACTACAACCCCACTACCACTATTAAAACTGCTACTACTACCATTACTACTACTACTCCCACTACTATTGCTACTATTAAAACTGCTACTACTACCATTACTACTACTACTACTACTACTACTACTATTGCTACTATTAAAACTGCTACTACTACTACCATTACTACTACTACTACTACCACTACTATTGCTACTATTAAAACTGCTACTACTACCATTACTACTACTACTACCACTACTACTGCTACTATTAAAACTGCTACTACTACCATTACTACTACTACTACTACTATTGCTACTATTAAAACTGCTACTACTACTACCATTACTACTACTACTACCATTACTACTACTACTACCATTACTACTACTACTACCACTACTATTGCTACTATTAAAACTGCTACTACTACTACCACTACTATTGCTACTATTAAAACTGCTACTACTACCATTACTACTACTACTACTACTACTACTACTACTACTACTACTATTACTACTATTACTACTATTAAAACTGCTACTACTACTACCATTACTACTACTACTACTACTACTACTACTACTACTACTACTACTACTATTACTACTATTAAAACTGCTACTACGACTACCATTACTACTACTACTACCATTACTACTACTACTACCATTACTACTACTACTACCACTACTATTGCTACTATTAAAACTGCTACTACTACTACCACTACTATTGCTACTATTAAAACTGCTACTACTACCATTACTACTACTACTACTACTACTACTACCATTACTACTACTACTACTACTACTACTACTACTACTACTACCACTACTATTGCTACTATTAAAACTGCTACTACTACCATTACTACTACTACTACTACTACTACCATTACTACTACTACTACTACTACTATTAAAACTGCTACTACTACTATTGCTACTACTACTACTACTACTACTACTACTACTACTACTACTACTACTATTGCTACTATTAAAACTGCTACTACTACCATTACTACTACTACTACCACTACTATTGCTACTATTAAAACTGCTACTACTACCATTACTACTACTACTACTACTACTACTACTACCACTACTATTGCTACTATTAAAACTGCTACTACTACCATTACTACTACTACTACCACTACTATTGCTACTATTAAAACTGCTACTACTACCATTACTACTACTACTACCACTACTATTGCTACTATTAAAACTGCTACTACTACTACCATTACTACTACTACCATTACTACTACTACTACTACCACTACTACTGCAACTATTAAAACTGCTATTACTACCATTACTACTACTACCACTACTATTAAAACTACTACTACTACCATTGCTACTCCCACTGCTACTGCTACTATTAAAACTGCTACTACTACCATTACTACTCCCACTGCTACTGCTACTATTAAAACTGCTACTACTACCATTGCTGCTACGTCCACCATGATAACTAGGCCTACTACTATGACTATTACTACAACTACTACTAACGCTGTAGAATACACTTCATTGCTGTCTCGCTTGTATTGCAGTGTAAGATGTCCCTCCACGGGCAGAGGGGGGAGTGCTGGTGCGTGAACCCCCACACGGGACGCCCCATCCCTGCCGCGCCCACCGTCAGAGGGGACCCCAACTGCGCCCAGTACCTCACCGAGCAAGACCTAGAAGTGCCCGACCCGGACCAGATATGAACCCCAAACTATAACCAAAAGAAGAAGTCGTACCAAAACATCCGAGTAAGCTATTTACAACGTTATCATCATCTTCACGACTGTACCAGCACGAAACATAGAGAATAGTTTTAGATTTGTAAACTTGAACTAAAATAATGCTACTTTTAAGGGGCTGTACCTGTTTTTTTTTCTTCTTGTAATTAAAATACAATACAGATATATTGTAAAGCAGCTCTTAGGGTCAAAATGTATCAAGTATGCAGCATTTTTTATCCTCTGCGAACCAGGAAGTAAGGCTGGTGTGCTTATAAACTCATTACAGTGAATAACGTAAGCGAGGAATAACTTCGGACCAAACTGACAAAAAAAAAAAATCAGGTACAGAGCTTTTAAGAACATTTACAGACAGTATGTATCTAACAGAAGATTTGCATAGAGTAGACTTGACTACGTGTGAATTTAACACATTGCAAAATACTAAAAAATGCTGCACTTGACTTGAAATAACACAATTAAAAACATTTTCACGTACGATTATTGTGTCCTGGAGTTTGTTCATGGAAAAATTTGTACACATTAGAAGTAGATTTGGAAGTAGCAGTAATAGTCGTTTTAGTTTTAGCAGCAGTAGTAGAGGCTCAAGTACAGGGGTGGCAAACATGCGGCCCGGGGGCCAGATCCGGCCCTCCAAGACCTTTAATCTGGCCCACGGCTGATTTTCTATTAAAATATTTTCATTATATTTTAATTTTCTATCAAAATAGAGCAGCAGTAGCTCAGTTGGTAGAGCGCTTGCCTAGTGATCCATGGGTTGGCGGTTCGAATCCCGCTCTTGACGGGTTGACCGTGTGTGATCCCACAGATGAGCGCTGCCGTTGTGCCCTTGGACAAGACACTTAAAGGAAAAGTAATGTTTTTTTTTACAATCTGAGCCTTCTTTCGGCAATAAAACAAGTAGTTTTACTCACCCATAGCAGTTTGGTGTCAATTGGAGCAGTATCGCAGAACTTATGTTGAGCCGTTCTGTTCTACTAATGATCCCGTATCCGTTAGCGTGAGTGCTCGGGGCACTGATTTGCGGTCTCCAAATAACACAAACTTTACCACTTTTCAAATCACAGAAGATCGCTGTGTCAGGGTAGACTTTAAGTAGATTCCAAAACGGCCTGAAACCCGATATCGCAACAGAAAAGTGTGGTGTTTACAAAACAGCTGAGTTCACGCATGCGCACTGTCCTCTCTGATGACGTCATCAAATGAAACTATAGCTGGATATCGGGTTTCAGGCCCTTTTGGAAACCACTAAAAGTCTACACTGACACAGCAATCTTCTGTGATTTGAAAAGTGGTAAAGTTTGTGTTATTTGGACACCGCAAAGTAATGCCCCGAGCACTCACGCTAACGGATACGGGATCATTAGTAGAACAGAACGGCTCAACATAAGTTCTGCGATACTGCTCCAAGTGACACCAAACTGCTATGGGTGAGTAAAACTACTTGTTTTATTGCCGAAAGAAGGCTCAGATTGTAAAAAAAAAAGTTAATTTTCCTTTAACCCCACCTCGCCCCCAGTGTCTGTGGACACCGGTAGCCCCCATGGCAGAAGATAAATCAAGGCCCGTTGTGACGTGAGCCGTCCTCCTGTGGACCCACCACCCGCGGGAGGATTCATGGGGGCTGGTGCATTGTGTTCTGGGCAGCAGAACACTGCTTGGACTGCTGCCCCCGCGACCCAGAAAATGGAAAAAGCGGAAGAAAATGAATGAATGAATATTGGTAATTTTCTGCAACTCTTTTCGGCGCAGTTTATCATAGCAGCGTCTCTGTACGTGGCCCCTCCCACCACAGCAGCACAAATGAAGACTCGCCTATTTCCAAACGCTCTTAAAGGACCATCGTTTTGACTGTTGACCGTGACACCCTCATCAGCAAAATGTCAAAAATGAGAAAAGTGAACGCCGAGTGCAGGATTTTCCAAGAAAAATTGACTAATTCTTATTTGTTCACGGAGTTGACCTGTGTGCTTGTGTTGAAAATGCATTTTTCTTAAAGTTTCAGGTGGTTCATAATATAATATTTTCTAAAAAAAAAAAAAAAAAAGAACGAAAGAAAGAGTTCATCAAATAAAAGAGACTTCTGTAATAGATTTGCATTTCTCTGCACAAATATTTGGACATATTGATATTTTTGGGGTATATTTGCCATGAGTTTTCTGATCCGGCCCCTTTGGAATCAAAGTAGGTTGGATACGGCCCCCGGACCAGAATGAGTGCTGTAGTAGTAGTTGTAGTAGTAGGGGTATTAGATGACAGAAGACAAATACTGTAGTCAGTGGCGTCAGTGGCCGCGCTAGTATTTCTAGTAGTAGTACAAGTACGGTGACCTGATTTTCAACGGTAATAATAAAATTGCGAAACAAATGCGTAATTAAGAAAAACTGAGTCACATTTTCTTTGTGTTTTCGTTGTTTTTAAGCAGCTTTTCTGTATTTTATTTAAACAAAAGACAATTTATGTCTCTCTTTACTGTTCGTAGATATCAGATTGGTAAAAAAAAGGGACACCTGGGACATTTCGTGTATAAAACTGGGACAAGTCAGCGGTGTTGGATAAATCTGCGGGGACGGAGGACGCAGGGCTCAAAACTGGGACTGTCCCGAGAAAATGGGACAGGTTAGTGGTAGTAACAGAAGTACAGGAGCAGAATAGAAAGAGGAAATAGTAGCAACAGTGAATTACAGTTACGTTAGTAGTACAAGGAGAATGAGTAGGAGGAATAGTAGCTTTTTAAGTAGTAGAAGTAATAGTATTTGTTGACATTACCTGTAGTAGTAGTAGTGATAGCAGTTAAAAGAGCTGCACCGTTGGAAAAGAAACATGAGGGATGGTTGTAGTAGTCGTCGTCGTTGTAGTATAACAGTATCAGAAAGTCATTTTGAATAACATATCCAAACATGCCGATAGTGGGTACATGAACTTTATTTAAATAGTACTTTGCCATTACAAAAAGTACATCAACGTCACTCCTGATAAATATTTCACCATTATGTTCACATTATGTCATCTCGCCTTTGTTTACATGTGCTACCGACAAGAAGTTCATGTGTCATTACAACATTGTAGAGTCCCTGGAGTTTAAAATGAGCTGGGCAGGTCAGGATTTTGAGCTGAAATGTGACCGGCCATGGAAAAAACAGTCACAAGTTGTCCCGGACGCGTTTTGAGTTATTCACAGATTCTGAAAGTGTAGATTCTTTCCAATGATGCCTTACACATGGAAATCTGAGAACATTTGAAGAATTTGTGATCATTTGAAAGCAGCACATTGTGAAAACGACGAGATGAGAAAAGCCACGTTAAAGATGGTCCTGGTTTAGTCCTGTTTCAGTCCTGGTTTAGTCCTGTTTCAGTCCTGGTTTAGTCCTGTTTTAGTTGTGGTTTAATCGTGGTTTAGTCCTGGTTTAGTCCTGGTTTAGTCCTGGTTTAGTCCTTTTTTTAGTCCTGTTTTAGTCCTGGTTTAGTCATGTTTTAGTCTTGGTTTAGTCCTTTTTTAGTCCTGGTTTAGTCCTTTTTTAGTCCTGGTTTAGTCCTGGTTTAGTCCTTTTTTAGTCCTGGTTTTGTCCTGGTTTAGTCGTGGTTTAGTCGTGGTTTAGTCCAGGTTTAGTCGTGGTTTAGTCCTGTTTTTGTCCTTTTTTAGTCCTGGTTTAGACCTGTTTTAGTCCTGTTTTAGTCATGGTTTAGTCCTTTTTTAGTCCTGGTTTAGTCCTGGTTTAGTCCTTTTTTAGTCCTGGTTTTGTCCTGGTTTAGTCGTGGTTTAGTCGTGGTTTAGTCCAGGTTTAGTCGTGGTTTAGTCCTGTTTTTGTCCTTTTTTAGTCCTGGTTTAGACCTGTTTTAGTCCTGTTTTAGTCATGGTTTAGTCCTTTTTTAGTCCTGGTTTAGTCCTTTTTTAGTCCTGGTTTTGTCCTGTTTTAGTCGTGGTTTAGTCCTGGTTTAGTCCTTTTTTTAGTCCTGGTTTAGTCCTGTTTTAGTCGTGGTTTAGTCCTGGTTTAGTGGTGGTTTAGTCCTGTTTTAGTCCTGCTTTAGTCCTGCTTTAGTCCTGTTTAAGCAACCAATGCTGTTATCTGAAACATGGAGTGGCTTCTTCATGATCTCATCTAGCACATTCTGCAAAAAAAAATGAAAATCACAAATTTAGGAGAAAAAAAAAAAAATGCTTCGATGCGATTTTCTCGTGTTCATGAATCCCGACATGTGACCGGTTTTCCCGTGGTGGGTCACAAATTTGCTTCGTAACTTTCAGGTTGCAGATTTGTTGGTTTGGTTTATGGTTCGGATCCACATGGAATGAAAACTGGCACAAAGTTCAATGTGTTCTCAGTATAAATAAAGAAAAGTGATTTTTGATCTTTTTATTTTTTATTTTCAATTGATACGTTGCAGCTGGTGTCATCAACATTCCTTGGCGGGTGAAGTTAACTAGAGGCACTGTTCTGTCTGAAGCTCTGCTGCAGAAATTAGACTGTAAACTGAGCGTTGTTTTCACATAATCTGACCATAAAGAACCGATCTACCTGGAACTGTGTGCTTTTAAACAAGTCTCAGTTAACATTACAGTTACAATCTAGCTTAAGGTGACCAGATTTTCAAACTCAAAAACTGGGTCGCCCCTGATTTGAAGTGGTTGATAATAATTGGTAACAGAATTGTGAAATGAGTGCGTAATTAAGGAAAAGAGTCAGAATAGTCACACTTTCTTTGCGTTTTGGTCATTTTAAAGCAGCTTTTCTGTATTTTCTTTAAACAAATGACTATTTATGCCTCTCTTTACTGTTGGCAGGTATCAGATTGGTCAAAAATAGGGACACTTGGGATGTTTCTTGTACAAAACTGGGACAAATCAATGGTTTTAGATAAATCTGCGGGGACCGGGGACACAGGGCTCAAAACTGGGACTGTCCCGGGTAAATAGGGACGCATGGTCACCCTAAAATAGATAACTTTAGCCAACAGATGACTCTTACCTACACAGTACCATGGATGCCTGTATTGATTTTGAGTTTTCAGATAATCTAAAAACTTATCAGGCTGTGTTCACATGCAGTACCACCCCTTCCCAGTGTGATGTCACTGCAAAGTATCAATAACTTCAGGGAGTTATGTCATGTTATGTTTATGTTTATGTCATGTTATGTTTGTTCAACCCTAAAGACATCATTGTCGGTTGAAAGGACTTTAAAGGAAAATTAACGTTTTTTTTTGCAATCTGAGCCTTCTTTCGGCAATAAAACAAGTAGTTTTACTCACCCATAGCAGTTTGGTGTCAATTGGAGCAGTATCGCAGAACTTATGTTGAGCCGTTCTGTTCTGCTAATGATCCCGTATCCGTTAGCGTGAGTGCTCGGGGCACTACTTTGCGGTGTCCAAATAACACAAACTTTAGCACTTTTCAAATCACAGAAGATCGCTGTGTCAGGGTAGACTTTTAGTGGATTCCAAAACGGCCTGAAACCCGATATCCAGCTATAGTTTCATTTGATGACGTCATCAGAGAGGACAGTGCGCATGCGTGAACTCAGCTGTTTTGTAAACACCGCTAGTCCGAAAGAAGCTAACACCGCTCTGAACTTTACTTTTCTGTTGCGATATCGGGTTTCAGGCCGTTTTGGAATCCACTAAAAGTCTACCCTGACACAGCGATCTTCTGTGATTTGAAAAGTGCTAAAGTTTGTGTTATTTGGACACCGCAAAGCAGTGCCCCGAGCACTCACGCTAACGGATACGGGATCATTAGTAGAACAGAACGGCTCAACATAAGTTCTGCGATACTGCTCCAATTGACACCAAACTGCTATGGGTGAGTAAAACTACTTGTTTTATTGCCGAAAGAAGGCTCAGATTGTAAAAAAACGTTAATTTTCCTTTAAGCCGTAAGATTATTATAACAAATTTGTGAAGTCAATCCCAAACAAATAATGACAAGTTTCGATATTTGTGGATTATAATTTTGAATACCTTAAATCCTCTGCCCACCTGAAATTATGGCATCATCGAATTCTAGAACGTGAACGCAACCTATTTTCATAAAGTGTCCGAGATACGAATCCTACATAGAACCATATCTTTTTTGCAGCAGTGCTTTTAGCGAGAAACCTGCCACCATTTGCTTGTACCCATAATGCAAATC
Source organism: Paratrypauchen microcephalus (assembly GCA_036785185.1). Classification (NCBI taxonomy): domain Eukaryota; kingdom Metazoa; phylum Chordata; class Actinopteri; order Gobiiformes; family Gobiidae; genus Paratrypauchen; species Paratrypauchen microcephalus. The sequence continues at coordinate 789,108 of JAVJIX010000027.1, read as the reverse complement.
ATATTTAAAGCAGGGAAGAAGGCACTTGGATTTCCATACAAACTGGGCGACCTGGCTGCACACAGGAGGAGGAGGAACTGGAAAAGAGTGGATTTGCCTGGGAAGAAGAAACAAGAGACCCTCCACGGCAATGATGGGACCACGGAGGGGTCTTTTGCGCAAGATTTGGCTGAGTTCGGGCACGGGAATGTCAAGCATAAGGGTAAAAACACATTCGATAGCATGCGTACCATAACTGTACAAACATATACAATCACCATCGACGGGATATGGAAAATAATATGTCACGAAATGTACGGGAATCCGAGATATGTCGGATTTGCTTACGGAAATTACAAAGCAAGTGTTTTAATATGAATGACACCAAAAGGAGTTCATTTTTTAAAATAAACAATACCAAAAAATGCCCCATATATTCTGTTAATGTCAAAATCATGTATTTCACTGATGGTTCATTCAAAACCTAAGATGTGCTTTGTAACTTTTCTGGTGGAGGGTCTGCCACTTGTCGCCATGGTGATGGTTTTATTTTGTCAATAATATTCCACTGTATGGCATTAAACACATCTATTTACCTCTTACGTTTCCATTCAAAAACTACCTTGAAAAATATACATTCTTACAGTGAACTCCACAGAGCTGACTTGCAACTTGTTTCCATGGAAATAGATATGCTTAATGCCATACTGAGGAATCATTCTGGGCAGACCTGTAACATTTAGCAAGTGGCGCACCAGAAAAGTTACACATTGCACCTTTATAGTTGTTGTATATTTTCTTTTTTTGTGCAAATTATTTTTTGGTTTTAGAAAGGAAAAACAAAACACTAGCCAATTATCTGTTTGGAATTTATGGTAAAAGCAGAAATTCAATTTGTCAACTGGACAACGTTTATTTGGTCGAAAACGTTTCGAGCTGCGAAACGTTTTCGACTAAATAAACTTTGTCCAGTTGTCAAATTGAATTTCTCCTTTTACCATGGATTCTACCTGGACGACTGAGGGATTCTTCACACTGTTTGGAATTTGTTAGATAATTATTTTTTACAAGGCATTGAACGTTTGATGCTAAATTTAGCATAGAAATGGCACTGAAACAACATAGAAAATGTGCAAATTTGAGTTAGCGTTACTCAAACCTTTGGCATTGGGTATCTCAATCAATTTTGACATTTGCCCAACTATTTCAGATTAGTCAAAAAATACCAATTTCGTTGCACACAAAAATATCAAGTCAACTTAACTTATTCTGGCTAATTGGAATGAATTGAACTCCATACGTCGTTACGCTAATGCCAGCTCGCTAATTGCATTTTACATTGGTTTTTGCGATACCTTTTCAGAGCCACATGTAAAAATGTCTTGTCATATTTCACCACTTTTCAATTACATTATACAAATATAGAACTCTATGATTACGGATATAAAGATGAGGTGAATATTGTACAACATAGGGCTAAAAAAAATTCACTTAGCCCCGGTTAACAAAACAGTCCACACACCTCACAAACATACATACATAGATAGTGTGTCTTTCCTGATTGGTCGGAGTGTGCTAGCTTGATTGGCAGGTGGAAGGATGAAGGCCCGTATACGGCTCACTCGTTGGTGCTAGTATTGTCCAGGTCTTTGCACTGCAGGTCTCCGCCGGCGTAGTTGATGCCCGGGATCTTCACGCCGAACTTGTCCACGCACCAGCAGATTCCGCGCTTACGGCCACGAGAAGGCTTGCACTGGAGATAAACAACGAGTGTGTGTCTGTCATATGTTTTGATGTACTTGTGTACTATGCTTGAAAATACTTGTAGTATTTGTTCAGTGCTACAACTCTTCAAGTGTCCATATTACGCTATTTTTTGATCTTTGTTCTAATGTTGTTTCCTCATCACAAACAGACCTGGAGTTGTGTTTTGTTTCACTTATGCTTGTTTAACACACAAAGCCTGCATATTTAGGCTTCTCACAAACTACAAAACGCTGATCCACAGCACAGCATAGCCAGCCTATTTAAAAAGGAGAATTAACATTTTTTACAATCTGAGCCTTATTTCGGTAATAAAACAAGTTGTTTTACTCACCCATATCACTTTGGTGTCATATGGAGCATTTCCGGAGATGTTTTAGATTAGCGTTATGCTAACGCCGTTAGCCTAGCGCGGCTTATAGCCATAGCTCGGGGCATTCCTCGAGCATGTAATATGCCCTGTGCGGGCTCCAAATAACACAAACTTTAGCACTTTTCAAATCATAGAAGCTCGATGTCTTTAGTCTACGATTTCGTTTGGTCAAAAGTGGCCTGTAATCCGAGATTTATCCATAGTTTACAGCTATGCGTTCCATGTTTGGGTCCCGAGAGCTGAGAGCGAAATAAGCTGTGACTCCACACATGCGCACTGGCCTCCTCATCTACTCGAAACTATGGCTAAATCTCGGATTACAGGCCACTTTTGACCAAATCGTAGACTAAAGACATCGAGCTTCTATGATTTGAAAAGTGCTAAAGTTTGTGTTATTTGGAGCCCGCACGGGGCATATTACATGCTCGGGGAATGCCCCGAGCTATGGCTAACGGAGTTAGCCTAACGCTAATCTAAAACATCTCCGGAAATGCTCCATATGACACCAAAGTGATATGGGTGAGTAAAACAACTTGTTTTATTACCGAAATAAGGCTCAGATTGTAAAAAACGTTACTTTTCCTTTACTTTTTCTACATTGGAGATGTTATTGCTTTGTCTGGAATGTCACAGTATGGCATTAAACCTTTCGATCTTGATTGAGACCAAACCAGACCAAGTTATAGATCAGATCTGTGGAGAGGCGACCCCGCTCACAGTCAGAATGCCTGTTTTTCTAGGTATTTTTGAGCTGTAAAACCACCTGGAATTGAATAAATGTAAGGCGGAGCTGTTTAATGCCATACTGTGGAACATTCCAGGTAGAGCAATGACATCTCCATAGAAACAAGCAGGTGATGGACCCTCCAACAGACAAGCTACACAGTACATCTTTAAGAATGCAATGTATTAATAGTTAAAGCTTCACTACTATCTGACGTAACTTGAAAACCACCCATAATAAAATAAACACTGGTATTTGTGCCTATTCGCTGGTTGAAATGTTACACAATGGGGCTTTAACAGAGATTGTGTGTACCTGTTTGCGTTTGAAGAAGCCCCTCTTGTCACAGTTGGGCAGGTACAGAGAAAGAGCAAAAACTCGAGACGTGTCCTTCATGCTCTGGATCAGATTGTCCAGCCTCCTCCTACACGGGCCCTGGAAAACACACAATATATAAAAAACAAATAAACCTTAAAGGTAAAATTAGGAAAATTAATAGTGGTTATGAGGGGAAAAGTACGCCGAAAATAGAGATGTATATTTTGCAATGTTGAATGCCAAGTACGTCCAGAGACAACACTATAAAACGCTACTACAAAGTTCTAGTATAAATAAATAATAGATGATGATTTGAGGCTGCTGACAGAACTCGATGTGAATCATGTTGCAGAACTTTTTGAAATGTCTGGTCAGTGTAAAGCCATTTTCTTTGTCTAAACTAAACAAAACTAAACATGGATTTGATAAACACGAGTCTTCCATTTTATGGTTCTAGGTGATTAACAAAGCATGTGTACTGGAAAAAGTATTGTTCAGTACCGGCAGCTATTAAAGTGGAATTAAACACTGAATAAACTTTATTTGCTCCTAAGCTAGTGTTTAAAGCATTGTCGACATGTAGCTAGTCTTAATTTTTATTCCTTGTTTGTGGAAACTGGTTAAAAGCGCAGCTCTTGGTCAAAAACAGTACGTGTTGCCTCCAGTACGTGTTGTCATGCAGTTTCAAGTACTATGTGACATCACACAGGACTGCCCCGATTACAGCCAGGTGTTTCTGATTACAAACGCGGGGCGGAGATTGGAGATTGACGTGTGGATAACGGTTCGACCAATCGCACTGTTCCTTATAGCTCCAGACTCCTGCTATAAGTTTGCGCTGTCGCACAACCAGAGTGGCGTTTTGCTCTCACAGTAAAACTAACAACAACTAGCAAGCTAATGTAACTGAAGAAGCAGCTTGAATGAGCTGCGAAACTTATTCGACCAAACTTTTGTCCAGTTGACAAATTGAATTTCTCCTTTAGCCATAGCAAGCTTCTTGATTATCAGACAATAAAACCAGGGCTCTCAAGTTTTGGGGGATGGGGGCGCTTGAATTGCGTGAGAAATGCTGTGTCAGCGTGTGCACACGTCGAATTGCGTTGAATTTGTCTAAAGAGCAAACTTAAACTACAAAGCAACTAATGAGAGTTATATAAATGAAGCAGCTGAAACTAGTCTGCCCAACAACAGAACAATCTATTTTCTGATTGGCTGAAACAGATTTTTTTCCGGGGAGCGGGGCGGGGAGGAGGGGGGAGTTTTTTTTCGCTGAAAACGCGCGGTGCCTGCATAAACCGAGCCAAATTGCGTGTGTCACACTCTCAATGCGTGAGACTTGAGAGCCCTGATAAAATGCTTTTATCAGGGCAGATGCAGACAGTACACAGCAGTAGGGATGGGCGGATCGATACCAAAGTATTGATATTTCGATCCTGATGGGGTATTTAATATGGATCGATCCTGGTATTAAATTATCGATACCAAGTCATGTTTTCTTACTGACTTAACCTTCAGTTTATTTAGTTCAAATTCATATGTGTTTTGTTCAGTATTCAACCATTGCCAGTTGTCAGGCACTACTTTTCCTTCCACTTTCTCACCAAACGTGGGGTAGTACGTCATCCCGCGATAGACTCACTGCTGTGAGATTTCAGTCAAAGCGGCGCGGGAGCCATGGGAAACCGCAAGTGAAGTGTTTTTTTCAGATATCTGGTGTTAGAATGTGTGGAGCTAAGCCCCCTGGTGGAGCTTTGCGAAGCCAAGGTATCTAGTTAGAGCCAGGTTAGTGTTTTTCTGCAGTATTAAAAAATGTATGGAAGTATCGGTATCAATATCGGGATTCTAACCCTGGTATTACTTGGTATCGTATCGAAACAAAAATAACTGGTATCGCCCATCCCTACACAGCAGACTTATTTTGATCTCGAGAGCTGCTTGTACAATACACGTGTACTGGGACACATTTTGCTCAAATACATGGGAAAAAAACAGGTAGGGTCTTAAATTATTTTATATGGGGAAAAAAAATCTAAAAAATAAACAACCTGGCAGAGTTTCAAATGAGCATACTTACAAACTCCGGGTCTGACTTGCTGATCTCCTGAGTGGCCAGGTCCATGCTGTTAGCCTGACCCAAACGCGCCACCTGCTTCCGGCGGTCGTTAGCCAGCTTCATGGCCTGAGCTTTCCGACTGCTGATGTGGTCCATTCCGTAAAGGGGCACCTTTCCGATGGAGGGCACGGTCTCAGGTATGGCCATCCGGGTGTCCAGGGAGTCTGCGGAGATACAGATATGAAAGGTGAGGACGTGTAAATGAGCCAGATAAACGTCTATATCCTCCTGGACCCGAAGAAAAAAGTGTATCTAAATTATTATTATTATTATTATTATTATTTTAATTTTCAATTTGGAGGTAAATGAACACCTTGGCATTTACATTTTGTTAATTTTATTTTTATTCATAATGTTGTAACATGTCCTCTGTCATGGAAATAGTAATAGTGTTGAATCCATGTGAAGTTAACAACCTAACATAAACAATTATTATTATTTTTGTTTGTTTTGATGACGAAAATCTCTGACAAGATTCTACAGTCACCTCAAAAAGTGTTTAGATTCCCTTTTAATTTCTTATTTATTTATTTATTTATTTACGTATTTGTTTATGTACTTTTATGTATTTTTTATTTTATTTATATTTTTATTTACAATTTATTTATTTGTTTACTTATTTATGCATGTTTTTTATTATTTTTATTTATATTTTTATGTATTATTTTTTATTTTATTTACTTATTTACTTATGCATTTTTATGTATTTTTTTATTTTATTTCTATTTTTATTTCTATTTCTATTTATAATTTATTTAATTGTTTACTTATTTATGCATGTTTATTTATTATTTTTATGTATATTTTTATTTATTTATTTATTTTAATCATAGTGCAGCCACAAACTAGAGTCTATCTCAAAACACTTAAAGGTAAAGTAACGTTTTTTTTACAATCTGAGCCTTATTTCGGTAATAAAACAAGTTGTTTTACTCACCCATAGCACTTTGGTGTCATATGGACCATTTCTGGAGATGTTTTAGATTAGTGTTAGGCTAACGCCGTTAGCCTAGCGCGACTTATAGCCATAGCTCGGGGCATTCCCCGAGCATGTAATATGCCCCGTGCGGGCTCCAAATAACACAAACTTTAGCACTTTTCAAATCATAGAAGCTCGATGTCTTTAGTCTACGATTTCGTTTGGTCAAAAGTGGCCTGTAATCCGAGATTTAGCCATAGTTTCGAGTAGATGAGGACGCCAGTGCGCATGTGCGGACTGTGCTCTCAGCTCCCGGGACCCAAACATGGAACGCAAAGCTGTAAACTATGGATAAATCTCGGATTACAGGCCACTTTTGATTCAAACGAAATCATAGAGTAAGACATCGAGCTTCTATGATTTGAAAAGTGCTAAAGTTTGTGTTATTTGGAGCCCGCACGGGGCATATTACATGCTCGGGGAATGCCCCGAGCTATGGCTATAAGTCGCGCTAGGCTAACGGCGTTAGCCTAACACTAATCTAAAACATCTCCGGAAGTGCTCCATATGACACCAAAGTGCTATGGGTGAGTAAAACAACTTGTTTTATTACCGAAATAAGGCTCAGATTGTAAAAAATGTTACTTTTCCTTTAAAAGATAAACTGTTTAACTCAATGTCCACTATAAAGGACACAAATGAATGGGCCGGGTCTCAGGAGGATATGCAAGTTTGTGTGTGTTAGCGTTATATTAGATTGTAAATAATAAAAAATAAAAAATTTAAACATAAAGGGAAAACATAAAAGCATTATTAGTGGCGGGTTATTCAGTGCGGTTTTCATGGGTCAAGGCTATATAAAGACCATTAAGTCAAATACGCTATAAATATGAAGCATAAAGGTGCACTGTGTAACTTTTCTGGTGTTATTGCTTTCACTGGAATGTTCCCCATTATGGCATTAAGTGTTATTATAAAACAAAGGAACTATTGGGAAAACATACATTCTTATTGTTAATGGACTTGCCTCTCAACACTTGTAAATTTGCCTGATGGAGATAGATGGAGATAGACTAGTATACGCCCAAGGTCATACTGTGGAGCATTCCAGGCAAAGCAATAACATCTCTATGGAAACAAGCAGGTGGCGGACCATCACTAAATAAGTTACGTTGTGAATCTTTAAGTGAATTCTCCAATCAGATCGGATAAACTCCACTATTTTTAATATCGTACCTTCTTTTGGGGCACTGTTGGTAGTTACAATAGCTCTTTTTAACTTATGATTTAGCGTGATTGTTCAATTTATAGTTAAGTAGCCATAAAATTACATTGTCAAGTTCGTTCCCATCATTAAACCAAAATGATCTGTAATAATACACGAGCCATAGACATCAGATGTTAATATTCCGAACCATCGCATCTGCTATATTTAACTGCACGTCTACAGCCTCCTTTTAAGTCCATAACTCTAGACTTGACTGCTGAAATAACAAATCAACAACTCGTACAGAAATACGTCCCCCAAATGTCCCATGAATGCCTCGTCTTTGGAAAAGGACTCTGGGTTATTTATTTGGGAGCAAATTAAAGATGTGGTGGTATTAAAAGTTAGTGATGGGACCAATAATTAAATGAGAGTTAGCTGAAGTTGAAGTGTCTTGCTCATAGATATGATAATAGTATGCACTTGGGTTGTCAGAATCAGATACTAATGGATACTAAAACTAGTATTGAAACTAGATACTCATTTGAATAGGTATTGATACTAAAAAGTCCCATTCACAGGACAGAAATGAACCTTTCCTGAATAGCTTTTGAGCTGTATCAGAACAAGTAAGAACAAGAGCACATAGACTAGTATACGCCCATGGAGCCTATGGAACCTTCCTGGACCAGGAGGGATTACACAGACCACACGGGAATATAAGAAGAAAGTTCTGATTTAATGATGAAAATGGCTTCTATTATTATTATTATAATAATTGCTGAATCAGTATAAAGTCTTTTCCTTAGTATTGAAATCAAATTTGAAATGTTAGTAAGTGGTAGGAATGGGCGATACCAGTTATTTTTGTTTCAATACGATACCAAGTAATACCAGGGTTAGAATCCCGATACCGATACTTTCATACATTTTTTAATACTGCAGAAAAACACTAACCTGGCTCTAACTAGATACCTTGGCTTCACAAAGCTCCACCAGGGGCTTAGCTCCACACATTCTAACACCAGATATCTGAAAAAAATTCTTTGATGAAAATGGCAGTAGCATTTTGTCATGCTGAGGTTTATGATTTATGATCAAGTGTTTATTTAAATTTGTGGTATTGCCACAATATCGGATCATTTTTTGGCACACACTGCACTTCGCAACATTGTCGTCCACGGTGTGGAAGTAACTCCACACCACACTTCGCTTGCGGTCTCCCATGGCTCCCGCAGCCCCGCGCCGCTTTGACTGAAATCTCACAGCAGTGAGTGTATCGCGGGATGACGTACTACCCCACGTTTGGTGAGAACGCGGAAGGAAAAGTAGTGCCTGACAACTGGCAATGGTTGAATAATGAACAAAACACATATGAATTTGAACTAAATAAACTGAAAGTTAAGTCAGTAAGAAAACATGACTTGGTATCGATAATTTAATACCAGGATCGATCCATATTAAATACCCCATCAGGATCGAAATATTGATACTTTGGTATCGATCCGCCCATCCCTAGTAAGTGGATGAAGAGTCTTGCTCTCGGATATAACAGTATCCACTAGTACCCAGAGCTGGGATCAAACTGCCAACTTTTGTTTGATCACTGAACACCTTCCAACTTTGTACAGTACAGTACATTGCAACCAAATGGTTCCCAGAAAACAGCAGTGCAGCAAGTGGCCAACCTCCTCGTCAAAGTCCGATCCGGTCAGTTCTGCGAAGCGAAGCACGGCCGGGCCTGGCTAGAGTACTTGGACGGGGGTCGCTGGGAATACCACAGAGGGCAACAGTGGCTCTAGTACTGCTAACTGTTGTTGTGTCCTTTGGCAAGACACTCCATCCACAGTTCCTAATATGAATGCGGTGTGCGAGTAAGAGGTCGGTGGTGGTGGCAGCCTCACTTCCGTCACCACCCCAGGGCAGCTGTGGCTAAAATAGTAGCTTGAATGGATAATGACGTGTGAAGTGATTTGAGTGTCTGGAAAGGCGCTATACAAATCCAATACTTATCAGAACTACCAGTTAATAGTTTGGATATACTTTTTCATTTATGTTTCTTCTTTATTTCCTTTATTTGCATTGTAGATTCGTACTCAAGGCTGCATCATAACTATGAATGGACAATGTGAAATGTAGAAAGCAAAAAGTGTACACCAAAAACTAACTCCAAATTGATTTTAGGCTACGTTTATACGGCGACGATCAAAACAGAAGACGCAAAAGTGGCGTCTCGTCTTCAATTTTTTTTATCCGTGTTTAGACAAGCGTTCTCAACAGGAAATGTTTGTATATAAAGTGGACGCAAAAGCCAGCGAAGGGAGGCGCTGTAAATAACTGGACTGAAAACAAAACAAAACATCACAACAGCGTCAAGTTACATTTCTAACCACAACTGTACCGGAAAAGAGAAAGGTAAAACTTCAAAATAAAATGTTCTAGTTGCGTTTTAAATGAGTTGTTAAGTTCCACTCCAAACATGAATATTGTACTGAAAATAGTGACATTACAGGAGGATTACAGTGAATTAGAAAATATAAAATCACATGGGGTTTTACATTTGAAGTGCCTCATGCGGAAGTCGCTTGTCTTGGCGTCTGTGCGGCTGTGAGAGTGTGAGAAAGACTTGTACGGGAAGAAGAGAAAAGACCGTAGACGTGTGTGGGTGCGATTTATACAATTGTTGAAATGACTCTTGTATTGCCGCATCTATGTGACGTAAACGCGTACGCGACGTGAGCAGATCTGACCAGTTTTGCGTCTTGGGCAGTTTACACGGAGACGCTACAGCGGAGCGTATTTAACTTTTCCACTCTGGAGGGTGGTTTCAGATTTTTGCGTTTTTAGGCCCCGAAAACACCATCACCGTGTAAACGAAAGGCACTTCCGATAAAATATTTTGTCATTTTTACCCGTAAGCGTTCTCGTGTAAACAGGCCCTTAGATAAAAAATAATATAACCACCTTTTGCTTTGATCACTACTTTACAACCTAGATCCTGACATGGCACAAGACTTCATCGTGAAGCTCATTGAGAGAAGGTCAAGAGTTTGTAGTGCTGTCGACAAAGTATTTTGAGGATTTCACTAGAAAATATAAAAAACAAATATTAGTTGAGTTATATTTAATGTCTTCGGGATGAATCTAAAATGTAGAAAGAACGAAAGAGGAAAAAAAACCAACAACTTTGAATTAGAGGGTGTGGCCAATCTTTTCACTGCTAATGCACGTTCAATATATAATGCGAATTGTCCCCACACATTTTTATATCAAATGAAAACATTACTTTTGTCTCTTCCTCCTCTGATTCTTGGTTTAATAAAGTTCATCCTCCAGAAGCAGACCATTCAACCAGAAAGTCTCATTAAGCTAACCACCGCACGGCCATATTACAGCTGCTACCCCTGTCATATTAAATAACTTGTGCTAAAGTTACTAACCTATGCTCCCACTCACCACGGGTGTTGAGATGTGACGAATCTGCAGCCAGCGCTAAAAGCTTGCCCAACCCGGGACAGTGGCGTAGCTCCTGGTTCAAATGGGACGTGTTGACATACAAGACAACATAGGGTACATTTATAGCCGCAATGGTTGCCAGGTTGGGTTAAATGCAGACCAGGAGTGTATAACTTTCGTGTGACCTAAATGAGATTATTTAGTCTGAGCCTGGCACCCCCGGCTGTGAAAACATGCTATTACGCTTGTCATACAGAGAGAGCCCCCAGGGATGTAGCCACAAAACGTGTCAGTATCCATCATCAGAACAGAAATATGGCTCTTTGGGTTCCACCCTCCAACTGTCAATGTAAAAAGTTACGAGACTGGATAAAGATATATGCATTTATATACTAACATGCTAAAAGTTAATTTTGGCTTTAGTGGACTACAAATTGGTGAAAACATGGTTTAGATTTTCTGCATAATAACAAATCTATAACTAAATGTAAGTTTTCTGCCGGAAGGTCTATCAAATGGTTTTCTCTGTGGAAATGTTATTGCTCTGCCTGAAATGTTCCACAATATGACATTAAATAACTCTACATTACATGTATCAAATTACAGGTTGTTTTATGGCTCAGAAATACAAAAAACAGGCATTCTGACTGTGAGTGGGGTCGCCTCTCCACAGATTTGACTTGTAAGTTTGTCTGGTTTGGTTTCCATGAAGATCGAAAGGTTTAATACCATACTGTGGAACATTCCAGACAAAGCAATAACGTCTCCATGGAGAAAAGTATTTACAATGCACCTTTAAAGGTACACTGTGTAAGATTTTTACCTGTTAATTACCGAAATTGAAGATACCCATTCAAAAATACAGTGTTTTCCAAGTCTTTTCACTTCCATCATGAAATCAAAGTATTCTGTTGGACTTAGATATAGTCGCATAAAAGGGGGATCTTCCCCATGCAGAGGCAGCCATTTTAACTACGAGAGCCGCAGAAGGACATACTGTATTTTGGGCTCTGCCTTCGCTGTTTTCTTTATAGCTGTCGGCACTGGCCCGTGGATTTCACACAACGGGATAGTACGCGTTTGGATAAACAACGACAAGCATGTTGCCGGATCACACTTACTCCGCACATACATCGCAGGAGCAAGCACCTTCATCTAAGAGGAAAAGAAGAAGGACTCTCGACACGGAGAGAAGTCGACATAGCATTACAAGGCTCAGTGAGGTGCAGTTTTGTTCTCAAATACCGCCACCTACTGGTTCCTGGGAGATTCTGCTACTTATTACTGTTGCGTATGACCCTCGAAGTCTGCCGTAGCTAGAACCGGAATTGCAATACCCACCATCCACCAATGCGCCACCAATCCTACACAGTGTACCTTTAAGATCTGCTTACAGGAGTGGCCCAAATGTTTTTCACTGCGGGCTGCATATAGAAACATATTTGAAGTGGAGAATCACAGTACAATGGTCAATACAATGAGTCATTCAGATGGGTGCATTTAAAACAGCTCTGACAGGGCCATTTGTTTTCTTTTGTAAGACTTGAAACATTATTGGCCTGTAACAAAATGCAATGTGATGTGAGCAGTGGTGGATGAAGTACTTTCTTACTTACGTAAAAGTACAGATACAGGGGCAAAAAATGGTTAATGATTCAAGTAAAAGTAAAAGTATCATATAAAACTATTGAAGTACCCTTTTAAAAATGCACTTTGAAAAGTATTTCACATAGATTAAGGGAACTGTTAAAAGTAAGTTAAAAGAACTGTGCAGTAACAATTTCTTAACTGCTTTGTGGAATTTTGTGTATATTTTTGTTTGCTCAAAGCTGGAACTTGAACTCAAAACCTTTTGTCAGGGTGTTACCATGAATGTGCTTAAAAAAAAACAACAACAAAAAGCATTGAACTCAAATAAAAGGTACTTTTTACTTTTCAGTCCAGTTAAAAAATGTAGTGGAGTAGACAGTACGGATACCTGCTCTAAAATGTAGTGAGGTAAAAGTATAAAGTATCCACTGCAAAATTCAATACCTAAAAACTGTACTTAAAGGAGAATAAACATTTTGTTTTGTTTTTTCGATCTGAGCCTTATTTCGGTAATAAAACAAGTTGTTTTACTCACCCATAGCACTTTGGTGTCATATGGAGCATTTCCGGAGATGTTTTAGATTAGCGATTAGCGTTCTCCTGGCATAGGGCATGTAATATACGGTCTCCAAATAACACAAACTTTAGCACTTTTCAAATCATAGAAGCTCAATGTCTTAGTCTACGCCTTCGTTTGAGTCAAAAGTGGCCTGTAATCCGAGATTTATCCATAATTTACAGCTTTGCGTTTCATGTTTGGGTCCCAAGAGCTGAGAGCAAAATAAACTGTGACTCCGCACATGCGCACTGGCGTCCTCATCTACTCGAAACTATGGATAAATCTCGGATTACAGGCCACTTTTGACTCAAACGAAGGCGTAGACTAAGACATTGAGCTTCTATGATTTGAAAAGTGCTAAAGTTTGTGTTATTTGGAGACCGCTTGGGGCATATATTACATGCTCTATGCCCCGAGAATGCTAATCGCTAATCGCTAATCTGAAACATCTCTGGAAGTGCTCCATATGACACCAAAGTGCTATGGGTCAGTAAAACAACTTGTTTTATTACCGAAATAAGGCTTTCAGATTGTAAAAAATGTTAATTCTCCTTTAAGTAGTTACTTTGTTATTTTATATCACTGGATGTGAGGTTGTAGTGGTAGAAGTACTGTGCAGTAAAAAGTACTGCAAAGTTACAGGTCAGTTACGTGGAAAGGCAAGCCCGCTCGTTAAATGCAAGAAATGATGGACTATGTTTTGTTCCATACTCGCCTTGTGCAGTTGAAGTAATACATAAGACTAAAAAGGTAACCTGATCTGAACAAGTTTGGTGAACATCTATGGACTTAAAAAACACAGAGGAGCACTACTTGGATACCGCCTGCTAACATCACTTAGTTGGCCTAAATGTTCTGAAATCTGCATAGCGAGACAAATTTGCTTACGCCCAATTACTCAAACTTAATGTGGAAAAAATACCTTCCAGTCAAGTTATTGATGATTTGCTGGAACTAAATTGTAACAATCAAAATGTCCAAAAAGCCTGTTTGATATTATATAAGACCTTTAATAATATGTGCTACACTGTATAGGCCAAACCAACTAGCTAAACCGCACTTGACCCCTTCCACTGGGATACAGCAAGTGCCCTCCTAGCATGCTAACCCTCTCTGACGTGCATGCTAAGCCACCGTGAACTAACAGTTGAATCCGGGCCAGCTAGTCGTCACTAATCCATGCTAACTTGATGACGTCACGCTGCCTGCTGGTGCTTCGGAGAGATTCTTGCACTTTTCTTGCTGACACAGTTTTTTTTTTTTTCCCTGTCTTTCATTCTCTCCCCCTTCTCGCTAGCAATCAAGTCCTAGCACGCTAATCCTCGTCTAATCTGACGTGTGCTGACGGATCACCACTCTCGCTTTTCCTCACGCTGGAATTGGAAGGGGAAATGTAAGGTTTGTGTGTTATGCTTTTTAATAAGTCATTTGGAAGTAATACTAAAGATTGGGTTATAGAGAAGCTAGCTGGGGAATAATGGGACTTGGATTAAATCGTGGAATCGCTGATAAGAGCGGAAGAGGTGGGAGAAAGGATAAAACTGAAGTGGAAAGGATTATAGGATATTTTGGTGATTAGCATGGCCAATAGCTTTAGCATGCCCAATATCTGATTAGCAGTAACAGCCCAAGCCTTCAGGGGGTTTTAAAGTTTCACTGCCAGCTTAAAAGCGTAAAAGAAATCTCCAAAATCTGAATTCTGCTCCAAACCACAACCTTTAAGAGACAGAGAGTTGGCTGTAAGATTGGCTCCATAAAAATACTGCTGTCTAGAAATGGCTGAATGTTATTTAAATGTAATTAAGTCAGGTTTTTTATGTTATCCCCTAGGCTTAAGTGCAATGCAACATTTTTATCGCTTGCAATAAATAATGAATACATTAGAGCGACACGTTTCTATGTAGACTCTGCACACCTGACTGGGAGACAGGTGCGTTGGAGGAGAGGTACTTACACTCAACAAAAATATAAACGCAACACTTTTGTTTTTGCTCCCATTTTTCATGAGATGGACTTAAAGATTTAAAATTCATTCCAGATACACAATATTACCATTTCTCTCAAACATTGTTCACAAATCTAAATGTGTGATAGTGAGCACTTCTGCTTTGCTGAGATAATCCATCCCACCTCACAGGTGCGCCACATCAAGATGCTGATCTGACATCATGATTAGTGCACAGGTGTGCCTTAGACTGCCCACAATAAAAGGCCACCCTGAAATGTGCATTTTTTTTTTTTTGCTTTATTGGGGGTCTGGGGACTCAGAACCAGTCAGTATCTGGTGTGACCACCATTGGTGGCACCATACTGGTGACAGTTCTGAGTTACTTCAAAAAAAACAATCCCAAACTATGGAATCTGAAATGTTACTGTGAGGTACATGATCAAGAAAGTTGAAACTAGAGCTTTAGGCTACGTTCACACTGCAGCCTGAAGTGACCCAAATCCGATTTTTTTCGCCTCTATGCGACCTGTATCTGATCTTCTAATGGCAGTCTGAACGACACAGATCCGATTTTTTCAAATGCGATCCAGGCCACTTGGATATGTGGTCCTAAATCCGATACATATCCGATCTTTTGACATGCGACTTCAGTCTGAACGGCCAGGTCGCATTCATCCGACCTGAGTGTGTTTCCTCCAATGAGAGTGGTACAAGTAGGCGTTCACAAATGTACACAAACGTTCTTCTCGTCATGCGAAAATAGTATATGAACTCCGTATCAGTGAAGCGGCGAAGCATGTAGTAATCCCACCACTCCTGGCTGTGACTCCGCACCAACACGTTCATTTCTACGGACGTTGCTGCCACTGGCCCGCAAAACGCCGTGGCCAAAAACCTTGTCCTTCTCCGTCTCCTCCTTAAAACAAATAAACTGTACATGTTCTGGCTCCGGTACGAAAGCAACTTTAGGCTACGTAAACATTGAGCGTGTTCGCTGCGTGTGACGTCATCGTGTCCTCCAATGCGCATGCGGGACACTTTTGGGGAGTTTAGCGTTCACACTGGAGATCACATACAAGTCGCATTTAACTGGAAATGTGAACGGCCTCGCAAAAAAATCCGATTTCACAAAAAAAATCGGAATTGAGCATTAAGCCCTGCAGTGTGAAAGACGATCAATTGGTCGACTAAAAAGAGTCAGTTGACTAATACAAATGACTCCATCAACCGATTAATCGACTGAAATGACTAAAGCTTTGGTTGAAAAGGAAAATCTAAGTTCAAAGATCCTCAAAAAGTTCCTATACACTTCAAGTCATTGTCAATTTCTACAAGTCCAAGTTACTCCAAACCAAAACATCTTGAGTTTAAGTTAATTCAGTGTCCTATTCTTCTGTCCATATTTTCATTTTTATCTACAAGAGCTAAAATTTCAATGTTGGGTCAAACATTGTTGAGTCAAAGTATGGTCATTCAAGAGTTCAAATTGAAACCTGAAAAACCTGTACTTTAAAAAGAGACATGTCCAAGACAGTCACAAGTGGAGTCCTAAGTCTTTAAATTTTAAAAGTTGGCAATGCAGACACAAGTTGTGGTCCAAATTTTGACTAAGACATTGCATGTTTCAAGAAGCAAATTCAAACTAATTCAATACAGGCTTCTTCCTTCCTCTGCAAGTAACAAAAACATGGCTTTGGCTCGATCTTCAACGAAACCCAGGCTTGTATTTTTGTTTCCATCAAAGTTTGAGCAAAAAGGCCAACAGACAGAAGGCAGATGGGGAGACCGGTAGAGAATAGTAGCCAGCCTGTGGAAAGCAGAGAAGACCAAAGTTGTGCACAAAGGTTTGGGAATAGGTCCGAGGAAGAAGAGGAGTTGGGAGGTGTGGACAGGAGTGGAAAAAGATGAGAAAGACAAGAAGAAAGACGAGAGGGACAGTGTGAGGTCAGTGGGCCAGACGGAGACGCCAGGTTATCAGGTTATGTTTCGAACTTTCAATCAGGAAATGTGGCTAAAGAAATTATATAGTTGGACGAGGAAATGCATATCATTTTTCAGACCAATTAGAATATTTATAATTTCATTAAATCATAAATGTTTTAATTTACAGCAAAAAAGATCCTAGTTCAGTTCCTGAAGACCGTAGCTTCCTAATGAATTCCAGGCATTCATATGTATAATAGGCTAATCTTCAAGCTAACCCAGACAGTATTAACCTCAGTGGGATAAACGTACAGGTCAAATGCAAAGAGCTAATTTTACTTTAGGAAGTGGATTAAAATTTACATACCAAGAAAAATGAATATAATATGCGAGCTTGTTTGATATGCTGCCCTGAATTAAAGCAGACCTATTGTTCCAAACGACTTTCCAGAGCCTTTTAACCATGTTATAGTTGTTTCTCTTTCTCTTTTACCCTCTGGAAGTTGTATTTGGAGTGATTCATGCATGTTTAAGCAACATTTAATGGCTTTCGAGAATCAACTCCCATTTTCAGCATAGGCAGACTGCTCAGTACTTACTTTTTAAAAATGTTCTTAATTGGTGATACACATAGGATTTGGCAGCATTGTGTAGACATTTTGGTACAAATGAAAAAAAATAAAAATCTGCTGCTTGCTAGTGTGATGTGCAGTTATCCTTATGACCCATTGGAGGGGCTGACTCTGCGCGACTCTGTGATGATTATGGTGACGTCAGCTCCCATTGGGCACCGCAGTTTTCTAACTGGGAAGTCAGCGGACTTGTTTCTTTCATTAAGTCGTTTGAGATCAATATTATGATTTAAAATGTACAAATGATAACATATTGGTCCAGGGGTGTTATAGGTTATAACTATATAGCAGACACAAGTACAATATGCCTTCTTTATCTTTAAACATTAGATTAGCGCCCCCATTCTTGCAATGCTGGTACTAATCCTAGTTATATTTGACCTTAGTGCAACCTTTGATGCAACTGAACACAGCATACTACATATTAGAATGTACCTGTTCCCACTTTATATGTGGTGTACCACAGGGGTCAGTGCTAGGACCAATGTTGTTCGATAATTCCCTGTGAAGTGACTGTTAGAATACACAAAATTGAATCCTTGTGCTTTTAACAATGAGCAGAGATACCGCTATTCACCTTGCTGCAATTTTAGGCATCAGAGACTTTGGTAAGGAAAAAAATAATTATAGCAAGCAGTACAGTCCTCCTCTAATAAAGCAAAAAGGGTTGTCTTTGATCACGCACCAAAATCCAGCTCCCCATGCATTTTCTCAGGCCCCTTGAATGAATCTTAAGTGACTGTCCCTGAACATAGCCAACACGGAGCCTACGCCATTACGGAGCGGCACCTATAATCTTCCGCTGTGTTTCATGTTAACTGGAGGCACCCCGCAGGCAAGATCCAACCTGCTGATTTAGCCAGATGACAGGTACTATTCTATGGGGCCGGCTGACAGGAGTTTGCAGGGTCAGCGCGACAGGGGCAGGGGAGTCGTGTGCTGGGGGTAATGACAGGTGTCGGCTGATAGTTCACCTTTGACCTCCCCAAGTGAACGTTTATGACAAAGTGTGAAAATATGTTCCAGAAGACGCCGTAACTCAACGTTTTTGACGTTTGAAGGGGTCTTAGCGTACAGGTATGCACTATTTTGAATGCAGGAGTGTAGGAGTGCAGTTGGCAATAATATTGATAGAAGTAAAAGTACAGAACAGAGAAAGTAAAATATGAGATTATTATGAGAGATACCACTACTACCAGTACTATTACTACTACGGCACTGCAGTTTCAATAGTAAATACTCCTTGTGCCCTTACTTTTGACAGTATTAGATAGTAGTACATAGTAATGTTATGTTTTACTTCCACAGCTACTACCATTGCATATGCATGTATTGATATTTTGGCCCTATACTGCAATATTATAGTGAACAATACTACTACTATGACTATGACTAATATATTGCAGTCCAGCTGCTCACCGACAATAGTGCTGATACTCATTAATTCATTGATAATTAATTAATCATTGCATTTATGTAGCGCCTTTCAGGACACCCAAAGTGCTTTACAGTTCATTGTTCATTCACTGCACACTCACACACTGCCCTCGTGGCTACAAATTCTTACTACTAAAACCTACATAGTACTTTTACTGCAACTTGTAATACTAATTTTACCACCACCACTACCACTACTACTACCAACACAACTACTACTACTGGTCATTACCACTACTGATATGATAACCACTAGATTTGTACCCTGTAGGCTACTACTATTACTTGTGCTGGCATCATTATCATCATCGCACAGTATAAATCTGAAAGAGTGATGAAGCTGAATGTGCAGCTCTCCAGGATCCCTGAACAAAGGCCTGATATATGAGATGAGAGAGGGCTTTGTGTTGATATGGCACTGCACAATGAGGTGTCTGAGTATGTGCTCTTGCATTTCAAAGCTACAAACTGACTCAGTGATAACATGTAAGTAATATCTCATGCAACACACTACAGATGGGGCTCTTCTGGATGGTAGACAGGAGCATGACTAAACCATGGACCACCTCATTTGAAAATAAAATTAATCTTCTTTACAAACACTGAAATAATAAACTAATTGGACTTGATTCTACTGCGTTAATGGTATTGTCCCATCTAAAGTGAGTCTTGGTCTTGTTCGTTTTGAACAGCAGGTGAGGTCAGACCTGTACGGGACTATGGAAATGGCCTAATCAGTGCATGTTAAACAAAGCAAGTGGTGTGAGCTTAATGTCACTCACTAATCCTACTGCTGACGACTCTGGTGACACCCTAGGGTGCTGTCACCCATCCCTGTGTCAGGGTCCTCTCTTCCCCAGCCTGAGTGTTCATGCACGTGCACACTCCGGTCTCACCTTTGGCTCCGTACCGCTGCTTGTACAACTTCTCGTTGGCGCACACGCCGCGGCCGTGCAGCAGCGCGTGCAGAGGCTTCTCCTCGCCGTTCTTGGGCAGGCAGCGGAGCCCGCGCGTGCACGGTCCCGTGTACACTCCGCACGCGTGGCCCTCCTCGAGCGCGCACGTCAGACAGCAACCGCATCCCGGCTCCTTGACCAGCTGACAGCCCACGGGCACGGGCGGACACAAGGACCGTGCTTTCTGGTCGCAGGGCTCGCACGGCACGTACGACGCTCCGCAGGCGGCCGCGAGCAGCAGCACGCACGCGCACAGCAGCATTGTAGAGAAAATCAGTCAGTGTATATCAGTGTATATCAGTGGATATCAGTGGATATCAGTGGATATCCTTCCTCTGCAGCGCGCAGCGAGAAAGGCTCAACACGCGCGTCAGCACGATCCTTTGTGATGCGTAATGGAAGAATTAAAGGCGTCTGTTTTCAGGTCAATCCTCTCAGTGAGTCCTCACATCAGGTGCGCGCTAGCAGCATCCACAGGTGTCACATGGATCCTCTACCGGCTCCGTGCTCGGGGCTCGGGGCTTGTGCCTGCGCTCCGTGGGGATATGTCAGTGCTCCGTGAGGGATGTGCTCCCGCCGTGTCCGTGTGCGTCTGAGCGTGGAGTAGAGTGAGCGCAGTGGCTTTGAGCTTGCCTTTAAAAAAAGAAAGTGCCAGAGGCGCAGCCCGGAACGCTGGCTCTCAGACGCAGGAGGAGGGGGGAGGAGGGGGGGGCAGGGGGAGGGAAGAGGGATGCGCACGGGGCGGGTGCTGGCATGCCTCCAGAGCCGCCTCAGGTCTGACACACACGATCCGAGTCCGGACTAGACCTCTCCAGAGCGCTGCAGAGGGGCTTATATTCAGGCTCTGCTTCTGTGTAGCTGTATGTGATTTATACCCGAATTACCTCTGAATGAGTGAGAGTAATTAGTAAATTGTGTCACAGCTCCACTAGACTGTTTATACTAGCTTTAGGCCTGGCTTTGTGCTGGTCTAGACTTGATTTAACGCTGGAACGGTTCCATTTTCTTCCTGAGTCCAGTTCTTTTGTTCAAGCCCAAGTCACAAAAGCCAAGTCAACTTTGTTCTAGATTTCAAGAGCCAGACTCATGCCACCACCATCCCCACCACGTTATTATGTTGTACTTAAACACACGCAACATTTGTCAACTCCAAGTCTCATCCTTAAAATCCCAGTGAAGAGCTGTGTTTGCCACTGTGGTGAGTGGCGGTTTGCAATCTTCTGGCACAAGCGATTAAGATAGACACAAGCGAACCAAATGCCTGGAGTTTTGTACACGTGTGGTTTTCGAGTCCAGGGCATGTCTTGTCCAGATTTCAAGGCCCACTGCAATATTGATAGGTCCAATATTTAGTTTCCTCTCCCCTCCCATATCACGTCTTCGTCCAATACCACAATATGGGTCATTACATCCAAATTTCATCCGCTTACAAATTCGGTCAAATATTGTTCCACTCACGGTTCTTGGAGACCACAAACTTCCCTCATATGGCAACTACAAAATCATAAAATAAACACAACCATAACTTTGGATGGATTTCAACATGTTTAATTAGGAGTTTTAGTTAAAGGAAAATTAACATTTTTTTACTTCTTTGGGCAATAAAACAAGTAGTTTTACTCACCCATAGCAGTTTGGTGTCAATTGGAGCAGTATCGCAGAACTTATGTTGAGCCGTTCTGTTCTACTAATGATCCCGTATCCGTTAGCGTGAGTGCTCGGGGCACTGATTTGCGGTCTCCAAATAACACAAACTTTAGCACTTTTCAAATCACAGAAGATCGCTGTGTCAGGGTAGACTTTTAGTGGATTCCAAAACGGCCTGAAACCCGATATCGCAACAGAAAAGTAAAGTTCAGAGCGGTGTTAGCTTCTTTCGGACTAGCGGTGTTTACAAAACAGCTGAGTTCACGCATGCGCACTGTCCTCTCTGATGACGTCATCAAATGAAACTATAGCTGGATATCGGGTTTCAGGCCGTTTTGGAATCCACTAAGGCTACGTTCACACTGCAGCCTGAAACGACCCAAATCCGATTTTTTTGCCTCTATGCGACCTGTATCTGATCTTCTAATGACAGTGTGAACGACACAGATCCGATTTTTTCAAATGCGATCCAGGCCACTTGGATATGTGGTCCTAAATCCGATACATATCTGATCTTTTGACATGCGACTGCAGTCTGAACGGGCAGGTCGCATTCATCCGACCTGAGTGTGTTTCCTCCAATGAGAGTGGTACAAGTAGGCGTTCACAAATGTGCACAAACGTTCTTCTCGTCATGCGAAAATAGTATATAAACTCGTATCAGTGAAGCAGCGAAGCACGTAGCAATCCCACCACTCCTGCCTGTGACTCCGCACCCACATGTTCCTTTCTGCACACGTTGCTGCCACTGCCCCACAAAACGCCATGGCCAAAAACCTTGTCCTTCTCCGTCTCCTCCTTAAAACAAATAAGCTGTACATGTTTTGGCTCCGGTACGAAAGCAACTTTAGGCTACTTCCGTAAACATTGAGCGCGTTCACTGCGTGTGACGTCATCGTGTCCTCCAAGGCGCATGCGGGACACTTTTGGGGAGTTTAGCGTTCACACTGGAGATCACATACAATTCGCATTTAACTGGAAATGTGAACAGCCTCGCAAAAAAATCGGATTTCACAAAAAAATCGGAATTGAGCATTAAGCCCTGCAGTGTGAACGTAGCCTAAAAGTCTACCCTGACACAGCGATCTTCTGTGATTTGAAAAGTGCTAAAGTTTGTGTTATTTGGACACCGCAAATCAGTGCCCCGAGCACTCACGCTAACGGATACGGGATCATTAGTAGAACAGAACGGCTCAACATAAGTTCTGCGATACTGCTCCAATTGACACCAAACTGCTATGGGTGAGTAAAACTACTTGTTTTATTGCCGAAAGAAGGCTCAGATTGTAAAAAAAAACGTTAATTTTCCTTTAACAAAATGTGTAGTTTTTCGAGATTTACGCTAGCATTTTCCTTGCTCTTCTTTAAGCTACAGTAGAATGTAGTTTTTCTCCATGCTCGTTTCCATGAAGATGCTATTGTTTTGCTTGGAATGTTCCGCCGTATGGTATTAACGTTACGTATCTCCGTGGAAACAAGATAACGCTGCACGTATAACAACAGAAACACCTGTTATCAAGCAAATGCAAGAAAGGTAAGTTTAACGTCATACTGTGAATCATTCCGGGCAACGCAATAACATTTCCATGGAGACGATAAAGTGGTAAACCTGAAAAGTTACACAGTGCACCTTTAAATGACTATGCTAATTCAAACAGTACAGCACGTAATACACATATGTATAGGTAGAAAGAATTCTTAATGATTCTAAATTGTTTTAAGGCAGCAGAGCGAAGTTTGCCACGGTAAAACTTAAAAAACAACAACTAGCATGCTAACTTTGCACTTCCTGATTCAGCAGAACACTAAAACTAGTACGCGGTGAACTTATTCTGACCCCGAGAGCTGCTTATACAATATATCTGTACTGCGGCAAGACACGGAATGTTCAAATGCAAGGGGGAAAAAAATGGGTACAGGACCTTTAATTCACATACCTCATTAAAGCGATATCTTTTGAATCGTGAACACTGTGTCAGTGACCTTTTGTACTTTGTATTCACGCTCGATATTATGCGTCTCGGAGGAACCCTTGGGGCTAAATCTGAATAATATTTGGGGTAGACGTGATCGTAAATATCCGTGGTGTTTACACAAAGTGGCGTTGTTCCTCGGGTTTGTTGTGCACACATTAGCAACTGCAGGAAGTTATAATTTGGGGATGACAAGGTATTTATATAAACACTGTAAAAATAATTTGATGTTTGATGATTATTAAGCTTTGGGAGAATTATGATTTTGTTTTGTGTTTTTTTTTCCTCAAAGCAGAGGCGAATTAGACTTCAGCGCATAGGCATTTTTACTTAAAGCAGATGTAAGATGCATGAGATTTTCACCATGTTATAGTAGTTTCTAGGGATGGGACGAGATAAAATTCCCACAAGATGACGCAAGATACGAGATTGGCTCATTGGCTAGATTTTTCAGTTTACAATTTTGGCCTCGCAATTTGTTTTACTTATTTTATTTCGTAGTCTTGTTTCCATTGTAGTACTGCTTTTTGGAGCTGTAAGAGATGTATGTAACCCTTTTTGTCTAAATGGTAAAGGGATAGTGCGGTTTTTTTATGTTAAAGAACCCATGACATGGTACTTCTTGATGCTTTTATATGGCTCCTTAATGGTTCCCTAATACTGTAAATGAATCCTTCTTCAAAATCAACGCTCAGTGCATGAGAAACAGAGATAAGATGAGAAAGAGTATTTTTTCTCTCTCTGAACAGGCCATTCTGGGCGTTGTTGCTTGAATGCAAATGAGGAGAAAAGAGCTGGCCTATAGTAGAGGGTGGGGGCGTGGCCAAACTCTCCGCTCTCTGCTTTGAGCTCTCAGCTGATCCATTTCCGTGTTTTTGCACGGGGGGAGAGATTTGAAGCGTTCCATTGAAAAATAAACACATTTCCACATAAAATAAAATTAAACCACTGCTGTTCAAAGGTCCAGAGGCTCAGATAAAGGACTTCCGAGCCTAGAAACACTCGGACGTGCCTCCAGGCAAATAAAAAAACGCATTTCGCATTGCCTAGCGCATTCGCAGTCCAAACTCTCTGGGCGTGATTTACAGAGACGCTGAGTACAGACAGACGGGGGTGGAACTGCATTTGCATTTCTTTTTTCGATCTGACGTCAATAAGGTGCCTTGTTCAAAATCGCCCGTTTGAGCTCCGATTTTTTGTAACGCAGAAAAGGATCGCAAATGCTCAGTTTAAACATTTCGCAACTTTTAACCATGGGGGGGGGGGGCTAAACAGGGTAGGGGAGCTCACATTAACGTTCAAAAACCTCAGAAAGTGAAAATTTCATGCCATGGGACCTTTAATCTGTATGGGTTTCCTTCTAAAAGTTACGTGTCTTGACACCGGCTTACCTCTGACAGTCTCAGCTGATCCCAGTTCAGATCGCTTTCTGGAGCCCAGGTAGGGAGGTCCGGTAGCTTCTCTAAAACATGACATAAAGCTTGTTTTTCTTCTCAAAACAAAACATTTGTCCGAAAGGTGATATATTTGCGTCCCAAACAGTTGTCAACGAAGCATCCAGCAGCGAACTTAGCGATCGCGTATTGTGTCTGCCGACTCATATCATTGCGCTCACGTTAGCTGTATTAGCCTGTTCACTTGTAAACTTCCCCTTGCGGCGGATCGCATCTGCCGTGCACTTCCGCTAAAGGTGAACAGGCTAATACAGCTAACGTGAGTGCAGTGATACAAGTCGGCAGACACAATATGAGATTGCTAAGTTCGCTGCTGGATGTTTCGTTGACAACTGTTTGGGACGCAAATATATCACCTTTCGGACAAATGTTTTGTTTTGAGAAGAAAAACAAGCTTTATTTCATGTTCCAGAGAAGTTACCGGACCTACTTACGTGGGCTCCAGAAAGCGAGCCGAACCGGGATCAGCTGAGACTGTCAGAGGTAAGCCAGTGTCAACACACGTAACTTTTAGAAGGAAACCCATACAGATTAACATTAAAAAAACGCACTATCCCTTTAACACTTGGAAAAAAAATCTAATGTAAAAATCATTTGTTTCTTGTGTGGTAATTTTGTCTCGTGAGATCTTCTTGTGGCGCTAGTAGTTGCCCTTTCTCATGAACTCTCTCACAGGTGTATTTAGAGTCATTAATGAATGTTTGCGTAATCTTTAATCTTTTATTTTCAAGACGCCATATTGTCGTTTTTACCATCCACACTATGCGGCCACTTCTCTGTACTTACTTTGTTCTACAATTTTATTTTCTTAATCAGTGATACATGTGGGATTCTGCAGCACCGCAAAGTCATTTTGGTACAAATGAAAGTGCTTGCGGGCATGATCCAACTATCCATCGGAGGTGCAAACAACTGCATGCCCCTTTGCTGTGATGATGTTAAAGGAGAATTAGCGTTTTTTTACAATCTGAGCCTTATTTCGGTAATAAAACAAGTTGTTTTACTCACCCATAGCACTTTGATGTCATATGGAGCACTTCCGGAGATGTTTTAGATTAGCGATCTCCGTAATGTGAGTTCTCGGGGCACATGTTTGCGGTCTCCAAATAACACAAACTTTAGCACTTTTCAAATCATAGAAGCTCAATGTCTTAGTCTACGCTTTCGTTTGAGTCAAAAGTGGCCTGTAATCCAAGATTTATCCATAGTTTCGAGTAGATGAGGACGCCAGTGCGCATGTGCGAAGTCACAGCTTATTTCGCTCTCAGCTCCCGGGACCCAAACATGAAACGCAAAGCTGTAAATTATGGATAAATCTCGGATTACAGGCCACTTTTGACTCAAACAAAAGTGTAGACTAAGACATTGAGCTTCTATGATTTGAAAAGTGCTAAAGTTTGTGTTATTTGGAGACCGATGTGCCCCGAGAACTCGCGTTACGGAGATCGCTAACCTAAAACATCTCTGGAAGTGCTCCATATGACACCAAAGTGCTATGGGTGAGTAAAACAAAAAAACCTTACCGAAATAAGGCTCAGATTGTAAAAAACGTTAATTCTCCTTTAAAGTTTTAGGCTGACTTGTTTCATATTTCTTTGTTTAAGATGAATGTTGTGATTTAAAATGTCCAAATTATAACATAATGATCCTCTGGTGTTATAAATTATAGCTTACACAAGCACGCTATAATAGAGTAAATGCAAGGTAGACTTAATGCCATATTGCGGAGCATTGCAGGCAAAATAACATTTCCATTGCTCGTTTCCATGGAAATGTTATTTTTCCTGCAATTCACCACTACTCAAAAGTTAGATTTTCAATGCATTTAACTATATTTTCATATTTTATTTTATTTTTTATCACCCGTGTTTTAGTATTGCCCACATTTTATAGCTGTTTTTTGTTTTGAGGACACTCTGGCACTCACAGCTGTGTATGAATCTTAATCATAAGTATAGGATATAGTCCAGGCGAATGAGGTTTCACAAGATCCACACACTCATAAATGTGGCGTGCTTTCACTGGTTTTATGAGCGTTGTATACACACACGAGAGCTGTTGGTATGTCACTGTGTTTACATCGTCCAAACCATAAACTATCGGATCTCTCACAGCTCATGACTTGATGTCGCTGTACATGGAAGTCACTGAGAGGTTTTTGTTTGCCTGGAATCCAGAATACACACTTCTCCGATACAAAGAACTTCACAATGAATTGAGTTTTACACATCTTCAGTCTGGAACGGCTCTTGCTCAAAGTGATTGAGAAAAGCTGAACATTTGAATATGACATGTCGAAGTGTCACAACTTTAGTTAAAGATCCCATGACATGGTACTCCTTGATGCTTTTATATGGCTCCTTAATGGTTCCCTAATACTGTAAATGAATCCTTCTTCAAAATCAACACTCAGTGCATGAGAAACAGAGATGAGAAAGAATAATTTTTCTCTCTCTGAACACTCCATTATGGGCGTTGTTGCTTGAATGCAAATGAGGAGAAAAGAGCTGGCCTATAGTAGAGGGTGGGGGCGTGGCCAAACTCTCCGCTCTCGGCTCTGAGCTCTCAGCTGATCCATTTCCGTGTTTTTGCAGGGGGGAGAGATTTGAAGCGTTCCATTGAAAAATAAACACATTTCCACAGAAAATAAAATTAAACCACTGCTGTTCAAAGGTCCAGAGGCTCAGATAAAGGACTTCCGAGCCTAGAAACACTCGGACGTGCCTCCAGGCAAATAAAAAAAACGCATTTCGCATTGCCTAGTGCATTCGCAGTCCAAACTCTCTGGGCGTGATTTACAGAGACGCTGAGTACAGACAGACGGGGGTGGAACTGAATTTGCATTTCTTTTTTCGATCTGACGTCAATAAGGTGCCTTGTTCAAAATCGCCCGTTTGAGCTCCGATTTTTTCTAACGCAGAAAAGGGTCGCAAATGCCATGGGGGGGGGGCTAAACAGGGTAGGGGAGCTCACATTAATGTTCAAAAACCTCAGAAAGTGAAAATTTCATGCCATGGGACCTTTAAAGGAGAATTAACGTTTTTTTTTTTACAATCTGAGCCTTGTTTCGGTAATAAAACAAGTTGTTTTACTCACCCATAGCACTTTTGGTGTCGCTCAATGTCTTAGTCTACGCTTTCGTTTGAGTCAAAAGTGGCCTGTAATCCGAGACTCAAACAAAAGTGTAGACTAAGACACTGAGCTTCTATGATTTGAAAAGTGCTAAAGTTTGTGTTATTTGGAGACGGCAAACATGTGCCCCGAGAACTCACTTTACGGAGATCGCAAATCTAAAACATCTCCGGAAGTGCTCCATATGACACCAAAGTGCTATGGGTGAGTAAAACAACTTGTTTTATTACCGAAATAAGGCTCAGATTGTAAAAAAACGTTAATTCTCCTTTAAATCCATTTGAGAGAAAATCATAGACATTTTTCCTGTCCACAAATGCACAAAGCTCTCATCTTCTGCACATTTTTCACAAACAAATCTGTATTGACGCTAAAACACTCTGAAGTACGTCTGTCGGCGACGCCATGTTTGTTTTGGTTCATTTGGCGCTTCACCTTTGACTTCCTCCCAAATCAGTGCTACGATGTGATTGGTTACCCACCAGAGACCGCATGCCAATATCGCAAAAATCCATCCTGCTGTGCAACGTGAATGAAATCAAATCCACATCCAAACAAATAAGGCTGTTTACGAGGAAAATTAAATTTTGTTCAAAATAATAAGCTGCATGACTGCAATAAACAAATCTGTAAATTCTACATTAAAAAAACAATTTAGTTTGATGACAATTTGCAAGCCAGACTTTAGAATGGCCTCTTAAAGGTCCCCTGAGGGCCACTGGATTACTGTTGCTCCTAACCTTTGGACCTGTTGTTCATTCAGAGCTTTGATTGTGTGTGGAGTTCATGTTTCACTTCCTCTCCCCCCTCTTCCCTCCATGTGGACTGGAGCCTGTCCTCAGAGGTGTAGGGCCCACGCCTGTCTCTACATCTGACCTCTGTGTGTGATCAGGTGTCACATGACGTCACCTCCTCACTCTAAAGGTCACACTGTACCTGCTGGAGCACAAGGAACTAAGACTCCGTTTAGCACATTATAAGACTTATTATTATTAATGTAGTTGACTTGACTGAAGTGAATGACCTTTTCCCAGTAGTGGAACCTCTTGTACTTACTTTTCTTTTTTTTCTTTCTTCTCACTGAATCATGATACTGATGATAATAGTTAAAGTTGCTGTGTGTAACTCAGGGGTGTCAAACATGCGGCCCGGGGGCCTGATCTGGCCCTCCAAGGCCTTTAATATGGCCCTCGTCTGATTTTCTATTAAAATATTTTAAAAGGTTCCATGGCATGAAATTTTCACTTTCTGAGGTTTTTGAACGTTAATGTGAGCTCCCCTACCCTGTTTAGCCCCCCCCCATGGTTAAAAGTTGCGAAATGTCTAAACTGAGCATTTGCGATCCTTTTCTGCGTTAGAAAAAATCAGAGCTCAAACGGGTGATTTTGAACAAGGCACCTTATTGACGTCAGATCGAAAAAAGAAATGCAAATGCAGTTCCACCCCCGTCTGTCTGAACTCAGCGTCTCTGTAAATCACGCCCAGAGAGTTTGGACTGCGAATGCGCTAGGCAATGCGAAATGCGTTTTTTTATTTGCCTGGAGGCACGTCCGAGTGTTTCTAGGCTCGGAAGTCCTTTATCTGAGCCTCTGGACCTTTGAACGGCAGTGGTTTAATTTTATTTTCTGTGGAAATGTGTTTATTTTTCAATGGAATGCTTCTAATCTCTCCCCCCTGCAAAAACGCGGAAATGGATCAGAGAGCGCCCAGCTGAGAGCTGAGAGCGTAGAGTTTGGCCACGCCCCCACCCTCTACTATAGGCCAGCTCTCGACGTGACACCCTCGTCAGCAAAATGTCAAAAATGAGAAAAGTGGACGCCGAATGCAGGATTTTCCAAGAAAAATTGACTAATTCCTATTTGTTCAGAGGTGGAAACCTGGGAAACCTGTATGCTTGGTGTGTTTGCAACAAGTGGAGGTGTACAAGGAATATAATCTTAAACGCCACTATGCGACATGGCATGTCGAACAATACAACAACTTGAACGGAGAATTGAAGACAGAAGATAAACGAATTATTGCTGCGACTGAAGAAACAGCAGTCTGTAATAGATTTGTGTTTCTCTGCACAAATATTTGGACTTATTGATATTTTTGAGGTATATTTGCCATGAGTTTTCTGATCCAGCCCCTTTGGGATCAAAGTAGGTTGGATACGGCCCCCGGACCAAAATGGGTTTGACACCCCTGGTGTAACTTATCTGGGAGAGAGTATACTGCCTGCTTTGCCTGAAATGCTCCACAGTAAATAACCCATCTTCATGGAAATAAGCTGATGACTTGGCCAAGTTATAGGTCAGATCTGTGGAGAGACTTAGACTTAGGGCGTTTTCACACCAGGAAAGTCCGATAGTTCACTTGCTTTGGGCCGGACCAAATTTTTACATTTTTTTAAATTTATTTTGGTGTGATTCGCTTTCACACTGTGCTTTTTTTGTAAGTGGACCAACATCTGTAAACAAAACCACGTGTGCTGAGGTCGCTCAGCCATTGGACAGAAATGAGCAGTGTCAAAGCGCTGTGTCCAAACATGGAA
This sequence comes from Paratrypauchen microcephalus, assembly GCA_036785185.1. Taxonomy (NCBI): domain Eukaryota; kingdom Metazoa; phylum Chordata; class Actinopteri; order Gobiiformes; family Gobiidae; genus Paratrypauchen; species Paratrypauchen microcephalus. Next base: position 758,465 of record JAVJIX010000027.1, on the reverse strand, counting down.
GGAGGAGAATCATGGTGTTACGTGCTGTTTTCAATGTATATTCAATGTCATAGCGATATGGTTTGCTCAGTTTTTACAGTTCGCACAAATGTTTGAGCAGCATCGTGAGGTTTACACTATTTTACAATCAATTTCCAAACGACGAAGACACAGGGCAAGACGACTACGGAGGACATCGCTCATGTGCGCGCATCAAGTTGTGACTCTTCATGTTCTTCACGCAAAATGTAGCAGATATGGCTATCAAGCTGAATTTAGCATATCAACAGACTTATCAAAAAACATTAGCTACTGTTTACCTATGAGTATCTATCCTATATTATCGTTAAGTTTAGCCAGGTACATAATTCCTTAACGTAGGTAAAGTTCGCTGCCTGAGGATGAACCTGTTTTTCATTTTTCTTTTCAAGCACAACAAACAAATCTGACCGAAGTTCTTAATGTCTGCATGTTACAGTTAAAATTGCATAAGTATCCAACCCTTACCCACACGGAATCGGGAACATAAACGAAAAGCCTATCCTCCTCACCTAACGGTTGCACTCTGCAGGTTCTCTGGTGTCTGGTCAGCCTCGGTTTCCCATAATGCTCGACAAACAACAGGAGCTCATTAAGTACAAAAAGTCAATCGAGTCCGGTCTGAATTCTCACCTCAAACGAACCGCACCAGGGTTCGAATGGAACCGTACCAAGACCGAGCTTTTTGATTGGTCCCGGTTCGCTTGTTTGCTCCGGATCGAGATTTTTGTTTTTTATTCACACCAGCCCAAAAGGTCCGAATCAAAGGAACAAACAAACTCTGGTTCATTTTAAACAAACCAAACAAAGCAGGTGTGAATACACCCGAAGACAAACTTTATTGATCTACAAGGAAAATTGTCTGGGTACAGTAGCTCACACATCATAATATAATATATAATATATAACAGAGGGTAACAAAAAATAGATGGAATAGCAACCAAAGAGCAATAGACCAGTGTCAAATGAGACATATTTAGAATAGACATATTTAGGGACTGGACATGATGGTTGTGAAAAATATAATTGAATCTGTTATTGATCCTTTTACATACATATGCAATTTATCATTAACAATAGGAACTTTCCCTGACAAAATGAAATTAGCAAAAATAGTACCGCTTTATAAAAATGGTGATAAACACAACTTCTCCAACTATAGGCCAGTCTCACTGCTTCCACAGTTTTCAAAAATATTGGAAAAGGTGTTTGCAATAAGGCTTGATAGTTTTTTACAGAAACAAAACATCTTGAATAATAACCAGTATGGATTTAGGGCAAAACATTCAACCGCAATGGCAATAATGGAACTAACTGAAAAAATAGCATCCGAAATTGACAATGATAATTATTTCTTAAGTATATTCATTGACCTACAAAAAGCTTTTGATGTAATAAATCATTCAATATTACTTAAGAAAATGAACAAGTATGGCATTCGAGGGGTGGCTCATCAATGGATAGCGAGTTATTTAGAAAACAGAAAACAATATGTACAAATTAATGACACAGAATCAGAAAGATATAATATCAAATGTGGTGTTCCCCAAGGCTCGATTCTTGGGCCCAAATTATTTAATTTATATATGAATGATTTTGTTAATGTATCTGAACTTGGGAAAATTTTATTTGCCGATGATACAACATTATTTTACCATGGAAAAGATATGAAAGAGGTCATAATTAGAGTAAACGAAGAGCTAAAAAAGTAAAATATTGGTTTGATTTAAATGGATTGATTCTTAATATTAAAAAAACTAATTTCATTTTATTTAATGATAAAAATAAAAAGACGACATATCATTAGAAATAGATGGGATACAGATTAAGAGAGTAAGTGAAACAAAATTTTTAGGAGTCATGATTGATGAAGGACTAAACTGGAGATCTCATATAAATTACACAAAAAGCAAAATAGCTAAAGCAATTGCGGTGATGCATAAAGTAAAGTTCTCACTAAACAGTGCAGCATTATTAATCTTGTATAACTCCATAATCGCACCATATCTGATGTACTGTGTGGAAATTTGGGGGCCGACATGTAAAACTTACCTACAGCCATTATTTATTTGACAGAAAAAGGCTTTGAGAATTATCACCAACAGTCATTATAGAGAGCCATCCAACCCATTATTTGTTAAACTTAAAGTGTTGAAAATGTGTGATATTGTTGAATTAAGTCTCCTCAAAGTCATGTATAAAGCAAAGTGCAGAGTGTTACCTGTAAATATTCAAAGATTGTTTGAGATGAGAACAAGCCAATACAATTTAAAGGGAACCTACATGTTTAAAAAACCTAAATTCAGAACCAAGGTTATGGAGCGAAGCGTCGCTGTGAAAGGAGTTAATTTATGGAATAATCTTGACAAAGAAATCAAAGAATCAAGTACAATAATGGCATTTAAAAAATACATAAAATCCAATGTAATGTGTATGTATGAAAAAGAAAACTAAATTGTTACACTTGAAAATGAAGCTTTATGTTTACAATTGATTAATAATTGTGACTGAAATGGAATGTAATGAGGAAAGGTTTTACAGTCACTATCGGTGTTGGTGTTTGGAAAAGGGAAGAGGGGGCAGAGAACATGAGATAACTCTTCTTTCTGCTCCCTTTCATTCAATATTTTGTATTGTTATCACAAATGTTGATGTCTTTTTATACTTATGAATGAAATAAATAAATAAATAAATAAATAAATAAATAAATAAATAAATAATCAGAATAAAATAGAAAAAAAGGAATATTTAGAAAAATATAAAATACAAAGCCAGGTCATATGAAGAATGTATGTTTTTTTTTTTTTTTAAGTGATATTATGTAACTTTCTGGAGGTGGTATGTCACCTACATGATTCCATGGAAATAGAAAGTTAAAACCATAATGAAACAACTGTAAACTCTAAAGTTTGTGGAGACGCAAGACCTCTCAGTAAGAATGCAATAAAATCATCCATAATGAATAAACACGGTTTTATTTTAGTCTATAAAAGTGACATACTGGGATTTTGAGGACATTTTTGAGCAGCGCCTGTAATTGAATAAATGCAAGATGGATAAGTTGTCTTTCCATGGAGACAAGGAGGAGGTGGAAGAAAAGAGTCTACCTTGAATGTAGACAAAAGGAATAAAACATCCAAACCTCTATGATACGTTTATATACACTGCACTGTTCTAAAAGTGTAGAAACTGTTAAATTAAACTTAATAATTAAATCTTACGTGTGAAGATGTGAATCTGATCCACAGGAGAAGAGAGGAGAGGAGAGGACAGAAGAGAGGAGAGGAGAGGAGAGAGGAGAGGAGAGAAGAGAGGAGAGAAGAGAGGAGAGGAGAGAGGAGAAGAGAGAGGAGAGGAGAGGAGAGGAGAGAGGAGAAGAGAGAGGAGAGGAGAGAAGAGAGGAGAGAGGAGAGGAGAGAAGAGAAGAGAGAAGAGAGGAGAGGAGAGGAGAGAGGAGAGGAAAGAAGAGAAGACAGGAGAGGAGAGAAGAGAGGAGAGAAGAGAGGAGAGGAGAGGGAGGAGAGAGGAGAGAAGAGAGGAGAGAAGAGAGGAGAGGAGAGGAGAGAAGAGAGGAGAGAAGAGAGGAGAGAAGAGAGGAGAGGAGAGAGGAGAGGAGAGGAGAGAAGAGAGGAGAGGAGAGAAGAGAGAGGAGAGGAGAGAAGAGAGGAGAGGAAAGAACAGAGAGAGGGGAGTGGAGAGAGCAGAAAAGAAGAGAGAGAAGAAGAGAGAGGGGAGAGCAGAGAAGAGAGAGGGTGCAGAGAGGAGAAAGGGGAGAGAGCAGTGGAGAGGAGAGAAAAGAAAGGGGAAGGTGGAGAGCAGAGAAGAGTAAAGGGGAGAGGAGAAAAGAGGAGAGAGCAGAGGAGAGAGGAGAGAGAGGAGAGAAGACAGGAGAAAAAAGCAAGCGAAGAGAGAAGTGAGGGGAGAGGAGAGAGAAAAGGGGAGATGAGAGATGAGAAAGGAGAGAGCAGAGCAGAGGAGAGGGATTTCCCTGCTTATAAATGTCTGACCACATACTGTACTGCGGTGGCCAGGAAACAAGCTATAAAAAAACAGGAAAAAACAGGCTAATGATTAGTTTAAGTCAAAGAAATGTCATGCGAGTTGAGTTTAGTCAACTACAACAAATAAAACTCCTGCTGGTCTGAATTCATTTAAGCAGTCTTATATTTCTGTAGTTTCCTTTTCTGACACTTTGTTCCCTATTTGAAATGCTTTATTTAGTCTAATTTATGAGTGTTGCAACATTGGAATTTCCCCCTTGTGACACAAATAACGGTTCTCTTATTTTTCACTGTCCACAACACCAAATTTCAAACCCATACACTAACAATCACCTAGTGTTTTTAAAGGGGCACTGTGTAACTTTTCGTGTAGGGTCTGTCACCTACTTGTCTAGTGAAAATGTTATTGATTTGTCTGTAATATTGGCTTGTCTCCATGGAGATTGTTAAGTTTAATGCTATATTGTTGAACATATCAAGCTGACAATGAGAACATCGCCACAGACAATAAAATGACTAGGGGTGTCATTTTATATCTCGAAATATCGCAGCGTTTAATGTGATGATATCGTGGGCTGCTGCATCAATATATTGTCAAAAGTATGTTTGTTTGTTGTTTTTTTTGGGGTATTTTTTCTTAATTATTTTCTTACGGTGTTACAGTTTTTGTTGCTTGTTCAGAGGAAGAACACATTTGACATTTTCACAGTTTAGACGATTAAAAATGGTGTGTTTCATATTCACTTTGCACAAGAAGTGGTTTAAAGATCCCATGACATGGTACTTCTTGATGCTTTTATATGGCTCCTTAATGGTTCCCTAATACTGTAAATGAATCCTTCTTCAAAATCAACACTCAGTGCATGAGAAACAGAGATAAGATGAGAAAGAGTCATAAATATCTCTCTGGAACACTTTATTCTGGGCGTTGTTGCTTGAATGCAAATGAGGAGGACAGAGATGGCCTATAGTAGAGGGTGGGGGCGTGGCCAAACTCTCCGCTGTCGGCTCTGAGCTCTCAGCTGATCCATTTCCGTGTTTTTGCACGGGGGAGAGATTTGAAGCGTTCCATTGAAAAATAAACACATTTCCATAGAAAATAAAATTAAACCACTGCTGTTCAAAGGTCCAGAGGCTCAGATAAAGGACTTCCGAGCCTAGAAACACTCGGACGTGCCTCCAGGCAAATAAAAAAACGCATTTCGCATTGCCTAGCGCATTCACAGTCCAAACTCTCTGGGCGTGATTTACAGAGACGCTGAGTACAGACAGACGGGGGTGGAACTGCATTTGCATTTCTTTTTTTCGATCTGACGTCAATAAGGTGCCTTGTTCAAAATCGCCCGTTTGAGCTCCGATTTTTTGTAACGCAGAAAAGGATCGCAAATGCTCAGTTTAGACATTTCGCAACTTTTAACCATGGGGGGGGGGGCTAAACAGGGTAGGGGAGCTCACATTAACGTTCAAAAACCTCAGACAATGAAAATTTCATGCCATGGGACCTTTAATAAATACTTTTAGTGTCACAGCCACCGTTTAGCCTTTTTTTATTGAACCGTATCGAATCGGTTTGTAATATATGGTATAGAATCAAATGGGCTCACTGTATCATAACGTGGCCTGTGTATCGAGATATGTACCGTCAACTTCGTAATGATACCCAGTCCTAAAAATGACGAGTTGAATTTTATAAAAGTCATTCGTTCCAACCAACAGGAAAGTTCGGAACAGAAAGCAGAATCTTTGTGGACAAAAGAGTTGAACGGAGTAAAATGACTAACTCACGCAACTATTAGCAGCAGCATGCTAACAGGTAAATTAGCTATGTTACTTTTGCAACAAATTAGGCTACGTTCACACTGCAGTCTGACGTGACCCAAATCTGATTTTTTTTTGCCTCTATGTGACCTGTATCTGATCTTCTAATGGCAGTCTGAACGACACAGATCCGATTTTTTCAAATGCGAGCCAGGCCACTTGGATATGTGGTCCTAAATCCGATACATATCCGATCTTTTGATATGCGACTTCAGTCTGAACGGCCAGGTCGCATTCATCCGACCTTAGTGTGTTTTCCTCCAGCGAGAGTGGTACAAGTAGGCATTCACGTACACAAATGTTCTTCTTGTCATGCGAAAATAGCATATGAACTCCGTATCAGTGAAGCGACGAAGCACGTAGCAATCCCGCCACTCTTGGCTGCGACTCCGCACCAACACGTTCATTTCTACGGACGTTGCTGCCACTGGCCCACAAAACACCGTGGCCAGAAACCTTGTCCTTCTCTTTCTCCGTCTCCTCCTTAAAACAAATAGGCTGTACGTGTTTTGGCTCCGGTACGAAAGCAACTTTAGGCGACTTCCGTAAACATTGAACGTGTTCGCTGCCTGTGATGTCATCGTGTCCTCCAATGCGCATGCGGGACACTTTTGGGGAGTTTAGCGTTCACACATACAAGTCGCATTTAACTGGAAATGTGAACGGCCTTACAAAAAAATCTGATTTCACAAAAAAAATCTGAATTCAGCATTAAGCCCTGCAGTACGAACGTAGTCTAAGTCGAACAAAATACAAGTGCAGGCATGTTAAAGCAGATTGCATATTGGGCTTGTGTCTGCTACATATGCCTAGTTACAATCTTTCATTCCGGATGGATCATTCTGTTATCTTTTTAAATGCCAATATTCGTCTAAATGAATTAATAAAAGAAACGATTGTGCTGACTTCCACGGTAGAAAACGGAGGTGCCCAACGAGAGTGGACATCGCCGTAAACGTCATTGCACCAAAGAGCGGTGAAGTTGTCAGCACCTCTGAAGGATAGCTGCAGATCACGCTAGCAGATTTTTATTTTTATTTCACTAGCTAGGACCACGCCATCAACATAATGCAGTGAAGATGTTTATTATTGAATGATAGTGGATGTCTCGGTGAATAGGTGGTGATGGCTGGGTTGAGACAGTGGGTGGGGGCTCCGTCTCAATCTTCGATTGGCCCAGCGGAACGGGACCCCCCCCTTTAGGAGATGTCTTGTGGCTGAAAGACAAACGAGATAGGGGTGGGAGGGAGGGGTCGAGATAACCGAGACGAACTGGAATGAAGGGATGAGTGGCTATAAATGGCTCTGGGAAATTAGAGGTGTGGTTATGGTGAACTGTGATTCGCTGGTGAGGAGGAGAAGGTGGTTGAGGCGTGGTCCTGCTCCTGAATTTCAGTTAATCACATTAACTCCATTTCACTAGCTAGGACCACGCCATCAACATAATGCAGTGAAGATGTTTATTATTGAATGATAGTGGATGTCTCGGTGAATAGGTGGTGATGGCTGGGTTGAGACAGTGGGTGGGGGCTCCGTCTCAATCTTCGATTGGCCCAGCGGAACGGGACCCCCAAAAGTTTTTTGAAAGAGCATAAAAGTGGAATGGGTCTGGAGGAGATCGTTGAGGTCGTGACGATCGTACACGAGGTAGGTGCTGGAGACCCGACAACCAAGGGTTCGAATTTTTCCGGTCGGGTACATCTGCCCTGGCCGTGGACATAGTGGCGCCAATGCGAAATAAATGGAGAATGGATGGGGTGTTATGCCAGAAGAGGTCCGTGAAAGGCGAGAGGTCGCCGGAGCGCAGAGTGAGAGTGCAACGGTAGAGAAGGTCCGAAATAAGTGGTAGGCGTTTCGGAGGAAGGCAAGGTTCAGTTTTTTGCAGTCCTTTAATCAGGCACGGGAACATGAAGATGAGACTGTCAGTCTTCACCAGAAATCAGCTTGTATATGAGATTTATCCCTGAGAGGTAAGCCTGGACCTACTCCCGCGGGAGGATTCATGGGGGCCGGTGCATAGTGTTCTGGGCAGCAGATTCGCTGTCCCCGTGACCCGGAAATGGAAAAGCAGAAGATGGATGGATGGATGGATGGATGGATGGCAAGCCTGTACGGTGGAGACGCAGACATTCCTGGAGTGGCGTGAGAGGGTGCTGAAATTGCAGATGATGGTGACGTCAGATGAGCAGAGGGGAAGCTGATGAAGGTGGTGTTGGCTGATTTATTATTGTTAGAATGAATGGGAATGCCTGGATTAATCAGACCCCCCAAAAAATGGTGGAAAAGTAGGACGAAGTTCCGATGAAGCTGAAGGCTAATTGTGCGATTCGAGGGCTCTGGAAGCAATGCAGAATCCGACTACTGCCGAGGATTCGGATTGAACACTGGAGAAACTGGAGCTGCGTCGTGAAGGTGCCGTATGGCGAATGAGTCAGGAGTGATGTAGAGAAACCGTGACGTGGAGGGTCTTCTCCACTGACTGAGGAGTTGGACCTTTGCTGGAGTGGGGTCACTCGCGCCAGCGCAGATGGTTGACGGACGTGACCATGATAATGCTGATGTGCGTCCTTCAGCATGGGTTCAGATGGCAAGCAAGGAAACCTGTAGGTGAAGAAAGCCACGCTCGAATGTTGAGGGTTGGATAGGTGAGGGATGAGGGTCGGAGGGATGGGGGGGTCGGAGTGATGAGGGTCGGGGGGATGAGGGTCGGGGGGATGAGGGTCGGGGGGATGAGGGTCGGGGGGATGAGGGTCGGAGGGATGAGGGTCGGAGGGATGAGGGTCGGGGGGTCGGGGGGGGGGGGGGGGGGGGGGGGGCCACCTGTCGGGAGCGAGACCTGACGGGAGGAAGATCTCCTATCGTGAGTTGACCCGTCGTGGGTCGGGAGGGAGACCCGTCGTGGGTCAGGAGAGCGAGGCAGAGAGAAAGACCCGTTGTGGGTCGGAAAGGAGTGAGACCCGTTGTGGGTCAGGAGAGAGGGAGACCCGTCATGGGTTGGGAGGGAGGGAGACCCGTCGTGGGTCATGAGAGAGAGGCGGAGAAAGACCCGTCGTGGGTCGAGAGACCCATCGTGGGTCGAGAGAGAGACCCGTTGTGGGTCGGGAGACCCGACGTGAGCTGGGCGAGCCGTCGTGAGAGCCAGGCGAGCTGTCATGCGGTCGTGAGAGCCGGGTGAGTCGTCGTGAGACCCAGGCGTATTGTCATGCCGTCGACCTGACGGGAGGAAGACCTGTTGTGGGTCAGGGAGAGAGGTGGAGAGAAAGACCTGTCGTGGGTCGGGAGAGAGGCAGAGAAAGACCCGTCGTGGGTTGGGAGGAAGGGAGACCCGTCATGGGTCAGGAGAGAGGGAGACCCGTCGTGGGTCAGGAGAGAGGCAGAGAAAGACCCGTTGTGGGTTGGGAGGGAGGGAGGGAGGCCTGACGGGAGGAAGATCTGCTGGGAGGAAAGGAAGCTATGCCTTTATTAGTCCCACAGTGGGGAAATTCCAGTTCTGCATTTAACCCATCCTGTTATTAGGAGCAGTGGGCAGCACATTACTGCGCCCAGGGACCATCTCCATGATCTTCTTGCTTCGGCTTGGTCAGGACCTAAGCTGGAGGATTTACCCATGATGCATGTTTTGGGTTGATGGGGGAAACCGGAGTGCCCGGAGGAAACCCACCCAGACACGGGGAGAACATGCAAACTCCACACAGAAAGGCCCAGGCGACCCGGGGATCGGACCCAGACCATGCACGCAAACTCCACACAGAACACACACCTGAAGACCTGTTGTGGGTCAGGACAGAGGTGGAGGAGAAGACCCGTTGTGGGTCGGAAGACTCGACGTGAGAGCCGAGCGAGCCGTCGTGAGAGCTTGTCATGAGGCCAAGCGAGCAGTCGTGAGCCGTCGTGAGAGCCATCCTGAGAGCCAAGTGAGCAGTCGTGAGAGCCGTAGTGAGAGCCAGGCGAGCCGTCATGAGAGCCGTCAAGAGAGCCGTCAAGAGAGCCAGGCGAGCCATCGTGCGAGCCATCGTGAGAGCCATCGAGAGAGCCATCGAGAGAGCCAAGCGAGCCGTCGTGAGAGCCAGGAGAGCTGTCGTGCCGTCGTGAGAGCCAGGCGAGTTGTCGAGCCGTCGTGAGAGCCAGGCGAGTTGTCGAGCCGTCGTGAGAGCCAGGCGAGTTGTCGAGCCGTCGTGAGAGCCAGGCGAGCTGTCGAGCCGTCGTGGGAGCCAGGCGAGCTGTCGAGCCGTCGTGGGAGCCAGGCGAGCTGTCGAGCCGTCGTGGGAGCCAGGCGAGCTGTTGTGCTGTCGTGGGAGCCAGGCAAGCCGTCGTGAGACCCAGACGAGCTGTCATGCGGTCGTGAGAGCTGGGTGAGCTGGCGGTCATCATGCTGTCATGAGAGCCGGTGAAACGTTGTGACAATCGGCCAGTCGTCAGTCGGCTTGGAACCTGTGGAAAAGCTAAGGACCTGAGGGTGGAGGTGCATATTGGGGATGTTCACAGGGCAGGTACGGGTTGAATGCTGGACAGATGAGCGCGGTCGAATTTGGAGACCGTAATAGTAGTCGCGATATGAGAGCTGAGAATGATGAAAGAATGCAATGATGTAGCATGAGCAGGAGAAGATGAGGATTAGATGGCGAGAGCATCGCTGAGGATGCGTATAGGATAGAATGGTGAAGTCATGAGCTGACGTCGATGGTAGGATCCTCGATCGGGAAAGAGGTGGTGAGCCGAGATGGTGTAGCTCAGGTGAGGGCGGAACTGGGAGGAGCTGAATAGTGTGACACATGGTTATGATGGCTTAAGCTCGCTTGTAATGGATGACGTGAGCTGCCCGAGCTATAATAGCGTGAAACAGCAAGGGCCGGAATATGAATTGATGGCGAGCGGGTGTAAAGACAGCTAGCGTACGTCAAAATTGCGTGAGCAGCACGAGCTGAAATTGAGTGAGTGACATGAGTCGATGGGTGCTGAATATTGGAATAGCAGAGAAACGATGTAGAGACTGCTTAGCTAGCATGTGATGGAATGGTGTGAGCTAGCATGAGTTGCATGAGTTAGAATGGTCGGATGCGAGTCGGTAGGAGAGGTTGAATACGAGATGACAGTGTGCCAGTGCAGAGAGGAGTTAAGCGAACAAAAACATTCGTACGACGTTTCGGAGTGTGAACGAAAATAGTGTGAATGGGCGTGGTGACTTGTGTAGGCTGCAACAACAGAAAAAACATTTGGGTGTTGGGGAAAGGGGGGTGGGGTGGGGGGTGGGGGGATAGAGCAGAAATGGATTAGAGGCCCTGCCTAATGTGGGTAGGGCACGAGAGCCATCTAGCTCATGATGACTGAAAAGAGAGAAATGAGAGATGGGGAGAAGATGCATGTGCATGGGAAATTGTGTAGCCTGCGAGATGGGGACAAGAATGAGACACCAAGGGTGCAGGCACAGGGGGAGATGGCCTGCTTGAAAGCAGGCTGAGATGATACAAAAGAATTCAAGTGAAACTGCACAGTAGACAGAATACGTTTACTGGCCACTGGTGGTGATACTACTTAGCCCCCAGCAGGGGGAGCTATGAGGCTGTAGTGGAGGAGAGGAGGGAGTGGCGACGTCTGCAGCTGCACGCGGGAAACTTGATGGGAACCCGGAAGCTCGTTCGTCTCGTTCCAGGGCGCCGGGGTTACATTCTTGATCTAAACTGTTGAAGGTCCCGTCTTGATACGTCAGCCTGAAGGGGAACGGCGGGTGCTGGGCGGTACCGAACGCTGTGGCTGCTGGAGGCCGGGCCGCGCTGTGCCGAAAGCCGTGGTTGCCAAAGCCGGTCTGCGCACCGAGAGCCGTCTCACTCTGACAGTACACCGGGCTGCGCCAGGCTGCGCGCTCGCCTATACGAGGAGGAGGAGGCGACGAGAGGGACAATGTGGATATCCCGTATATGCCGCCAGCACAGAGATATTGACGGTGGATGCTCCTTAGAGGTGGAGGTCCGCTGCGTGAGCGCGCGCCTGGAGCGTTCGCTGGGCGGAGCGGGCCGTGGGCTGGACGGCGCGGATATGCGATGGAAGATCCTCCGGCTGCGGATTCCTGAATAGAAATCCGTCGCGGCGTAAGGAATTGCGGACTGGAAGGAACGAGGAGAGGTTGGTGTTTGAATGTGACGGGTTGTTAACCCAGCTCGAGCGAGCTGACGCGGTTGAGCTGTCGAGATAACCGAGACGAACTGGAATGAAGGGATGAGTGGCTATAAATGGCTCTGGGAAATTAGAGGTGTGGTTATGGTGAACTGTGATTCGCTGGTGAGGAGGAGAAGGTGGTTGAGGCGTGGTCCTGCTCCTGAATTTCAGTTAATCACATTAACTCCATTTATTTTTACAGAGAAGAAAACAATCCCACACTCTGTCTTATTTGCAAAATGAGAAATTTATTAAGACATGCAACGTTTCGGCCCTAGGCAAAAAGGAGTAAGAGCTAAAGGTGGCCATCTTAAATAGGGTGTGGCGAGCACCAAAGGGTGACAGGTCGTGAATGAACAGTGCACCCAAAACAACATAATTCAAAATCCAAAGGCAATCAATCATAATAGTGTAATGTAATTAATACTACTACTACTACTACTACTACTACTAATAATAATAATAATAGTCATGGAACAATAATTGAAAAATAAAGCTGGAGAATATTCGAATACATATAGATATAGTAAATATGCACCCAATTATAGAATAAGACTGGCGTGCTATATACATATCTACATATACACAGTGAATCTTATAAGACAGCCCCATACAACCCAACAGAAGCAAGAGCATAAAGATGATTTACAATACAATATTTACCAAAAAATGCTCAAATTTAAGTCATCATTGAGTACTTTTGGAGCTAACGTTTGGAGGGTACGGATCCAATATGCCTCCCTTTGTTTGAGAAGGCGGTCATGGTCCCCTCCTGCCAAATTACACTGCCAAATCCTACACATATAACCCACCAATTAAGAAAATTGGAAAAACGAAGTCAGTAGCAAAGTAAATATTACTCAAACATGCACGAATCACTCCAGATATAACTTTGAGATGGTAAATAAGAAGGAAGCGACTATAATATGGGTAAAAGCTCTGAAAAGTCAACTTTGCATAATAGGTCCACTTTAAGAGCACTTAACTACAAAACAGCAAAAATGTTGAGTTACCCTGTCAATTATTATGCAGCTTAACCCTTGGAAAAACTCAATATAGCTACAACTAGAGAAACATAGCCTTACCTGCACTTATGGTTCTTTTCCATTGAGTTTTCTTTCCATCCATTACAATTACCATATTAAATTACTTTTATTGCCTATAAAAACATCAACAAATTCAAATTTCGGCACAAAATCTTCCACTTCCATCAGCGGTAATCTATGGATACATCTATACATTTTCCTTTCCGCCGTACAATCGTGTAAACATGCCATGAACTGAAAAGACCTGAGACATTGGTTTGGGGCCAGGGGTTGAAATGTAGTGTGTATTAAACGGCAGATCCACGGGGCAGATGATGTCATGGACCTACACTGGGACCCCTTCCACCCCCACCCCCCTCTGCTGGTCCCACGCCAGCATCCGAGTGGTACAGAGGAGAAGCGTCCAATGTCTGTGGAGATATATGCACCAGTGTCAGAAGGCCTTGATAGAAAACCACCCACAGATGTTTTGGGAGCGGAGAAATGCATACGTTTATTAAAGGGCAAGTAGGCAAAATACGAGAAGGTTGAATCTGAAAGCAGCGTATTTAGTCATTTAATTGAATTTTCCAAAAGCGAGTGAATCGCACATCAAGTGGTAACTTTATAATCCCCCAGCGTGGCCTGGTTTAACCTTCTTTCAGATGGCTCCAACACTTTAAAGTTCTGTATATCATGCATTATTTGAATTGTTTTAAACCAATTTGAAGCACTTGGCTTAGTCGGCTTTGAAGAATTTGGAGTAATGCATTCCTCACACGTAAAAGCATTGCAATATATATTATACAATATTTGGTAAGTTTACACTCTCTGAGCACTCAAAAAGTATGTGATTTAGAATTTTCCAGTATTGTTACATTACAAGTACTTTCTGCCATCAAATCATTCATTGGATCTCACTGCAGAGGAGCTCATCTGTAGAAACAAAGTGATTCTTCTGTGTTCCAAAAACATGAGATGTCAACGCAAAGGTACTGAAGCATGTATGAAAGCCAATAACAATATAAAATATAGCCGCAAGTGGCGACGATCGTCCCTCGCTTGCACTAAATTTTGAGTGAAATCGGCCAAAGTATGCACGGATTATTACTTTGTCGAAATTTGATGGCGAGCTGCAAAAACAAACCTGAAATTTGCGGCGTTTTCACGGAAACATCGTTCAGTCTTTCAGAACGCTTTTAATGTCCCACTTCTCTAGATGATACAGCACGATTCTGGTGAGTCTGGGTCAAAAACCTGAGGAGGAGTTCGTTAAAATACGAGGACAGGAAAATTTGCCTTCGGTGCCAGGTCACGTGCTCGGTCCAATATGGCTGACTTCCTGTTGGTCGCCTAGCAACGGTGTAATATACTTTTTTGTTCCTATTCCCATGATGCATCTGTGTACCAAAATTGGTTTGGCTATGACAAAGTTTTTGCCGGGCGTCCCATTGGCGAGGACAGATGTTTGGCCTGTTGCCATGGCAACACGGGTATAGCCATAGGCGCAATGTATTTAGATTTTCCAGGGGGCGCTGTCGAGCCATTTTTAAAGATTTTTTAATACGGATTATTTTAAATTCATTTTTTGGCGTTCTTGAATTTTTTTTGCAAAATTTCGTGAGCTTTCGTCAGGTTTCGGAAGTACCCGAAACCTGAAGAAAAAAAAAGGGGGGGGGGATAATAATAATAATAATAAGAAATAATAAGAAAAACCAGAACAATAACAATAGACCCTACGCTTTAGCGCTCGGGTCTAATAATGCATACAATTTGTCTTTTAAAGGTGAGTGCACTTCATGTGTTTTTGCAAATTTGTACATTTTGTCTTTCCTCCCAAACATTTTGGTAAAAGCAGCACATTTAGCTGATGAAGTATATTTATTTTTTTATCAGCCTGAATCTTAGTGAGTTTAAAGTAAAGCTCTGATTGGCTGCACTTGGGTGGTCCCAGTTTCCCTGTAGCTAATATCCGATGCATTTATCATCAAATAAAGCTACAACATTTACATAAACACACAGATATATATCTCACAACCTTCCGGCTGTAAAGCACAGACTAGACCACTGCAATTTCACCACAAAAGAAAGTAGCCGGTGCCAGGGCATATCTCAGGCTTGTGATCAAAAGAAATGTTTCAGAATATCAATCAAACATTATTATTACTTTTTACTATTGAATACTAGTTTTAGTCCAAATAATAAATGCAGGACTAGTGTAGTACTAGTGTAAAATGAATTGGATTACTTCAACGTTGTGCTAACAGAACGCAGAAGTGCCTAGTCTACATTTAGCTCTGGTCGGACTGTAACTCTTGTCTGGCTCTGTTCCCCGGTGTCTCTGGCCCATTGTTCCTGTGTCTGTCGGCAGCTCTGCTTACATACACTGACCTACTTTAGCTGCTCTGTCAGAGGACTGCACGGCTCCGCACTTGTTCGGCTCCCGGCTCTCCACCGTCAGGAGGAGAAGCAAAGAGCCAAATCAGCACCAAACCGGTTCAGACGTGATAAGATCTGAAGGACTGGGTGTCCAGGGTGTAGGGTTTCCATACAGACCAGGGGCTGTGAGGCTACTGTGTGCAGGACTTACCAAAAGCAACATCCACTTTTTGTCATCTGCATTATTTCATATTATGGTGATTAAAGGGCTGATATGACGCTATTTTCTGATCTATGTTATAATGTGGTTTCCTCATCACAAACATGCAGTTGTGTTTTGTTTCATTCACACGTTTAACACACAAACCCTGCGTATTTTTTAGGTTTTTTTAGTTCTTGTCTCAAACTGAAAAGTGCTCCGCCGTGCTTTAAAACTCCATACACCTTCACTTGAATCATTCAGATGATTTCAGCCTTGGAACTGCCGATCTCTACTTCATGACATCACAAGGTGGAACAGAGCATTTTCAGCTTTGGGAATACAGACAGACTAATAATAAAGGGTTAGGCTCCACAAGAGTCAATTTAGCATAACATTGGGCCTTTAAATTGTATTATTTATTTATTCATTTATTTATTTTGCATTTTTAGATTAATACACATAATTACAAAATAAACATAATTTTATATTGTGTCGGTTATAAACAGCAATATTGACCTAAAATGACTTAAAGACCCCATAGCCAAATTTAAACAGCTCTTGAGGTTAAAATAAGTCCACTGTGTACTGTTTACATCTAATTAAAAAGCATTCAATTTTCCAATACAGTGGTCCCTCGTTTATTGCGGGGGTTAGGTTCCAGAAATAACCCGTAAGAAAGAACCCGTAAGAAGAAGTAGGACAACTTTATATTTTACAATTATTATACATGTTTTAAGGCTGTAAACGCCTTAAAACACTGGGATTAACGTTTTCTCACATTTCTCTCTTGTTTAAACACTCACACGTAGATTTTCAACAAAATGTATTAATAGTGTAGCGTGGCCGACACGACGCGCACCAACCCCTTGGAGAAGTGCACGACACGTGCACCCCTCATCGTGGTCAAATCCGTGACAGAGCAGCACGACCGGCGCGAGGCTGGGGCTGCGAGCACGAGATCGAACCACGGCGCCCGGACCATGCCTCCCCCTCAGGACCGCGTCCTCTCAGCCCGAGCCGCAAACCGAACACGCACAAACGAACACAAGAGCCGCACGAAACCAGCAAAGAGCCACACGGGGTGATTTAATCCTGGTTTAGACCTGGTCTAGTCCCGGTTTAGTCCAGGTCTAGACCTGGTCCAGTCCTGGTTTAGTCCAGGATCAGTCCAGGTTTAGACCTGGTTTAGACCTGGCCTAAACCTGGTTTAGTTCTGGTCTAGACCTGGTTTAATCCACGTTTAGTCCTGGTCTAGTCCTGGTCTAGTCCCGGTCCCCCCTGCATTCCCCATCGATCAATCGGCAAAGGTCTACAGTCTCTTAGCCAATCAGGACGCAGAACACAATGTTGCACTATAAAAAATAAAAGAAAAAAGAAAAAAAGGCCATGAACAGTGAACTGCGATAGAGCGAGGGACCACTGTAATCAGGAATCACTGTAATCAGGAAGTGCGTGTTAGCATGCTAGTTGTCACAGCATAACTCTGCCCTAGTCTCTGAGAGCTGTAAAAAGAGCTTATAAACTTACTGTGGTGAATAATTAGGACATTTAGAATCAGGAGTCGACGGGGGGGACAGACGGGTCTGGTGTCCCGGGGCCCAGTAGTAGAAGCTCTGCCTATTAATTCATATTAGCGGGGGGTCCATGTGAGTCTTCTAGCCCCGGGGCCCCCAAATTTCTGTCAACGGGCCTGCTTAGAATGCATAAGGTAAGTGAGGGATAACTTTGGACTTCTGCAAACTGCTGAAAAAATGTTAAATTCAGATACAGTGTCTTTAAAGCATACTGTTGTGAGCGTGTTTTTATTTTTGTGGCTATGGGACTTTTTATTACTCATATTACCCAGTCTTAGTTTTTAGAACAATCAAAACTAAGTACAAAGATGTGGGCGGGGCTAGGGGTTAGGTGAAAACACAAAATTTTCAGAGCACTCAAGCCTCAAATGCAGAACAATACTCAAACATGCATGAATCAACCGACATATAAGTTTGCGTTTAATTTTTTCATGCCTTCTTATAGCTAATTTGGTCATCTTTTTTCCTCACCATTGTTTTGATCTTGTTATCCTGTTTTCCATGCGTGGTCTTTTCTTGAGAAGTTTGCTTGTTCTACCTGTATCTCGGTCAATTCCCACGTCACAACTGGCCTTGATATACTTCTGTCACGGGGGCTACCAGTGTCCGCAGACACCGGGGATGAGGTGGGGTTAAGTGGCTTGCCCAAGGACACAACGGCCACACTCATTTGTGAGCGCTGGGATCACACGCGGTCAACCCGTCGAGAGCGGAATGATTTTTGATGATTTACCTGATTATTACCATCTTAAAAATGTAAAAAGATGGTAAAAAGGTCCAAAGTTATTCCTCACCTTATGCATTCGGAGCAGCTGAGCTATTCACCATGATGAGTTTATAAGCACTTTTCACAACTTTCAGAGACCAGACGGCAATAACAACTAGCATGCTAACGCGCTCACTTCTTAATTATCCGACAATAAAACTCTTTATAATTACAGACAGTATACAGCGGCCTTATTTTGACCTCAAGAGCTGCTTGAAGGTCCTATATCCTCCTGGGACCTGAAGAAAAAAAGTGTATCTGAATTATTATTATTATTATTTAAATGTTCTATTTGGAGGTAAATGAACACCTGAGCATTTACATTTTGTTAATTTTATTTGTATTCATAGTAATAATAATATTCGTAACGTGTCCTGCGTAATGGACGTCAGGGACATTTTGGTGTTAAATCCATGTGAAGTTAACAACCTCACAAAACCGTGTGAAGAATCCATGATAAAAAGGAGAAATTCAATTTGTCAACTGGACAAAGTTTGGAAACAAATTGAATTTCTCCTTTTATCAACCTCACAAAAAACTTTTTTTTTTTTTTTGATGACCAACATCTCTGACAAGCTTCTAAAGTCACGTCAAATAGTTTTTAGTCTCCCTTTTCCCTTCCCTTTTCCCTTTTTTTTATTTCTTATTTATGTATTTATTTATTTTAGTATTTTTATTTATTTATTTTTATGTATTATTTATTTTGTATTCATTTATTTTTAATTTTTATTTATTTATGTATTTATTTATGTATTTATTTTAGTATTTAAAAAAAAAAATTATGTACTGTATTATTTATTTTCTATTTATTTATTTGTATTTATTTATTTAAATTTTTAAAATGTATTTTAATTTTTATATATTATTTATTTTCTTTTTTTAAATTTTTATTTATTTATTTTAGTTTTTTTTTTAATGTATAGTTATTTTTATGTATTATTTATTTTGACATATATTACACAGAATTGACCCTTGTGAGTTTTTAGTCATGTTAGACTGTCGTTACCTCCTCCAAAACATACCTGGAGTTGTGTTTTGTTTCATTCACACATTTGGATAATCCTTTATTATTCGTCTGTCTACACCTCCAAAGCTCAGAATGCTCTTTCCCACCTTGTGATGTCATGAAGCAGTTAACAGAAACCTTTTACCTTTTGTTCAGCAGAGACTGGCAATTCCAGGTCTGAAATCATCCAAATGATTCTAGTGAAGATGTATGGAGTGTGTGAATGAAACAAAACACAACTCCAGGTGTGTTTGTGATAAGGAAACGATATTACAGGCCCTTTAAATACAACAGAAAAAATCAAGTATGTTGCTTTTTAGCTCGGTCGATTACAAGTTCAGTTTTTCCTGAATAGTTCCCCTTAATAAAACTTGATCCTGGATGAGTCTAGTGGCCCCGCTGAGTTCCTTATAACGTCTGATTATAGTTAGTGACTGTACGCCCTCCCCGCACACACACACACACACACACAGTACACACACACAGTTCCCAGAAAACACTAATCACGTGAATTCACCAGAAAAACAGCATGACCTCAATCACATTACACTGCTGAAGTCAATTAAAAGACCGCGCAATAGTTTAAGTGCACCTGACAGCTTTTCACGTTTTTCTAATTACGACTTGCTCCGCTGGGGTCATACCTGCGGTGAATATCTGTCATGGTTTTGCATCATTTCCGTGGCAGTTGGCGGAAAGACATGGAGAAGAAAATGCGCGTATAGTACGAAAATACTCACCCGGTCAGTCAAAACCACACGCGGTTACAAAGGTTTATAAAGACGAGCGGGTACGGAACGTGTGCGCTGTCGCTCGGATTTTAAATAGGGAATAGATGATTGACAGATGGATTAACCAATCAGAGAGACGCACGCTTCGTTCGCATCAAAACAAACATGGCAGTTATAATTAAAAATGGAAGGAAAAAAAGAGGACTGAGAAATGCAGATTTCTGTAGAATCAACAGTCGAAGCTCCAAACTCTTCTTTACCACAGATAAAAGAAGTTCTATTATTACATTATATTATTTGATTCTGAATGTTACGAGTTTTCACAGGAGACACACAACAAGACAAATTTAATCTAAAATGCAGGAACAATGTACGAGCAAGGAGCATATTTTTCTGGAAGGTTTAACTTCAAAATTTGGTATTGTGACCAATATCTGACCACCGCCACTCCCTAATGTCTACGGATCTTTAGACAATACAGTGGTCCCTCGCTCTATCGCAGTTCACTGTTCACAGCCTCGCTGTTTCGCGGAATTTTATTTTTTTCAATTTTTTTTAATAGTGTAACATTGTGTTCTGCGTCCTGATTGGCTAAGAGACTGTAGACCTTTGCCGATTGATAGATGGGGGACGCAGGGGACCGGGACTAGACCAGGATCAGACCGGGACTAGACCAGGACTAGACCAGGACTAAACCAGGTCTAGACCTGGACTAGACCTGGACTAAACCAGGACTGGACCAGGTCTAGACCTGGACTAAACCAGGACTAGACCAGGTGTAAACCAGGATTA
Organism: Paratrypauchen microcephalus; assembly: GCA_036785185.1. Lineage (NCBI taxonomy): Eukaryota > Metazoa > Chordata > Actinopteri > Gobiiformes > Gobiidae > Paratrypauchen > Paratrypauchen microcephalus. The sequence goes on along the minus strand of JAVJIX010000027.1, from coordinate 738,000 downwards.
AACCACTTTGCTGGTTTCGTGCGGCTGGTTTGTGGCTCAGGCTGAGAGGACGCGGTCCGGGCGCTGCGGTTCGATCTCGTGCTCGCAGCCCCAGTGTACGCGCGGCCTCGCGCCGGTCGTGCTGCTCTGTCATGGATTTGACCACGATGAGGGGTGCATGTGTAGCGCACTTCTCCAAGGGGTTGGTGCGCGTCGCGTCCCGGGACGTGGCAGTGCCGTTGGATGAGCGCGGTGCTTCCTGCGGATCCAGTGACTCATGTCTCCGCTCCCCTCGCGGAGACATGAGTCTTCACTATTAATACATTAATAGTGAAGCCATTAATAGTGGCTTCACTATTAATGTATTAATAGTGAAGCCACCACGCTTCACTATTAATACATTTTGTTGAAAATCTATGAAAGTTTGAGTGTTTAAACGAGAGAGAAATGTGAGAAAAAGTTAATTCCAGTCTGAGGAAAGTGTATAATGTGTGTGGTGAGGCAATTACAGCCTTAAAACATGTATAATAATTGTAAAATATAAAGTTGTCCTACTTCGCGGATTTCTCTTATTGCGGGTTATTTCTGGAACCTAACCCCCACGATAAACGAGGGATTATTGTACTAATATGTTTTTATTTATTTATGTCATTCATAAAAGTAATATATAAGTAGTAGTATAAATAGTATAAAGTATAAAAAGCCGTTAACAGTGTCCTAACATGAAACATACAAGAAATTAATGAAAAGGAGCAGAAAAAAGAGTCTTAACCTTATGTTATCTGCTCCCTTTTCCAGACAGCACATTAACACTGATAGTTACTTAAAAACACTTCATTTCAATCAAAAATATGAATCAATTGCAAACCAAAACTTTTTACTTTTATGCACAACAACTATTAAACATTTCTTCATGGAGGCCAAACCAGACCAAGTTACAGATCAGATCTGTGGAGAGGCGACCCCGCTCACAGTCAGAATGCCTGTTTTTCTAGGTATTTCTGAGCTATAAAACTATAAAATCCAAGAAATGTAAGGTAGAGCTGTTTAATGTCATACTGTGGAACATTCCAGGCAGAGCTATGACATCCCCATAGAAACAACCAGGTGACGGAGCCCTCCACCGAAAAGTTACACATTGCACATTTAAAATATAATATTATAATAGTAAATTATTCAAAAACAGTGAAAATAGAATGACTTCCTGTTCAAAACTAGACCTAATATGGCGTTTTAGCATTAGTAGTAAATTTCCAATTGTTTTCACTGTTGAGAAATTGTTTTGGCAAATTCTCAAGCCGGAGTCGACATTTTTGAATAATCATCAGTAAGTACCGAGCTGTGGGCGGGGATAAGAGGTAGTTGTAAACAGGAATTTCCTAAGCTTAAGCCTCAAATGCAGGACAATAAAGGCTTACGCAAACACGCATGAATCAACCAAAACACAGCTTTGAGTCAGCTACGTCTCAGATAAAGAAGTGCGCTGTTTATATGCTACAGGCCCGATGTTTTCCATGTGAAAAAATAAATATTTAGAGGACGCTCATCCCACAGTCTCCCTCCAGCTACGTGTTTATATGTGCATTTTCATAAATTCTCTTCGACGCGCCACCTCCTCACTAACCAGGGGAAGCATTTCTCTGGCACTTGTTTAGACGTTTTGACACGAATGATGTACGACAAACGCCAGCTAGAGCTAATCTACTGTTAGCTTAGCCCGTCCAAGTCACACTGACCCAGAGAATCACAGCGGGGACACGTTCTGAGAAGGAGCCATAATGAATTCTTAAAAGAAAAAAACGTCAGCGTTCACTTCATTCAGCGTTGCTAGTTTCAGCGCCAGTGGGAAAGCTATAAAGAAAAGGACAGCGCGCGGAAGATGGGCCGTAAATCTTCCCAGCGTTCCTTGGAGAGCTAGTTTGGAGTGAACGCATCCATATTTCCTGCGGAGATCTTGCGCATACCAGCAAGCCACAAATTCTGAGAAAGCATACCCAGGATGAGTGATGACAGGGGGATAAAAATGGCGGCCAGGGAGCGCGTTTTTCCGTGAAATGTTTTGCGCGATGCAGGTGTTGGGGTCGTGAATGAATGGACTGCAGTTGGGAGATGTTCAGAGCCAATGACAGACATAAAACAAGTATGAAGAAGGATTGTATTTGCATGTGGGGCTGTGGACTTCCAGGATGATGATAGAAAATCTGAAAAGCAACATTACCACATTGAACGAGGAGGTTGGTCTATTATGTTAATGCAATCAGTTAATATATTGTGCTTTTTTGTATGTCTGCCCATAGTTGTGGGATTAATTTAAATCAACATTTGGTAGATTTGAAACATGTTATAATGTTGAGTAATCTTATAATGAGTAATCTTGTGATCTCTCCCGGGGCCCTATTTGAACCCTCCTTGCTGTCAGCAGTAGGCCCTTGGATTCTGTCCAACGCTCTGCCCATAAACCTAACTCACTCATGCTCCTGCACGGCAATTTTCCACAAAAGCATAACACAAAACAATGAACTACAACCTTGCAAACCTAATGCAATGTGCAGTATTTTCATGAGCTGGATGCTTTGATGATTACACTCTGAAGGGGGTGGGGTGGGGTGGGGGGGTGACATAGCATGGAGACCAAAGGGAGGGGGGAAAGGGGGATTAAGGGCATCAAAAACAAATGGGAAACATATGGCAAATATAGCATTTTTAAAACAATAAAAGGTAACATGCTGATCTAAACATGCAACGTGTTAGCAGTTAATACCCCATAGATGTAGAACTTTGAACTCGTTTTTAACAAATCCCACAAGAAGACCCTCAGTAAGGCACCATGAAGCTAGTAAATGAAAATGAAGCTACAAAATGGAGCACAGACCCCCCCACCAAGGCATTGCTGTAAAGTGAAGGTACATACCTGATGCAATGAACAATGTGGGTTTGCATCTTCTTCCTATGTCACTTAGGAGGTTTCATATCATTCAATCCATCATCCAAGTTCATGATTTATTTATTTAATGTATTTATTTATTTATTTATTTGATAGGGACAATGCACATTAATGAACATAAGTATAAAACAAATGTAAATATGCCGCATTTTAGCTACAAAGCTAGTTTTCATCCGCAGTCCCTCGGCAGGCAAATACATAAAAATACAACGTACAAAACAAGCAGCACAAACAAAAGTCTAGTGGTCACATGACTGGTTGATTTTCAGCCATAGTTTCATAAAGTTTCATAGTTTTCATTTTAAAGTGGGACTTTTTAGGTGAAGGATCCGAAACCTTCTAATCTCCATAGAGATGTTTTGCTTGAAATGTTCCACAAAAAACACATCAATTTCCATTACAACAAGAAAATAACTCAGCCATTTATTCTGGCAATAAAAACTCCTGTAATTCAATAAAATAAAGATAACAGTGTATACCAAACTGTGGAACATTCCACAGAAAGCAATAACATTTTTATGAGACAAACAGGTGACAGACACTGCACCAGAAAAATATACATTCCACGCCCCACAGCAATTAGGTTCCGAGTTTGATTCCTAAGTTGCTCAGGCCTTTCTGTGTGGGGTTTGTTCTCTCTGTGTCTGGGTGAGTTTTTAAGTTAGTGTAGTCCTGAATAAGACTAGCTCAAGAGCTGGAGTTGGGTTCCCATGCACTGTGCAAAAGTACCTCACTGCTCTGTAACATCTTGGTTGGGGATCCATCACCTTGTTTCTATGGATATGTCATTGCTCTGCCTGGAATGTTCCACAGTGTGACATTAAACAGCTTTACCTTACTTTTATTCAATTGCAGGTGGGTTTATTGCTCAAAAATACCTTGAAAACAAGCGTTCTGATGGTGAGTGGGGTGACCTCTCCACAGATCTGATCTGTAACTTGTTTTGGTTTGGTCTCCATGAAGATACAAAGGTGACAGAGCCTTCTCCATTGCTGCCCCCACCCTCTGGAACTCACTCCCACAACCTCTCCGTGACTGCTCTGACCTCCCCACCTTTAAAAAACTGCTCAAGACTCACCTTTTTAAAACTGCTTTTAATGGTTCTTAATGTTTAATGTTTTTCTGATTGTTTATTGTTTTGTTACTTGTTTTATTACTGATTTTACCTCTTGTACAGCGTCTTTGAGTGTCTTGAAAAGCGCTTTATAAATAAAATGTATTATTATTATTAATGTATTAAGATACAAAGGTGTTATACCAGGGGTGTGCAAACTTTTTGACTCGTGGGCCACGAAGGGTTCTAAAATTTGACAGAAGGGCCGGACCAGGAGCAGGTGGATTTAGTGTTTTGGTAATAAGAGCTCATAAGAGCAAAAAATAACATGGGATATGTAGAAAACGTGTGCTTTATTTCATTAAAAATGAACAAAAGCATTACAACAAACTGTCCATCTTTCAAGTTCCATGGTATTTTTAGCTATTTATTGAAATTATTCTTAAAACACAGACAATTTCATTAATAAAATACAGCTTTTTAAAAATTTTATTACTAACAGTTACTATTTTAAAGCACTGAAAGTTCTGTTCTCCTTCAGGTTCTTTCGTTCTTTTGTTGACTGCTTGTTAGCATAGTTGGCATGTTTTGTGGCAAAGTGACGGCTGATATTATATTCTTTAAAAACCGCTACAGTCTCTTGGTATATCAGGCATACAGCAGCTGATAAGTATTCGGTGAAAAAATATTTACTTGTCCACTCCTTATTAAATACTCGACATTCTCTGTCCACTTTTCTTTTCTTAGCTCCGCTCATCTTTACAGGAGGGCAAGAGGAAACACAAATGTGGAGCAAAACGCCGCACCTCAACAGGGTTTATTAATATAATTTCTTCAAGTTTGGTCGGCCGGATTAAAAAGATTAACGGGCCGCATATGGCCCCCGGGCCGTAGTTTGCCCATGCCTGTGTTATACTGTGCTGTGAAAAATTCCAGACAAAGCAGTAACATCTCTATGAAGAAAAGCATTTGACGGACCCTCCGCCAGAAAAGTTACACAATACATCTTTAAGAACACATCATACACATTTCATACAGAAATATGTATGTTTGGCCATGTCTTGCGATATGTATTTATATTTCTCTCTTGGGAGAAACATCAAGCATTAGAAGCTCAGTTCATCATGCCTCCTTGTAAATAGTGCCATCATTTCTTAAAGGTTCCATGGCATGAAATTTTCACTTTCTGAGGTTTTTGAACGTTAATGTGAGCTCCCCTACCCTGTTTAGCCCCCCCCCCCATGGGTAAAAGTTGCGAAATGTCTAAACTGAGCATTTGCGATCCTTTTCTGCGTTAGAAAAAATCAGAGCTCAAACGGGCGATTTTGAACAAGGAAACTTATTGACGTCAGATCGAAAAAAGAAATGCAAATGCAGTTCCACCCCCGTCTGTCTGTACTCAGCGTCTCTGTAAATCACGCCCAGAGAGTTTGGACTGCGGAGGAGCTACGCAATGCGAAATGCGTTTTTTTATTTGCCTGGAGGAACTTGCGAGTGTTTCTAGGCTCGGAAGTCCTTTATCTGAGCCTGTGGATATCTGAAACAGCAGTGGTTTAATTTTATTTTCTGTGGAAATGTGTTTATTTTTCAATGGAACGCTTCTCATCTCTCCCTCCGCGCAAAAACACAGAAGTGGGTCAGAGCGCACAGGGCACAGCTGAAAAGGAAAGAGTGGAGAGTTTGGCCACGCCCCCACCCGCTACTATAGGCCATCTCTGTCCTCCTCATTTGCATTCAAGCAACAACGCCCATAATGGAGTGTTCCAGAGTGACATTTATGACTCTTTCTCATCTTATCTCTGTTTCTCATGCACTGAGTGTTGATTTTGAAGAAGGATTCATTTACAGTATTAGGGAACCATTAAGGAGCCATATAAAAGCATCAAGAAGTACCATGTCATGGGACCTTTTAAAGGTCCCATGACATGGTACTTCTTGATGCTTCCAAATGTTGTATATAACAGGAAGCTGAAACCCAGTTACCAACAAAGAAAATAGTACTCCTTAAAGATCCCATGACATGGTACTTCTTGATGCTTTTATATGGCTCCTTAATGGTTCCCTAATACTGTAAATGAATCCTTCTTCAAAATCAACACTCAGTGCATGAGAAACAGAGATAAGATGAGAAAGAGTCATAAATATATCTCTCAAACAGGCCATTATGGGCGTTGTTGCTTGAATGCAAATGACGAGAAAAGAGCTGGCCTATAGTATAGGGTGGGGGCGTGGCCAAACTCTCCGCTCTCGCTCTCAGCTCTCAGCTGATCCATTTCCGTGTTTTTGCACGGGGGAGAGATTTGAAGCGTTCCATTGAAAAATAAACACATTTCCACATAAAATAAAATCAAACCACTGCTGTTCAAAGGTCCAGAGGCTCAGATAAAGGACTTCCGAGCCTAGAAACACTCGGACGTGCCTCCAGGCAAATAAAAAAACGCATTTCGCATTGCCTAGCGCATTCGCAGTCCAAACTCTCTGGGCGTGATTTACAGAGACGCTGAGTACAGACAGACGGGGGTGGAACTGCATTTGCATTTCTTTTTTCGATCTGACGTCTATAAGTTTCCTTGTACAAAATCGCCCGTTTGAGCTCCGATTTTTTGTAACGCAGAAAAGTATCGCAAATGCTCAGTTTAGACATTTTGCAACTTTTAACCATGGGGGGGGCTAAACAGGGTAGGGGAGCTCACATTAACGTTCAAAAACCTCAGAAAGTGAAAATTTCATGCCATGGGACCTTTAAGAATGTGAATTGGATATATAGGGTAACTGTAGCTTAAACAATAAGAAATGAGATGATACAGGAGAGAAATATTTACATAAGATTAATGAATGTCTGAACTGTAATATACTAGCATGCTGTCTAGACATCATAGGAGATCCTTGACCACCCCGTCCCAACTCAGCCAGTACCACTTACCTACAGCACTGTGCTTGTGCAAAACATCTTCATGTGAGCGTCTGAGCTGAGAGAGACAAATGACCTGCTGACAGATCTGAATAACAAATCTGTGAACCCAAATTGACAGAAATAAGGTGAGGCTGACATGCTCCTTTGCTTCGAAATTGATCTTACTTCAAGAACTTGTCAAATATGATGAGGACCACCTGCCCAATAAAACGACACCCAAGTCTTTTTAGCACAAGATAAACGATTTGCGGAGAGATTTGAAGATCCATGCATCAATTTTTCAAAATAAAACACTTGTTCGACATAGATTTTCCCCACATCGTTTCCAGTGAGTTTATTACGCATGTTGTGGTGTTGCCAGGGCCACACAGATGTGCTGACAAGGCTGCCATCTTGAGTACCGCTTCCAATTTAGAACCTTTTTCTTTCCCTCAATGGGAGTTATCAAATACTGTCCAAATGGTGGCGTATACTGATTTGCGGTGTCAAGGGTGTAATTTTGGGGGCAATGGCAACAGCTGCTGTGTCACGGAAATCCACTGTAACAAGTTTGTGAATCACATGGACCACAAAAAGACAGCAGTTTACAGGAAAAGGCAGAGGCGTAAATATTGGTGGGTGCGTTTTTGGTTATTTTTTTGGTACGATTTGAAAGCGGAGACAATAGGCTGTGAGCTGTAGCGTTGGAGTGGAGTTTTTAGTGACCGCGGATAAGGGGAGGCAGATGGGACTTTGGGTAGATGGTGACGTCTCCTTCTCTAGGGGGTTTCCTCGAGTGTGTGCATGTGGCGGGCAGTGTTTGCGGAATTGGAGTTTAAATGAACGATTAAATATGAGATGGTGCATCACTTGCACGATTTCATGGAAATACACACTTAAAGCCATATTTTGGAGCATTTTCCATGAAGATAAATACATTTTGTGCCATATAGTGGAATATTATAGCCAAAGAAACATTTCCATGGGAACATCCAGGTGGAGACCCTAGTCCAGGCCAAGCAAGAGTCGAGTTTGTAGAAATGCAAACTCACTGCATGTTTTTAGTGCAATAAAAACACATAAAACAAAACCATGTACAGACATTTTTGGGTATTTTTGGCAATAAAAGTTGTGGTGGAGCATTGAGGTGGAGCTTTAACTAGAAAAATAAACAGATGCTTAAGAGGCCATTGTGAGTAACGAGACAAATATATTTTAAAATAGGCCCCAAAACCCTAACCATCCATCCATCTTCTTCTGCTTTTTTCCATTTCTGAGTCACGGGAGCAACAGTCCAAGCAGATCTGCCGCCCAGAACACTGTTACTGTTACTACAGAAATTCAACTTCTGTGCTGCACCGAAGGCCAGCTCAGTCATGTTGATCACAGCCTACGTATGTCAGGGGTGGGCAAACTTTTTGACTCGTGGGCCACAAAGAGTTCTAAAATTTGACAGAAGGGCCGGACCAGGAGCAGGTGGATTTAGTGTTTTGGTAATCCACCTCATAAGACCAAAAAATAACATGGGATATGTAGAAAACATGTGCTTTATTTCAGTTAAAAATGAACAAAAGCATTACAACAAAATGTCCATCTTTCAAGTTCCACGGTATTTAGCCGTTTATTGAAATTACTCTTAAAACACACAAAATTTTATTAATAAAATACAGCTTTTTAATACGAACAGTTACTATTTTAAAGCACTGAAAGTTCTGTTCTTCAGATTCTTTCGTTCTTCGTTGACTGCTTGCTAGCATAGTTAGCATGTTTTGTGGCAAAGTGACGGCTGATATTATATTCTTTAAAAACCGCTACAGTCTCTTGGTATATCAGGCATACAGCAGCTGAGAAGTATTCTGTGAAAAAATATTTACTTGTCCACTCCTTATTAAATACTTGACATTCTCTGTCCACTTTTCTTTTCTTAGCTCCGCTCGTCTTTACAGGAGGGCTGAGGGGTCAAAGAGTAAAGCACAAACGTGGAGCAAAACGCCGCACCTCAACAAAGGTCAATGTATGTAGTGCGCCAGCTATTGGAAAATGCCAGAATTGCAGGGAAATTAAAACATTAACAAGGTTTATTAATATAATTTCTTCAAGTTCGGCGGGCCAGATTAAAAAGCTTAAAGCCCCAGTGTGTAGGATTCGTGGCTCATAGGTGGATGGTGCTATTGCACTTTCTGTTTTAGCTACGGCAGACCTCGAGGGACACCCGGGCGCGCGCACGAGCCGCACGCCGCTACTGTATAAATAAAATGCGGTCCCGTTTTTTTTTTTTTTCCTCATGAAAACACATTCCCGATCATGTACCATGACACTCTACACATCAAATGAAACCTTACAGTCTCCTCTTTTTGACTATGCAATTCATTTCCCTGCACAATAATCACTCCCCGAGCACATGGGGCTTTTGTACGGAAAAGCACAAAACGAGGTTAGCTTACCTTAGAATGCTTTGCACAGGTCAAACTCTGTATTTCACCATAAACTTGCTCTCAATTTGTCCGTAAGGATCCAGCGAATAAAATCCAGTAAAACAATTTAGTCCAAAACACGTGTTAGATCCATTACGACGTCTGATCCGGCAGCATGCTTGTGTTGTTTACCCAAAACCACGAGCCTTGCCGAAGGCGAAGGCGGAGCCCAAATGTCCTTCTGCGGCTCTCGTATTCAAAATGGCTGCCTCTGCATGGGGAAGATCCCCCTTTTATGTGACTATATCTAAGTCCAAAAGAATACTTTGATTTCATGATGGAAGTGAAAAGGCTTGGAAAACAATGTATTTTTGAATGGGTGTCTTCAATTTCAGTAATTAACGGGTAAAAATCTTACACACTGTCCCTTTAACCATATGGCCCCCGGACCGTAGTTTGCCCATGCCTGGCCTATGTTATCAGAGGTATAATACTCCCTACAATGGAAGGATAACTGGATGAGACTAGACTATGACCAGACTAGACTGCCCAAGACTGAATGGACTCCAGTCTCATGCATCTTCTCTTCAGTTCTCAAGCTACTACCATTAATTCTACAATATTTACCTTTCTTGAACTGATTTAGTTATAAGAAATTTGTGTTAACATAATGCACATACATACTCTAGTGTGTTTCAGTGGTGCAGGACTTTTAATTTTTGGCGCTCCTCCTCTGCTTCATGAAAAATCTGAAGGAAAATAGTTTGTGCATAATGCAACACCCATAACAAATTAAAACATAATAAAATAAATGTATTAAATATAAAATATACTCAAATGTGATCCAGTGGGTCACGTAGCCAATTCTTCTTGTACAACTTTTCCATAAACAATGTAACACTTTGTCAGAATCTATAATTGTGTTCCAACCGCAAACTGTTACGCACTAACACATCATTATCACAAAGATAATTTTACCAACCACAGTGTGTGAAGGTTTATACAAGCTTATAGTTGATTTAAGTTTGGAAAATACAACCGAACACATTACAAACTAGCTAATATCTGGTGTTGTCTCTTGGCTTCCTAACATTAGCTTGCAACGTCACCATGGGGGTACGTAAGGGCACATCTTTACAGCGTTTGAGGCCAACTTTTTAAGAATTCTTCACCCCGAGCCAAGCCAAAGTATACATGCTTACATATAATGACACGAAACTGTAGTGAAACAAAGATAAATGCGGGGTTGCTGGTTTATGAGCGTTCTGACTTGACATATTTACTACGTGATTAGGGGTTGCTGAGAGCTGTGCTAGCCTTACCCTGGCAGCAGATTTCAGTCTGTATCAAAGACAGGAATCAACGTGAGTTCGATATTTGCATTGGACCAGGTTGATGGTAAAGGTTTATTGTGTTTTTGTTTGGAGACGGGAGATCCAGGCCACACGGAGGTAAGGTATCGGCTCACGGAAGGGAAAAAGATAGTGATAGGTAATAATAGTAATAAATATTGGTCGTAAAAAGGCGAGAAATGATGAGAGAATAAACTCTGATGTCATTAGTATTTTTGTGGATACATGATTATTGGCAAGTCAGCAAGAACATTACTCTACCCACGATGTTTTTATAATCCTGTATATTACATGGGTCTAATAACTGATATTGAGAAAACAATTGTACACATTTTCAAAACGGGAATTCATCTGTAAAGACTAAAAGGTACATGTTTGATGTTATTTGAATTATATAGCCAAGGATGTGGAGTTTCTTAAAATTATACAGTCGTGTTTCCAAATCCTGCTTTGATATGCCAGTACAGCTAGATGCTCCCGTCCAAGATTCTGTCTTAACATGTGGAAAACAGTCCCCCATGCTGCAGACAGGTGTCCAAGGTTTCATAGCACCATCAGTTTAATGATAGGTCAAATACATTTAGAACAAATTTCTCATTTTATTAGACAATTAAGTCTGCTCTAAGTGTTCTTCTCACACTCTGACGTTAAACCCTGACAGACAAACATCTGTTCGGTATTATCACCAGCAGTAGTTTCCAAATGGTTTTACCAAACTTCACCAGTTGGTCATGGTGCAATAGATGAGTGCAAGAGAATGGACAAACAGACACAAGCAGTTGTTTCTGCATTGCTTCTACACTGCCAGACAAAAGTATTAGGACGATAGTAAGTAAGTCACTGACTTTCCCCCGCGGGGACCTGAGTTCAAATCCCCCCTGGGCAATGAGCTAGCCAGTGTGGGTCCTTGGGCAAGACCCTTCACGGTACTGCCTCCCGGGCGCCGAAAAATGGCTGCTCACTGCTCCTGAAAAAGGATGGGTCAAATGCAGAAGTCAAATTTCTCCCGTGTGTCATTGTGTGTCATTGTGTGAGACTAATAAAGGCTTAATCTAATCTAGTCTAGTCCTGGTTTAGAGCTGAGTTAGACCTACACTGCGATGAGTCCCCATTTTTGCAATAATATGCCTTTACACATGATGAAATTTGCTTTAATATATCAATAAATTGATTTGTTGTCATTACCAATACGTCTTGTTATCATTATTCATGAAAGTTCAGAAATACACAATCGTCCTAATACTTTTGTCAGGCAGTGTATATTCATTTAACAAAAATGCCTTGTAAAATGTTTCAGTCTCATTTAACTTCTCCAACTGTTGTTTTTGCATTACACTGCATTACATGAGGGTCATGCACCTGGACGAGAAGAAAAATAAAATCCAGGTACTAGGGTTGTAAAAATTATTTTAAACAATCTAAAATGAATTATTACTAAAACTTGAATTGAAATTAGATACTCATTTGAGCAAGTATCAATATTAAAATAGTCACATAACTGGATCAAATGTGATATTTCATGAACAGAATCATCTTGAGTTTTACCAGAACAAGTGTAAGACCTCATGGTATAATGAACTAATCATTTTGTACTGTAAATTACAACATTGTTCAAAAGAGCTTTTAAAATGATCATTTCATATCAGATATTAATTCTATTCTATTCTAGCACAGACATGATTTAATCATGAGAACACGACCAGGAACTGGACTGTCATCCCATACTGCAGGTACAGAGTTAAAGAAGAATACAGAAGACAGTAGAGAAAAATATGTGGTAGAATCACTACTTTTCCTCAAGTAAATGAACATGTAATAGCTACTTCTACTCTTGCTTAAGTTTTGAACTGTGCTTTCACTTGACGTTTCTGGCTCTCCCATAGGCTTATGTCCTTGGGGCACTCGTCCAAGGAGACCTGCATGCCCCGAAGTTGAAGATAAGGTAGTTTCCAATGACTACACTGATCTCTATCAATGACACGTGCTGAGTCGGCAAAATTTTCTTGCTGATTTCACATTGACATAAAAAAAAACCTATGTGCAGTGGTGGAGCCGGTCCTGGGACACGTGACGGAGGGGAACAGGGGGGCATTGTGGAGCGGAATGAGGGGAGGGTGTTGCTTGTGTTGACAGAAAGCACGGATGAGCGGACTTATTCACACCGGCGTCTTGAGTTACGGGAGTTTGAGACAAGCTTCTTTTGATCAAGACAAAGAGGAGATAATGATATGAAATCTGAATGATAACTGTAATGACACATAATGGCGACGCTTAAGTACGCCTATAAAACCAAACTGTGGAAGCCTTGGTGTGGTTGGGTAAATTAATTCTTGTTATAATTTATTTTTTTCCAATCTACAAGTGTAAACAATTGTCTCCGCAATAAAAGAATGTTCCATAGTAATTTAGTTTAGCACTTAAACGGTTACTATGTGTGACGCCAACGTTTTACGGCTATATCAAAAAGCATCAGTCTGATTAAATAACTTCTCTGACGTAACAGAATGTTTCATGGTCTTGAATCAGCGTCTTTTTCCCTAATTGGATCTTATAATAATCAGAACGAGTCGGGGTAATTTCAACAGATGTGTTTCCAAAGATTTAAAGCAGACCTATTCAGCAAAATTGACTTTTCAGAGTTTCTATCCATGTTATAGCTGTTTCCCTTTTTTATTTACTCTCTCATAAGTTGTTTTTGGAGTCATTTGTGCATGTCATATAATCTTTAATCTCTTATTTTAAAGATGCCATTTTGCAGATCTACTCCCGTATTCATTGCCACTGGCATAGGCCCATTATTTTCTTAATTACAAAATACAAATGAAAAACTGCTCGCTACTGTGATGTCCTGGTATCCATCAGAGGTGCTGACAGCTAAAGAGCTCTTTGTTGTGATGACATTTACGGCGACACAGTTAAGTATGGCAGGTTCCAGCACAACAGATCTTTAAAGGTCCCATGACATGGTACTTCTTGATGCTTTTATATGGTGCCTTAATGGTTCCCTAATACTGTAAATGAATCCTTCTTCAAAATTAACACTCAGTGCATGAGAAAGACCCATTTACACAGCGGGTAAATGCCCCCCCCCCCCCCCCGCTCCTCTAAGCCGCTGGAGCGCTGCTCTGCGCTGTCTCCCAACTTCCGCGTTTGAAGCACGAAGACAGAAAGGAGAGCCATTTCAGTGAAAAAAAACACATTTTCACAGAAAATAAAATTAAACCACTGCTGTTTCAGAGGTCCAGAGGGTCGGGTAAAGGACTTCCGAGCCTAGAAACACTTGCATGTGCCTCCAGGCAAATAAAAAAATGCATTTCGCATTGCGTAGCTCCTCCACAGTCCAAACTCTCTGGGCGTGATTTCCAGAGACAGGGGGTGGACATCCAGACGATGGTGGAACTGCATTTGCATTTCTTTTTTCGATGTTACGTAACAAAGGTGCCTTGTCCAGAATCGCCCGTTTGAGCTGTGTTTTTTCAAACGCAGAAAAGGATCGCAAATGCTCAGTTTAGACATTTCGCAACTTTTAGCCATGGGGGGGGGGGGGCTAAACAGGGTAGGGGAGCTCACATTAACGTTCAAAAACCTCAGAAAGTGAAAATGTCATGCCATGGGACCTTTAAAACGGCTCTCTAACAATTTCATATATAGTGTTTCTTTAGTACTTGTAGTTTTGTAGACTGTTAGAAGCATGGCTGCTCATGGCTTTCCAGACCCATTCTAATCAGATTCTTTGGCCCAAAGACACAGCAAGAGAATGTACTTGTCAGAGTAAAGATGGGACCACTAAACTTTGTGTTGGTGGGTAAATGCTCAACCACTGAGCCAGTATCAAAGCTTTTTAAGGCGGTTACTGCAGTGACTAATGGATCACAAATGACCTTTCACTTAACCTTAAAACAAAGACATGCCAGTTGAATAAATTAATTGTGTACAATGTAACCTTTATGAAGGAGGCATAAATTACAGCGTGTTTATTGGCCAAAAATACCTTGAAAAAATGCTTTCATACTGTGAGCGGCTGTCATGTCTCCATAGATCTTACTAGGAACGTGGCCTGGTAGCGCGATCTGGTTGTCTCAGTGTAGACAGAAAAAGTTACTGTAGAACATTCTTGGCAAAGCATAAAACATCTCTATGGAGACAAGTGGCAGACCCTCCACCCGAAAAGTTACATCGTGAGTCCTTAAAGGAGAATTAACTTTTTTTTACAATCTGAGCCTTATTTCGGTCATAAAACAAGTTGTTTTACTCACCCATAGCACTTTGGTGTCATTTGGAGCACTTCCAGAGATGTTTTAGATTTGCGATCTCCGTAACGCGAGTTCTCGGGGCATATAATATATGTCCCGAGTGGTCTCCAAATAACACAAACTTTAGCATTTTCAAATCATAGAAGCTCAATGTCTTAGTCTACACTTTCGTTTGAGTCAAAAGTGGCCTGTAATCCGAGATTTAGCCATAATTTACAGCTTTGCGTTTCATGTTTGGGTCCCGGGAGCTGAGAGCGAAATAAGCTGTGACTCTGCACATGCGCACTGTCCTCCTCATCTACTCGAAACTATGGATAAATCTCGGATTACAGGCCACTTTTGACTCAAACGAAAGCGTAGACTAAGACATCGAGCTTCTATGATTTGAAAAGTGCTAAAGTTTGTGTTATTTGGAGACCGCAAACATGTGCCCCGAGAACTCACATTACAGATATCGCTAATCTAAAACATCTCCGGAAGTGCTCCATATGACACCAAAGTGCTATGGGTGAGTAAAACAACTTGTTTTATTACCAAAATAAGGCTCAGATTGTAAAAAACGTTAAAGCCCCAGTGTGTAGGATTCGTGGCGCATAGGTGGATGGTGCTATTGCACTTTCTGTACGGCAGACCTCGAGGGTCGTGCGCCGCACGCCGCTACTGTAATAAAATGCGGTCCCGTTTTTTTTTTCTTTTCTCATGAAAACACACATTCCCGATCATGTACCATGACACTCTACACATCAAATGAAACCTTACAGTCTCCTCTTTTTGACTATGCAATCCATTTCCCTGCACAACAATCACTCCCCGAGCACATGGGGCTTTTATACGGAAAAGCACAAAACGAGGTTAGCTTACCTTAGAATGCTTTGCACAGGTCAAACTCTGTATTTCACCATAAACTTGGTCTCAATTTGTCCGTAAGGATCCAGCGAATAAAATCCAGTAAAACAATTTAGTCCAAAACACGTGTTAGAGCCATTACGACTCTGATCCGGCAGCATGCTTGTGTTGTTTACCCAAAACCACGAGCCTTGCCGAAGGCGAAGGCGGAGCCCAAATGTCCTTCTGCGGCTCTCGTATTCAAAATGGCTGCCTCTGCATGGGGAAGATCCCCCTTTTATGTGACTATATCTAAGTCCAACAGAATACTTTGATTTCATGATGGAAGTGAAAAGGCTTGGAAAACAATGTATTTTTGAATGGGTATCTTCAATTTCAGTAATTAACGGGTAAAAATCTTACACACTGTCCCTTTAATTCTCCTTTAACTAAGTCAATGAAGTCAAAACCGTTGTGAGTTATATTGCTCCTCAAAATGTTCAAATGACGAGTACCAACTTTTCCTAATTATGTAATAGACTCAACATGTTTTTATTATTCCAAAATTTAGCACAGTTGCCGTGGTAACTAACAATTCAAACCAAAACCTCCTCTGAATAGTGCAAAAAATCTCAAGACGACACCTAGAAACAGAAACCCATGATGAAGTTTGAAGGTTGCGTCCATTTTTTTACCCGTCAAACGCGGCTCGCTTTGAAACACACTTCTTCCCCCTGACATTACGCGAGCTGCAGCACGGTGCCAAAAGAAAAACAAGAGCTAAAACAAACCTATCAGTGGCCTGTCAGTCTCACGTCTTAATACCGCCGTTCACTGGGTTAGAATGGCACGTTGCCTTAGTCACCGCTGCTGGCTCCGAGGACGGCGTGGACTCCTACAATCACATGCGGGAGATGACGGAGTGCTGTCAGGGATGCACCGCGGGGACGCACAGAGGGGCCCTTGTTCGGAGGCCCTCGGCGGATGTGGAGGTTTGTAGATTGTGTAAAAGGAGCTAGTTGAAAGGGAGAGAGGGCTGAGCGGAATAAACGTGGCGTAGTTGGACGACTTCAGAGAAATGAAAGGCTTTGAAAAGTTTAGAAAGAATACGGGTAGAATATAGTAGTCAAGCATGTAATCACAGAAATGTATTGTGCAGATCAAAACTAGTTGAATTTCAGTGTTTATTTTGACTAAATCAAACACCAAAGACCAAAAAAGACTAAAGACTGTGTACAATTGTGAGTGGTTGGACTACATCAGCAACTGTCTGTGGCAGATCAGTACTAGTTTTTTGATAAACCTTTAGTTAACTTCTGAAATGCGTCGTTTATCTTTCAGTTTATCTGCACATATATAATAAATAAAGGAGTTTCAATGCACTGTAATACAAAAGGAATTGATATCCAAACTTGTATCTGATTTAAAGGTCCCATGACATGGTACTTCTTGATGCTTTTATATGGCTCCTTAATGGTTCCCTAATACTGTAAATGAATCCTTCTTCAAAATCAAGAATCAGTGCATGAGAAAGAGAGATAAGATGAGAAAGAGTCATAAATGTCACTCTGGAACACTCCATTATGGGCGTTGTTGCTTGAATGCAAATGAGGAGGACAGAGATGGCCTATAGTAGCGGGTGGGGGCGTGGCCAAACTCTCCACTCTTTCCTTTTCAGCTGTGCCCTGTGCGCTCTGACCCACTTCCGTGTTTTTGCGCGAAGGGAGAGATGAGAAGCGTTGAATTGAAAACACATTTCCACAGAAAATAAAATTAAACCACTGCTGTTTCAGATATCCACAGGCTCAGATAAAGGACTTCCGAGTCTAGAAACACTCGCAAGTTCCTCCAGGCAAATAAAAAAACGCATATTCATATTTCAGTCAAATGTGAATGCTCCTAGAGTTGTTTTTACTCCAAACTTTTATCACAAAATTAATCGCAGCTAAAAAAAAAAATCACAAATCTATTTTTACCCAAAATTGTACAATTGTACAATTG
The DNA here is from genome assembly GCA_036785185.1 of Paratrypauchen microcephalus. Taxonomy (NCBI): domain Eukaryota; kingdom Metazoa; phylum Chordata; class Actinopteri; order Gobiiformes; family Gobiidae; genus Paratrypauchen; species Paratrypauchen microcephalus. Next base: position 720,285 of record JAVJIX010000027.1, on the reverse strand, counting down.
TACAAATTGTATTGCTAGTAAGCAACTGATAGCACTTCAGACATTTAGGCTAGTTAAGCTAATCCTAGCCTAGTTATACGGGAGTTATTTTATACAAATCATGTCTGAATCTTCACCTGCTCACCATATTTTCTATTCGTTCCAAATAAACAGGTAAAAAAAATGCATTTATTAACATGTCAGATATCTAGGATTAATTAAGGCTAGAATACTCACCATTTTTGGGTGACATTCCTCAGGCCATGTAGTCACCTTCACCACCAAGTTGCCGTGGGTGCCGCCGTCATCATTCGGGTTGTATTATTTTCAGTGGCAAATATGTTCCGTACGGATTATAAAGCTGTTTTTAAATCCCCCCAGAGAATCGATGACGTGTTTCTTATTGGTGCACATGAAAATTGAACATTTTACAAAAATTAACTGACTTTATGTCATGTTTAAGATGCAAATATTTCCCCAAATTTTCCATTGACTTGAACGGGATCCCATTCAAAAAAGCGCAATTTAGGAGCATTTAGAGACAAAAGTGAGTGTGGCAGAATAAGGTGAATATTTGTCAGTGTAATCATACATTTCTTTGCAGAAGAGCATTTTTATGTACAAACTCATTAGATTTTGCCTTCGACTTGTGCATTTATTTTGGCCCGCAGAGGAGAGAAAAAACAAACAAACTTTGGGCACCCCTGGTGTAGAGTATGGCAGTCCTAGGCTAATCTCTTTATTTATTGCTAGTAATTTCATAATAATGGCAACATGACAAATGTTTATTAGTATTGCTTGTATTATTATTCATTGTTTTGTATACAGTGGTCCCTCGCTCTATTGTGGTTCACTGTTCGCGGCCTCGCTGTTTCGTGGATTTTTATTTATTTTTTTCAATTTTTTTTATAGTGTAACATTTTTTTTTATAGTATAACATTGTGTTCTGCGTCCTGATTGGCTAAGAGACTAGACCAGGACTAAACGTGGACGAAACCAGGTCTAAACCAGGTCTAAATCAGGTCTAAACCAGGTCTAAACCTGGACTGGTCCTGGACTAAACCGGGACTAGACCAGGTCTAAACCAGGATTAAACCACTCTTTGCTGGTTTCTGGCTCGGGCTGAGAGGACGCGGTCCGGGCGCCGCGGTTCAATCTCGTGCTCGCAGCCCCGGTGTACAGTAACCCCTCGTTTATCGTGGGAGTTAGGTTCCAGAAATAACCCGCAATAAGAGAAATCCGCAAAGTAGGACAACTTTATATTTTACAATTATTCTACATGTTATTATTAACCCCTCATCGTGGTTCATCGTGGACAAATCCGTGACAGAGCAGCACGTGTCGCGCACTTCTCCAAGAGGTTGGTGCGCGTCGCGTCCCGGGACGTGGCAGTGCTCCTCGCGTGTCCGGCGGGGCTTCCGGAGCCGTGCCCCCCCCCCCCACGCTTATTAATACATTTTGTTGAAAATCTATGAAAGTTTGAGTGTTTAAACGAGAGAGAAATGTGAGAAAAGTTTCATTCCAGTCTGAGAAAAGTGTATAATGTGTGTGGTGAGGCATTTACAGCCTTAAAACATGTAAAATATAAAATTGTCCTACTTCGCGGATTTCTCTTATTGCAGGTTATTTCTGGAACCTAACCCCCGCGATAAACGAGGGATTACTGTACTAGTATTTTATTTAAAGAACAATACAATGATTATGCTTCACTTTTTACCCAATTTGAACTTCACACTAATGTTGCAATGAAGCAGCTGACATTGGCTTGGTTCATCGCTCCGACATGACCAGGCATCGAGGTGAGTTTCGCCAAGACAGTAGCGCAACCACTGTCCCCATAAATCTTTATATAAATACTAAGAATTTGTGTATTTTTTTTCACGCTGATTGAGTCCTGTTTTGAATTCTTTCTTTGGTGCGATGACTTTATTATTTTTTATGCAGCATCTACAGTATATATAATGTCTTGGCACAGATCCTCTTTCAAACATAAGGTGTAGTGCACGATTACGTCACCCGTGCTATCTAATGTCAGCGGGTTCATGAAGCTGGCTTGAGAATACATGTACCGCGGTGAAATAGCTGTGAGTAAAAATAATAATCCTGGAAGGTTTAAGACGCTAAAAGATGCAGCGTAGTTGGCTCTAGCGTTTCACTTAAAGCTGGATCATGCCCACACATCCCAATGAATTCCGAGTAAGTAAAGATTTTTATCGATTAATCTTCTTTATATTGTATACATTTACCAGTAGTGACAAATATTTTTAAGCTAATCTTTACGGCGGTTTCACTATCTTATAACAAACATGGTGGATTTTCTGCGATATGACCCCCAAGTATGCCCAAATAACAGCGTTTGGGATGGAACAAACAACCGTTGCCATGGAAATATGCCATGTTTCTGGCAGTGGAACAAGCGCTCATAAATAAATTTGCAAAAATAATGTTAAAAAGTACACAAAAGCACTGTGGGACAACCCCATAAACTAATTTTCATACTATAAACTAGTGTGAGAATACTTTTGAATGAACGCTAAATTAAAATGCGTATGACAGATTTTTATGATTTTATTTTTTGCTTTAATTTGGCGGAATATGACCTGAAATAAATTATAGTTTTACACCAGTCAAGAAGCAGTTTGCCAAGGAAAGTTGAAAAAATATGTTGAAAATTTGAAACTTAAAACATGAATTCAACAAAATGAAGGTGTTTTTTTATATTTGTTTTTGTCACATAATAATTTCGGTGTTCTCAGATTTTTAGGTAACAGTTGTGTAATTAATGTAAAAAAGTAAAAAATGGCCAAATTGGGGAAAACGAGTGTGAATTTTTATTTTTTTTTAAATCTTTTATTTTTATTTTTAAAAAATCTTCATTATCCCAAGCTTTATAACCTTTATATCCTCCTGAGACCCGCCCATTCATCTGTGTCCTTTATAGTGGACATCTTTTAAAGGAAAAGTAACGTTATTTTACAATCTGAGCCTTCTTTTGGTAATAAAACAAGTCGTTTGACTCGCCCATATCACGTTCGTGTCATTTGGAGCAGTATCGCAGAAGTTATGTTGAGCCGTTCTGTTCTACTAATGATCCCGTATCCGTTAGCGTGAGTGCTCGGGGCACTGATTTGCGGTGTCCAAATAACACAAACTTTAGCACTTTTCAAATCACAGAAGATCGCTGTGTCAGGGTAGACTTTTAGTGGATTCCAAAACGGCCTGAAATCCGAGGTTTATCCAGCTATAGTTTTCATTTGATGACGTTTCCTATCAGAGTCCCCGGACAGTCCGCGCATGCGTGAACTCAGCGGTTTTGTAAACACCGCTAGTCCGAAAGAAGCTAACACCGCTCTGAACTTGACTTTTCTGTTGCGATATCGGGTTTCAGGCCGTTTTGGAATCCACTAAAATTTTTCATTAAGACATCGGGCTTCTATGATTTGAAAAGTGTTAAAGTTTGTGTTATTTGGAGACTGCAAAGTAATGCCCAGAGCAAATGATACAGCACCATGTTAAAAGATACGGGATCATTACTAGAACAGAACGGCTCAACATAAGTTCTGCGATACTGCTCCAATTGACAGAAAAATGCTATGGGTGAGTAAAACTACTTGTTTTATTACCGAAAGAAGGCTCAGATTGTAAAAAAACGTTACTTTGCCTTTAAGTTTTGAGGTAGACTCTATGCACTATGATAAAAAAATAATAATAATAATAATAAAAATAATAATAATAACAACAACGACAACGACAACAACAACAACAACAACAACAACAACAACAACAATAATAATAATAATAATAATAATAATAATAATAATAAAATTAAAAATTAAAAATATAAATAAAATACATAAATAAGTAAATAAATAAATAATACATAAAAAAAATAAAAACGTAAATAAATAAATAAATAAATAAATAAATAAATAAATAAATAAGAAATTAAAAGGGAGTCTAAAAACTTTTTGAGGCGACTGTAGAACCAACGAAAAAAATTTTTTGTTAGGTTTAGGTTAGGTTAACTTGACATGGATTTAACACTATTACAGTCCATTACAGAGGACATGTTACAACATTATGAATAAAAATTAAATTAACAAAATGTAAATGCTAAAGTGTTCAATTAAAATAATAATAATAATAATAATTTAGATACACTTTTTTTCTTCGGGTCCCAGGAGGATATGACTATCAGAGTAAGGTGTACAGTCAAGGTTCAGTTTCATAAAACAGTGCAAATATTCACGTAAAAGCAATTGTTTAATTTGCTGAAAGTCGAAGTTCCTGTTATTTGCGTAGGCTAACAACAAAATATCAAAACTGCTGTGGGGCAGAAGCTGCAGACACGGTCGATTTCAGGCCACAGACTCCACACCGAGGAATAGTTCCAATGCAAACTAGAGAGGGCAAAGAGGGGGTATTAGGCAACATTTGTTATTTATTTTTCTTAGCTTTCTACCATGTTTTAACACATGCCTGAAGAGGTTTTATCCATGCATGCTTGAGTAATTTGGTAATCTTTCCCGTAAGATCCAAAACTGTATCACAACCCTGATGTGAGGTGCGGGAGTTTAATTAGCGGGATGATTGTGCTCTGAAGGGGGAGGGACTTGAGCAAACGAAGGGCAGACTCAGAATGTCAAAAACAAAATTGAAGCTTTTGTTAAAGGAGAATTAACGTTTTTTACAATCTGAGCCTTATTTCGGTAATAAAACAAGTTGTTTTACTCACCCATAGCACTTTGGTGTCATATGGAGCACTTACAGAGATGTTTTAGATTTGCGATCTCCGTAATGTGAGTTCTCGGGGCACATGTATGCGGTCTCCAAATAACACAAACTTTAGCACTTTTCAAATCATAGAAGCTCAGTGTCTTAGTCTACGCTTTCGTTTGAGTCTCGGATTACAGGCCACTTTTGACTCAAACAAAACCGTAACGCGAGCGGTCTCCAAATAACTTACCTGGCCAGCCAAATGATATCTCTCTGTATTTGCTACAGCGAGATACCATTTGGACACCCTCGCTCCACCCTTGCTCCCCCGGTTAACAACGGACTCCACGATTCTGATTCTTTCAAAGATGGTGACGTCAGTGCACCCGCCTTTGCCCGCAACGTCACTCTTAGGCAGCGGGAGTTCCTCCTCAGTTTTGAATCAAGATGGCGCATCGGAGAACTGAACGTCCCTTCCATTCAGCTGTAAAATTGGTCTTAAATGACCTAAAACACATCGATTCCTTAAAACCACAGCAGCTGACAGCTCTAGAGGCCTTTCTTTTCTTTTGTTTGATTGGTTCACGTCGCTGTCCGTTAACTGTTCTCTGATTGGTTCACTTAGCTGTCTGTCTACGCGCAACGGCAGCGCATTCTGGACCAAGCATTACCAGACTCGCCGCTGGTACAGCGATGAGTCATGGATTCTTCCAGTCAACCAAATAACACAAACTTTAACACTTTTCAAATCATAGAGGCACGATGTCTTAGTCTACACTTTCGTTTGAGTCAAAAGTGGCCTGTAATCCGAGATTTATCCATAATTTTCAGCTTTGCGTTTCATGTTTGGGTCCCGAGAGCTGAGAGCGAAATAAGCTGTGACTCCGCACATGCGCACTGGCGTCCTCATCTACTCGAAACTATGGATAAATCTCGGATTACAGGCCACTTTTGACTCAAACGAAATCGTAGACTAAGACATTGAGCTTCTATGATTTGAAAAGTGCTAAAGTTTGTGTTATTTGGAGACCACAAACATGTGCCCCGAGAACTCACATTACGGAGATCGCAAATCTAAAACATCTCTGGAAGTGCTCCATATGACACCAAAGTGCTATGGGTGAGTAAAACAACTTGTTTTATTACCGAAATAAGGCTCAGATTGTAAAAAACGTTAATTCTCCTTTAACATTTCTTTTATTCTCAAAACAATAAAAGGTACATGGCGATCTAAATATGTCTTGTGTTAGCAATTAATACCCCATAGATGTAAAATAAAACGCAGGAGAGGTTGCTAAAGTACTCATACATACATGGATGACATAAAAAAAACACTTCCGACATGTTTTTGATGCAAAAACAAGATTATAATCCAGTAGAAAAACAAAAAAACGATTTTACATAACAGCCCCTCTTTACGGAACAGACTACAAAGTAAAAGTAAAGTTTTGTGATCTGTCGGCAGGGTGGTGGCATGATCTGCAGCTCTGAGCCCGGCTGTAGCAGATGGTCGTGTGGGAGGCTGCGGAGCTTTAAACATGCGCCACACCATGTCAGCGCGCTACATGCAGAGAGAGGAGGAGGGAAGTGCCAACAAGATGCAAGAGTTCGTTGAGGTTAAGACCTGAGATGACTGCGAATATAGAATGTGCAATGTCATTTAGTTTACCAAAGAATTTTCACTTGCTTTGTGTATGGAATAGGGATGTAACAATAATAGAAATATTGTGGTATCGTATTCTCGAAGGTCTCAAAATAATATCGTGGACCAACACAATATATTGAATTACAAGTCTATTCGCTTAAATGTCCTATGACATGGTACTTCTTGATGCTTTTATATGGCTCCTTAATGGTTCCCTAATACTGTAAATGAGTCCTTCTTCAAAATCAACACTCAGTGCATGAGAAACAGAGATAAGATGAGAAAGAGTCATAAATGTCACTCTGGAACACTCCATTATGGGCGTTGTTGCTTGAATGCAAATGAGGAGGACAGAGATGGCCTATAGTAGCGGGTGGGGGCGTGGCCAAACTCTCCACTCTTTCCTTTTCAGCTGTGCCCTGTGCGCTCTGACCCACTTCCGTGTTTTTGCGCGGAGGGAGAGATGAGAAGCGTTCCATTGAAAAATAAACACATTTCCACAGAAAATAAAATTAAACCACTGCTGTTTCAGATGTCCACAGGCTCAGATAAAGGACTTCCGAGCCTAGAAACACTCGCAAGTTCCTCCAGGCAAATAAAAAAACGCATTTCGCATTGCGTAGCTCCTCCGCAGTCCAAACTCTCTGGGCGTGATTTACAGAGACGCTGAGTACAGACAGACGGGGGTGGAACTGCATTTGCATTTCTTTTTTCGATCTGACGTCAATAAGTTTCCTTGTTCAAAATCGCCCGTTTGAGCTCTGATTTTTTCTAACGCAGAAAAGGATCGCAAATGCTCAGTTTAGACATTTCACAACTTTTAACCATGGGGGGGGCTAAACAGGGTAGGGGAGCTCACATTAACGTTCAAAAACCTCAGAAAGTGAAAATTTCATGCCATGGGACCTTTAAATGAGAATTAATGTTTTTTACAATCTGAGCCTTATTTCGGTAATAAAACAAGTTGTTTTACTCACCCATAGCACTTTGGTGTCATATGGAGCACTTCCAGAGATGTTTTAGATTTGCGATCTCCGTAACGTGAGTTCTCAGGGCAAATGTTTGCGGTCTCCAAATAACACAAACTTTAGCACTTTTCAAATCATAGAAGCTCGATGTCTTAGTCTACGCTTTCGTTTGAGTCAAAAGTGGCCTGTAATCCGAGATTTATCCATAGTTTCGAGTAGATGAGGCCAGTGCGCATGTGCGGAGTCACAGCTTATTTTGCTCTCAGCTCTCGGGACCCAAACATGAAACGCAAAGCTGTAAATTATGGATAAATCTCGGATTACAGGCCACTTTTGACTCAAATGAAAGTGTAGACTAAGACATTGAGCTTCTATGATTTGAAGAGTGCTAAAGTTTGTTTGCCTGGAAGAATCCATGACTCATCGCTGTACCAGCGGCGAGTCTGGTAACGCTTGGTCCAGAATGCGCTGCGGTTGCGCGTAGACAGACAGCTAAGTGAACCAATCAGAGATTGCGCCATCTTGATTCAAAACTGAGGCGGAACTTCCGCTGCCTAAGAGTGACTTTGCGGGCAAAGGCGGGTGCACTGACGTCACCATCTTTGAACGAATCAGAATCGCGGAGTCGGTTTGGAACCGGAGGAGCGAGAGTGGATGGAGAGTGTCCAAATGGTATCGCGGTGTATAGGAAATACAGAGAGATATCATTTGGCTGGCCAGGTAAAAAGTTTGTGTTATTTGGAGACCGCTCGGGGCATATATTATATGCCCCAAGAACTCGCGTTACGGATATCGCTAATCTAAAACATCTCTGGAAGTGCTCCATATGACACCAAAGTGCTATGGGTGAGTAAAACAACTTGTTTTATTACCGAAATAAGGCTCAGATTGTAAAAAACGTTAATTCTGCTTTAAATGAATAGTTATGGTACAGTATGAGCTAAAAACAAACAAACAAACAAACAGAGAGAACTACATGGACCATGATCATTTGCACCATTTCAGAGCAGACTATGAAGAAATAACTGTTCTAAGCACTTTAAAATCTTAGTTTTTTGGATTAAATCTTGTCAAGGCATTTTAAGAGGATAATGCACCATATTCATAGTTTTGTTAGCCTCAAGAAAATATTGCAGTAAATATCGTACCGTGAGCTGTTTATCGTGAAAATATTGTACCAAGATTTCTATATCGTTACATCACTAGTATAGAGTAGATTAGCATGTCCTTTCAAGACTACCGTATTTTTTCACTAGTGTTTTTAAGCTTTACTATAGTGTTTCATGATTAAAAACAACAGAATGAGTTTTCAACATTACAGGTGAACTATGTAACTTTTTGGTTCAGGGTTTGGTTCTGTCACCTGCTTGTTTCTATGGATACATCTTTGCTCTGCCTGGAATGTTCCACAGTATGACATTAAACAGCTTTACCCAACAATTATTAAATTACATGCGGTTTATAGTTCAAAAATGCCTAGAAAAACAGGCACTGTGAGCGGGATTGCGGCACGGTAGCAGAGTGGTTAGCGCTCTTGCTTCACAGCAAGAAGGTTCCGGGTTCGATCCCCGGGTCGCCCAGACCTTTCCGTGTGGAGTTTGCATGTTCTCCCTGTGTCTGGGTGGGTTTCCTCCGGGCACTCCGGTTTCCCCCACCAACCCAAAACATGCACCATAGGTACTCCAGCTTAGGTCCTGACCAAGCTGAAGCAAGAAGATCATGGAGATGGTCCCCGGGCGCCCTGGTGTGTGCTGCCCACTGCTCCTAATATATGTATATATATATATATAGGATGGGTTAAAATGCAGAGAAGAATTTCTCCAGTGTGAGATCAATAAAGTTCACTTCTTCTTCTTCTGCAGATCTGACCTGTAACTTGGTCTTGTTTGGGTTCCATAAAGACAGAAAGGTTTAATACCTTATTGGGAAACATTCCAGACAAAACAATAACATCTCCATGGAGAAAAGCATTTAACGGACTGTCCACCAGAAAAGCTACACAATGCACCTTTAAAGGAGATTTAACGTTATTTTACAATCTGAGCCTTATTTCGGTAATAAAACAAGTTGTTTTACTCACCCATAGCACTTTGGTGTCATATGGAGCACTTCCGGAGATGTTTTAGATTAGCGATATCCGTAATTTGAGTTCTCGGGGCAAATGTTTGCGGTCTCCAAATAACACAAACTTTAGCACTTTTCAACTCATAGAAGCTCAATGTCTTAGTCTACACTTCCGTTTGAGTCAAAAGTGGCCTGTAATCCGAGATTTATCCATAGTTTCGAGTAGTTTTATTTTTTGTTATTATTACTTTATTACTGTGATAGAAGAGTGCCAGCTAGGGTGAAGGGAAAGGTTTACAGGACAGTTGTGAGACCAGCCATGATGTATGGATTGGAAACACTTGCAATAGGCAGAAGACAGGAGGCAGAGCTGGAGATAGCAGAGTTAAAGATGCTCAGATTCTCTTTAGGAGTGACAAGGATGGACAGGATCAGGAATGAGGTCATCAGAGGGACAACACAGACAGGAAGGTTTGGAGAAAAAGCTAGAGAAGCCAGATTGAGATGGTTTGGACATGTTCAGAGGAGGGACAGTGGATATATATTGGTAGAAGAATGTTAGAGATGGAGCTACCAGGTAGGAGACAAAGAGGAAGAGCAAAGAGGAGATTTATGGATGCAGTGAGGGAGGACATGGAGGTAGTTGGAGCCAGAGTAGAAGATACAGAAAACAGGGCGAGATGGAAAAAGTTGATTCGCTGTGGCAACCCCTGAAAAAGGGACAAGCCGAAAGGAGAAGAAGAAGAAGAAGAAGTTATTATTACTTTATTATTACAGTAAGTGAGTTGGCTTTTTTAATTTGAATTATTACTGTAATATTGTAAATGCAGTTGGGTCAGATACATAGAGAATGCTTTTGCCATGCCCCCTTTTTGGGTAATTAATCAATTGGCAGGACATGTTTTAAGTCGATAACAGCCCTACTTGTACAATGTCCTTTATCTGCTGGTTAAAGGTCCCATGGCATGAAATTTTCACTTTCTGAGGTTTTTGAACGTTAATGTGAGCTCCCCTACCCTGTTTAGCCCCCCCATGGCTAAAAGTTGCGAAATGTCTAAACTGAGCATTTGCGATCCTTTTCTGCGTTAGAAAAAAACAGAGCTTAAACAGGCGATTCTGAACAAGGAAACTTATTGACGTCAGCTCGAAAAAAGAAATGCAAATGCAGTTCCACCCCCGTCTGTCTGAACTCAGCGTCTCTGTAAATCACGCCCACAGAGTTTGGACTGCGGAGGAGCTACACAATGCGAAATGCGTTTTTGTATTTGCCTGGAGGAACTTGCGAGTGTTTCTAGGCTCGGAAGTCCTTTATCTGAGCCTGTGGATATCTGAAACAACAGTGGTTTAATTTTATTTTCTGTGGAAATGTGTTTATTTTTCAATGGAACGCTTCTCATCTCTCCCTCCGCGCAAAAACGCGGAAATGCACAGCGCACAGCTGAAAAGGAAAGAGCGGAGAGTTTGGCCACGCCCCCACCCCCTACTATAGGCCATCTCTGTCCTCATTTGCATTCAAGCAACAACGCCCATAATGGAGTGTTCCAGAGTGACATTTATGACTCTTTCTCATCTTATCTCTCTTTCTCATGCACTGAGTGTTGATTTTGAAGGATTCATTTACAGTATTAGGGAACCATTAAGGAGCCATATAAAAGCATCAAGAAGTACCATGTCATGGGATCTTTAAGGCAGGTTATAGCAATACTTTTATTTTAACTGTAAGAGTGCAGCCTTCCTTTAAGATAATTAATTAGTTATTAATTAAAAGCATTTATTAGCAAACAGTCTATCAGTTGCAAAGCTGACTTCACCTCTTGGCATGTCAAGAGTGTAGGACTGCAAACTGCTAAGTCATGTACACATAATATTTAAATATCACCATACAGTTGCTATAGATGACTTGATACCTTCCCCTGGTGGTCACTTGGGGTAACGCATCAAGTAAAAACATTTATATCTAATTCGTATCAGTTCATCTACTTGTTTTTGCTGCATGCTTGCGCTTTATTAAAACAAAATCCAGGTCACGTTGGCGCTGTTGCTCGCGGCTGTTGTTAATTTACCGTCGGAGGCCAAGGGGCCCCCTGACAACGGCCCGCTACTGTACATAAACACTGGGTAAACAGCCATTATGCTATTGACGTTAGTGCTAGCACTGAGAGAGGACATCCTGTGCAGGCACATATGATGAATGAGCCAGAGCCTGTTTAAGGGGCTACAGAGTAAACACATGCTAGGACAAATGGAGCTATGCACGTGTTGGGTCTTAAGCGCTGGCACAGGTGACCGGTAGCATCTTGGTGCTTTGAAATGTCAATCTAGAAATTTGTGAGTAATACGTAACTACTATTTTTAGATTATTTGGAAAAGGGAGCATAGCTCTTGTCCAAAGTCATAAAATGTCCTCAATAGACATGGTCTCAAAAGATAATACGACAAATTGTTTCAATGTGCAGTCTCCTACTAAGTTAAAAGCTTAAAGGGATATGCCACCCCCAGGTCAAATTTGGGCATCTCCCCACAGTCCAGAGACTAAAATAAGTGGTGGAAAGCGTTTTCCTGCTCACCCAGCCATTGTCCGAGTCTGTCGCCACTGACCGCCGCGGTAACTGGTGCTCCTCCGCCTTAGACTGGAGTCTAACGTCGCCAGAGAAAGATTTCGGCCAAAAGGAATTAATTTGCTCGATGCTTTTCCCAATTACTTTCTGTGTAGTGCGCATTCATATCGAGTGCAAATAAATGTGCAAATCAACACGGAGAGCTTGCCTTGGTCATTTTGGGTGGGAACTATTTTCCAGTGCGTAAGAATACAGCCGAATCACGCACCACGTTGTGCAACTCCCTTCCCGGTGCGTAACTGGGATTCCCCTGGCAGCGTACTGCGTGATACGGCTGTATTCTTACGCACTGGAAAATAGTTCCCACCCAAAATGACCAAGGCAAGCTCTCCGTGTTGATTTGCACATTTATTTGCACTCGATATGAATGCGCACTACACACAAAGTAATTGGGAAACGCATCGAGCAAATTAATTCCTTTTGGCCGAAATCTTTCTCTGGCGACGTTAGACTCCAGTCTAAGGCGGAGGAGCAGCAGATACCGCGGCGGTCAGTGGCGACAGACTCGGACAATGGCTGGGTGAGCAGGAAAACGCTTTCCACCACTTATTTTAGTCTCTGGACTGTGGGGAGATGCCCAAATTTGACCTGGGGGTGGCATATCCCTTTAAGGGAGAATTAACGTTTTTTACAATCTGAGCCTTATTTCGGTAATAAAACTTTTACTCACCCATAGCACTTTGGTGTCATATGGAGCACTTCCAGAGATGTTTTAGATTAGCGATAGCTGTAGCGCTAATATATGCCCCGAGCGGTCTCCAAATAACACAAACTTTAGCACTTATCAAATCATAGAAGCTCGACGTCCTAATCTACGCTTTCGTTTGAGTCAAAAGTGGCCTGTAATCCGAGATTTATCCATAATTTACAGCTTTGCGTTTCATGTTTGGGTCCCGGGAGCTGAGAGTGAAATAAACTGTGACTCCGCACATGCGCACTGGCCTCCTCATCTACTCGAAACTATGGATAAATCTCGGATTACAGGCCACTTTTGACTCAAACGAAAGTGTAGACTAAGACATTGAGCTTCTATGATTTGAAAAGTGCTAAAGTTTGTGTTATTTGGAGACCGCTCGGGGCATATATTAGCGCTACGGCTATCGCTAATCTAAAACATCTCCGGAAGTGCTCCATATGACACCAAAGTGCTATGGGTGAGTAAAACAACTTGTTTTATTACCGAAATAAGGCTCAGATTGTAAAAAACGTTAATTCTCCTTTAAAGGTGACTGAGCTACATTAACCACCACGGATAAATTAAAGCCGCTGTTTGGCGTACCTGATTTTTACCTAAAAACATGAAAAAACAGAATTCGATTTTTCATAACTTTTAGAAGTGAGAGCAGGGTTTATTAGCATGGTAAAACTAACAGCAACTAACATGCTAACAGTGTAATTCTTGCTTATCGGACAGTATACCGCTTTATTATTAGATGCTGACAGCACACAGTCCTTGGACGAGACACATTTTGCATGGGAAAAATGGAGCTCAGGCCCGTTAATGTCACAAAATCCTACAAATCATCTTTGTTTTGTTTGCATGTTCTGTTCGCATTGACATTGACATTTTTTTGGCATAAACTATTTAACATAATACATCACAAATGTTTGTCATTTGTTCATTTTAAAAATTGCATTTGAAATTTCCTGATATCACTTACTTGTGCTGCAAGCTGTATTGTAATAAAATTTGAGATATTTTATTTCCTTTGAGAAGGTATAAACAAAATTGCCAAAATGGAAAACAAGCTCTGTGGAATATACCATAATTATACATAACCTGCTATATTACTACTCTCAACTTTTTTTGAACTTCTGTTGTGTGGTCCAGTCCCAGTAACTTTGCTGGTGGCCTGCCACTTTTGCTCCCTCATGGCGGATCAACATATTTTGAGCTCTTAAAGCAGCAGCTTTTGTAATCTGAACAGTCAGGTATGCCGCTAACACCCGATCTCCACTCCACTGTGGCTGTGGGGCCTCGGCCTAGAAGGGAATGTGAAGAAAAGAAAGCAAAACTGATGTAAAACTCTATCCACAGAAATTAACCTTATCTGCCTGTATCCCATAGCTGTTATTATTGTGAGAAACGCTCGTCACCTGAAGTGCACTCTGGGAAGGCGTGATGGATAATGTGTCAACCCAAACCAAAATACAGAAGGTGCGTTTGACAGAAATGTGCATGCCACGCAGCAACAAGCTTGAAAAAATAAAAATATAGCTGATTAACCCGCTCTACGTGATCCGGAATTTTTCATTTCACAATTTTGTTCCTAAATCAAGATATGAACATAAATAATGGACCAATCAGATGCCTTCATTCCCCAAGGTCACTCCCACTAGTTTTAACAACAGGTTTGATTGACAGCTAGTGCGTTTCAGTGCTAATATCTTCTCGTTTTCCTGTCGCTTCCATTTGAATGACATATACATTTATCCAATGACTGCATGACTGGATCAAGGCATTTAATAAAATAAATAAATAAATAAATGGACTTCTGCTATTTTGTTTGCTGATTTAACTGTGTTGGCTGATTGTTCGTCAAGGAGTGGGTATGACAACTTCAACTTTTTTTTTCAAATTGTTGTACTTTTTCATTTGTTCTAAAATATGGTGATATAGGTTTATGGAAATACCCTTGACAGCTAATGACAAATTAGCATGTTTGCTAATTGTACAATGTTTACAGTTTAAAAATTTAAAGTTGGAAAAATTACACTTTCAAATATTGTATATCAAATTTTAAACGCACCTAGCAACCTTTGATCTGTCTTTGATGTGTCTGTTCTGACAGGGTTAGACCCTGACCCTGTCAGACCATGTCAGACTCTGTTAGATCCTGTCAGACCTTGTTAGACCCTGTCAAACGGTGCTTGGCCCCCACATTGCTGCTTGCAGTTATATTTATTATTATTATTTTATATTTTTTCTTCAATGGGAGTCTCTGGCAACCCCTAGAACCGTCTGGTAAAAAGTTGTGAAATTTTGCATGCACATTCCAGCCAGTCTCCTCATTACCCACAGCGATTTATAGGCCCCCAGCCCCAACCGTCTAGTGGCACCAGCAGGTCAAAGTTGCAGGAATTTGTCAATTGCCTAGCAACGCATCTAGCAACCTTTGATCTGTCTTTGATGTGTCTGTTCAGACCCTGTCAGACTCTGTTAGACCCTGTCAGACCCTGTTAAACCCTGTTAGACCCTGTCAGACTCTGTTAGACCCTGTCAGACCCTGTTAGACCCTGTTAAACCCTGTTAGACCCCGTCAGACTCTGTTGGACCCTGTCAGACCCTGTTAGACCCTGTCAGACCCTGTTAGACCCTGTTAGACCCTGTCAGACTCTGTTAGACCCTGTCAGACCCTGTTAGACCCTGTTAAACCCTGTTAGACCCCGTCAGACTCTGTTGGACCCTGTCAGACCCTGTTAGACCCTGTCAGACCCTGTTAGACCCTGTTAAACCCTGTTAGACCCTGTCAGACCCTGTTAGACCCTGTCAGACCCTGTTAGACCCTGTTAAACCCTGTTAGACCCTGTCAGACCCTGTTAGACCCTGTTAAACCCTGTTAGACCCTGTCAGACCCTGTCAGACTCTGTTAGACCCTGTCAGACTCTGTTAGACCCTGTCAGACTCTGTCAGACCCTGTCAGACCCTGCATGAGGCCTACATGCTGAGGCCTACATGAACCTTCGGTGCTTGGCCCCACATTGCTGCTTGCAGCTATATTTATTATTACTTTTCTTTATGCCATTCTTGCCTGCATGCAGTTTTCTTTCTTGTTCAAACTGTCCCTACCTGGAGCTACTGTGACAAGTAAATCTCTCCTGCGTGAGGTCAATAAAGTCTTATTTTATCTTATTCCCAAGCCAGAGACTTTGTGTGAGCAACCAGCCAGTGCCAACAACATAGAAGTTCTCATAGCTTCAGCTAATGCTAGCACGGAGGTATTAGGCACTCCAACAGCTCACCGTTCACAATATTGACAGAAGACACAGAAAAAAGCAGGCCTATAGATCGACGCTAAGAAGGGGAAACTAGGCGGCTTACTGAAAGTGAGGTGTTTTTTTTTTGTTTTTTTTTTAAACAAGCAATCTATATGACACCTGTGTTTATTTCGGCATGTCTAGTTGAGTACATGGCTTTTGGGGTGGAGGTGGATTTGACATCATCATATTGATGATGTCATGAATCACGCACCCCCACTTAAAAAGTCCCCACTACACCGCTGGTCTGAAGTTAGCTAGACCCTATTTATAAGAATATTCTGACCTACAAAGTACCTTTTAGGCAGCATCAAATGTGTTATTTGATCTTTACCCATGTGAAATCCTTCCAATAATGACAACACTAACCAAACTTTATGTAAACACTTACTTTATCCTGACACAGTGTCTAATTTCTGATAACATGTTTGTGTGTCAGCTCTTTTCAGTGACCTGTGTCTGATTCCATTATTTTTCGTTTAGGCTCCAAACAGCCCACATGCCCCTATGAAGTCATGCTTTCCTCAAGTACAATCAGATTTAGAGGTGCCTCTTTAATGATTTTGTCATTACAACAGTTGCGTCAGTGTTTTAAAACGTTTCAGCAAGCAAGTTTTTTTTTTTTTTTATAGTGTAATTTTTTTTTTTTATACACTAACATTGTGTTCTGCGTCCTGATTGGCTAAGAGACTGTAGACCTTTGCCGACCGGGACTAGACCAGGACTAGGCCAGGACTAAACGTGGATTAAACCAGGTTTAGACCAGAACTAAACCAGGTCTAGACCAGGTCTAAACCAGGTCTAAACCTGGACTGGTCCTGGACTAAACCAGGACTGGACCAGGTCTAGACCTGGACTAAACCAGGACTAGACCAGGTCTAAACCAGGATTATATCAGCCCGTGCAGCTCTTTGCTGGTTTCGTGCGGCTCTTGCATTCGTTTGTGCGTGTTCGGTTTGTGGCTCGGGCTGCGAGGACGCGGTCCTGAGGGGGAGGCATGGTCCGGGCGCCACGGTTCGATCTCGTGCTCGCAGCCCCGGCCTTGTGCCGGTCGTGCTGCTCTGTCACGGATTTGACCACATGCACTTCTCCAAGGGGTTGGTGCGCGTCGCGTCCGGGGATGTGGCAGTGCCGTTGGATGAGCGCGGTGCTTCCGGCGGATCCAGTGACTCATGTCTCCGCTCCCCTCGCGCGTCCGGCGGGACTCCAGGCGGAGCCCCCACGCTTCATTATTAATACATTTAATTGAAAATCTACAAAAGTTTGAGTGTTTAAATGAGAGAGAAATGTGAGAAAACATTAATTCCAGTGTTTTAAGGCGTTTACAGCCTTAAAACATGTATAATAATTGTAAAATATAAAGTTGTCCTACTTCACGGATTTCACTCATTGCGGGTTATTTCTGGAACCTAACCCCCGCGATAAACGAGGGATTACTGTATACACATTCACTTTGCACTGTGGTATGATTGCATATGCATGTATATTGATACAAAAGAAAAATACAGTATTTTAGTGTTGTTTATGCTTTCTTCTCATTTCAGTGGTAAAATGTCAGAATGTTTGTAAAAGAGAATATCCGGGGAGCCTATGTGTGACAGCAAAACCATGCCTATAGCAGCAAGTAAAACAGGTCTGGGGGGTTTGGGCCTCCTCCCTCAAGAATTTTTTTATAAAATAGTTGTAATTTCCTGCATTTTAGTGGGGTTTAGAGGAAGTTTTTCAAAATCACAACTGATCTTTGTCTTTTTTGTGATGGCCGTAACTGTCGTCTTAGTTATCCAATAGTACAGCCGAGCAAACGGGGAGACACTTTGAAAAGGACGAAATAAATACTTTTCAGGACTTTGGGCCCTTTCCGTGCATTTTCCATGTCTGAAAAACAGGCCAATTCTTTTTCAGGATTTCCTTTTTATGTATTATTTTTTATGGTGAAGATTGTTGTTTGAGAGACTGAGGAGGCTGCTGATTTCGCTGCTACGGGACAGGGTGGAGCTCATGTCACGTTCCAATCTCCGTTTTCTTTGCTGGAATGTGTCTGCGTTTGGTTAGCATGTGGCTAATTTACCAAGGATACAAGGCAGTGGCTCTCGAACATTTTACCAAGAAAAATATCTGGCCTTCTGAGTACCACCAGACCTAAAGCGGGTCTGTAACGAGACTATTCCAGGACTCTACTTGGTCTAAACCAGATCCCAAAGAGGACTACAGATTATTTTAGGCAAAGGAAGACAAAAATGTGGATTAAATAAACTTAGGAAGTATTTGAAGAATTTGAAGGAGCTCATGTACTTGTACTTATTCGTACACATAAACATTTGTGTCAATTTGATAATACGCAGCGAAAATACCATCGCCAGATTTCTGAGGTCGTTTGGTATTGCAGGCATGTTGTTTATGTGTGTTTATGTTCTCTTGTTGCTAGGGGCACATAATTTGGAATAATCCACAATTTGTCTTTAAATTCCTTCATAATAAAATGTAGACAGAACTCAACAGCCTATTTTTCACTAATGTAGGGCTGCAGCAAATGGTTATTTTAATAGCCAACTACTCAGCGATCATTTTTCTGAAGCCAGAACTGCACACTTTGACAAAACTTTACAAAGACGAGTGGATCTGTCTCCCCAAGATTCACAGGCAGATTGACCAACCTGAGATGCATGGTCCATTCATGTCAAAACATATGGTTACACATAAAAAAGGGGGAAAACACAGGACTGAGAAGGAGTAATTTCTGCAGAATTAACAATCAATGCACCAAAACTATTTATCTGAGGTAAAAGAAGTGATATATTTTGTTCTGAATGATATGATAATTTTGGAGAGGAAATGTCTTGAGCATTTGAGAGACATAATTATGATACTATGATACAATTAGATACAACGATTAGTGGCTGTGGTTGGACCGTCTCTATCTTGGACAGAGGTTTTTCACACTCTGTGGTGCAAATGAAGACCCTTCTGGATTCTAACAAAATGCCTTAAAAAAGCCTTAAGCTAAGGCGTGGCTAAACAAGACGATTGGACAAGAGAGACCGCAGATATAAACAAAAAAATAATCATAATTTCTCACTAAATGCTGATTTGATCTTGCAATAAAACACAGTATATCCAGTTATGGCGACTTATTCTGTATGTTGCGCCGACATGCGCGGCAAAACAACCTTAGCAAAAGTTGGTAAAAGGAGAAATTCAATTTGTCAAGTGGACAAAGTTTATTTGGTCGAAAACGTTTGGCTGCTCATCCGCGCTGCTTCGTCAGTTCTGGTTAAAGGAGAATTAACGTTTTTTTTTACAATCTGAGCCTTATTTTGGTAATAAAACAAGTTGTTTTACTCACCTGTAGCACTTTGGTGTCATATGGAGCACTTCCAGAGGTGTTTTAGATTAGCGATAGCCGTAACGCGAGTTCTCGGGGCGTATAATATATGCCCCGAGCGGTCTCCAAATAACACAAACTTTATCACTTTTCAAATCATAGAAGCTTAATGTCTTAGTCTACACTTTCGTTTGAGTCAAAAGTGGCCTGTAATCCGAGATTTATCCATAATTTACAGCTTTGCGTTTCATATTTTGGTCCCGAGAGCTGAGAGTGAAATAAACGGTGACTCCGCACATGCGCACTGTCCTCCTCATCTACTCGAAACTATGGATAAATCTCGGATTACAGGCCACTTTTGACTCAAACAAAAGCGTAGACTAAGACATCGAGCTTCTATGATTTGAAAAGTGATAAAGTTTGTGTTATTTGGAGACCGCAAACATGTGCCCCGAGAACTCACATTACGGAGATCGCAAATCTAAAACATCTCTGGAAGTGCTCCGTATGACATCAAAGTGCTATGAGTGAGTAAAACAACTTGTTTTATGAGTGAGTAAAACTTGTTTTATACAGAAATAAGGCTGAGATTGTAAAAAACGTTAATTCTCCTTTAAGAGTGCTGATGGACACTGCTTATACAGTATCTAGCTGCAGGGAGGAGCTCACTACACTGAAATTACTCTGAAACTATCACACCTATTTGTTTTCAGCTTTCTGTCTTTTGTTTTACAGTTTCTCTCTGGCGTCTAGTTTAGCATCCCCATTCAGTACCATAATGGGTGTTTTCACACCTCTGGACCTGACCTGGCTGCCCTATTGTTTCCTTTGTTTGTTTTGATTTAGGTTTGAGAATGGAATTATAGATGGGAGACAAATTATGTCTGACTCCCCCATTCCTGTTCAGAGAAGGATTCTCTTTTTTGACTTTTAGCAAAAGCTGTTTCCTGTTTGTCGCACAGTACTCATGTCCAGATCAAAGACCTGACATTTCCAGCATAAAGCATCTAACATGAGTCAAACCCACTGCATTACATAAAGAGAGGTTGTGTAATGCATAGCTAGATGTTCAGGGAAGTAAAAGAAATGCTGAAAAAATTCATGTTAACCTAGATGTAGTGTTTACGCTAGCTCACAGTGCCACTAAACGCCTTTTTATAAATCGTGATATCGGACTTATGATCGAAAGAATATTTCAGATATGATTTTGAATTTATTTATTAAAGGGATATGCCACCCCCAGGTCAAATTTGGGCATCTCCCCACAGTCCAGAGACTAAAATAAGTGGTGGAAAGCGTTTTCCTGCTCACCCAGCCATTGGTGGTCTGTCGCCACTGACCGCCGCGGTATCTGGTGCTCCTCCGCCTTAGACTGGAGTCTAACGTCGCCAGAGAAAGATTTCGGCCAAAAGGAATTAATTTGCTCGATGTGTTTCCCAATTACTTTCTGTGTAGTGCGCATTCATATCGAGTGCAAATAAATGTGCAAATCAACACGGAGAGCTTGCCTTGGTCATTTTGGGTGGGAACTATTTTCCAGTGCGGAAGAATACAGTCGAATCACGCACCACGTTGTGCAACAGGGGAACCCCCTTCCCGGTGCGTAACTGGGATTCCCCTGGCAGCGTGCTGCGTGATTCGACTGTATTCTTCCGCACTGGAAAATAGTTCCCACCCAAAATGACCAAGTCAAGCTCTCCGTGTTGATTTGCACATTTATTTGCACTCGATATGAATGCGCACTACACAGAAAGTAATTGGGAAACGCATCGAGCAAATTAATTCCTTTTGGCCGAAATCTTTCTCTGGCGACGTTAGACTCCAGTCTAAGGCGGAGGAGCAGCAGATACCGCGGCGGTCAGTGGCGACAGACTCGGACAATGGCTGGGTGAGCAGGAAAACGCTTTCCACCACTTATTTTAGTCTCTGGACTGTGGGGAGATGCCCAAATTTGACCTGGGGGTGGCATATCCCTTTAAAGATATGTTGCACAACTTTTCTGGTGGAGGATCTGTCAAATGTTCTAGAATGTTCCACAAGAGATTAAACCTATCAACTAAGCAAAATCTGTAGAGCAGCAACCCTATTCACAGAGAATTATTGTATTTTTGAGCAGTAGAACCACCTTTAATGAATAAAAGCTAGAATGTGCTTAAAGGGATAGTGCGTTTTTTTATGTTAATCTGTATGGGTTTCCTTCTAAAAGTTACGTGTGTTGACACCGGCTTACCTCTGACAGTCTCAGCTGATCCCGGTTCGGCTCGCTTTCTGGAGCCCAGGTAAGTAGGTCTGGTAACTTCTCTGGAACATGAAATAAAGCTTGTTTTTCTTCTCAAAACAAAACATTTGTCCGAAAGGTGATATATTTGCGTCCCAAACAGTTGTCAACGAAACATCCAGCAGCGAACTTAGCGATCGCATATTGTGTCTGCCGACTTGTATCACTGCGCTGACGTTAGCTCTATTAGCCCTTGCGGCGGACCGCATCTGCCGTACACTTCCGCTAAAGGTTAACAGGCTATTACAGCTAACGTGAGCGCAGTGATACGAGTCGGCAGACACAATACGCTATTGCTAAGTTTGCCGCTGGATATTTCGTTGACAACTGTTTGGGACGCAAATATATCACCTTTCGGACAAATGTTTTGTTTTGAGAAGAAAAACAAGCTTTATTTAATGTTTTAGAGAAGTTACCGGACCTCCCTACATGGGCTCCAGAAAGCGAGCCGAACTGGGATCAGCTGAGACTGTCAGAGGTAAGCCGGTGTCAACACACGTAACTTTTAGAAGGAAACCCATACAGATTAACATAAAAAAACGCACTATCCCTTTAATGTCATACCATGAAACACTCCAGGCAAAGGTATAAGATCTTCATGGAGACAAGCAGGTAGCAGACCCACCAGAAAACATGAGTTATAGCAGAGCTTTGTCACTGGACCCAGAGCAGTGCCCAGGAGGCTGGAGGGAGCTGCACCAAACAGACCCATTCCAAGGCCCCAAGTGAAATGTGCCAATGGAAAAGAGGATTATGAATGAGGATTTAAACAATTGTACACCTACTTTACAAGATACAAAGTTATGTATACCTCACCTGATGCTTCGGGACCTAATTCACAGGAACGTCTCATGGTAGTGTTCCTTTACATTGTAAGGTGTTCCTTTACATTGTAAGGTGAGTACAGTGGAGTTCATTAAGTTCAGTGCTTTAACAATACAATAGGCCTTCCCCAGTGTCGTGTTTATACTGTAGTTATCCTGAAATGCACTGCTGACTCAGCTACTGTCTCTGGGGGGCAAGTGTAAGCGTGTGAGGGGGAGGGAGATGCGAGCCTCCCTTTGTGCACCCCGAGGGCCCACGAGTGGTGATTTATGGACCCTGAGTTGGGTGCACGTGAATGTACATGTTTTGACCCAAATGTAATGCACAGTTGATGTTCAGAATGCATGTGGTATGTGAGAATAACGTTGGATCACTGCAAACTTTTTAAAATGAGTTACGTTTTTAAGACAGTAAAAAATCAGGTACATAATTAATACGTAGGTTGACTCCAACTTTAAAGGTCCCATGGCATGAAATTTTCACTTTCTGAGGTTTTTGAACGTTAATGTGAGCTCCCCTACCCTGTTTAGGCCCCCCCCATGGTTAAAAGTTGCGAAATGTCTAAACTGAGCATTTGCGATCCTTTTCTGCGTTAGAAAAAATCAGAGCTCAAACGGGCGATTTTGAACAAGGAAACTTATTGACGTCAGCTCGAAAAAAGAAATGCAAATGCAGTTCCACCCCCGTCTGTCTGTACTCAGCGTCTCTGTAAATCACGCCCAGAGAGTTTGGACTGCGGAGGAGCTACGCAATGCGAAATGCGTTTTTTTATTTGCCTGGAGGAACTTGCGAGTGTTTCTAGGCTCGGAAGTCCTTTATCTGAGCCTGTGGATATCTGAAACAGCAGTGGTTTAATTTTATTTTCTGTGGAAATGTGTTTATTTTTCAATGGAAGGCTTCTCATCTCTCCCTCCGCGCAAAAACACAGAAGTGGGTCAGAGCGCACAGGGCACAGCTGAAAAGGAAAGAGTGGAGAGTTTGGCCATGCCCCCACCCCCTACTATAGGCCATCTCTGTCCTCCTCATTTGCATTCAAGCAACAACGCCCATAATGGACTGTTCCAGAGTGACATTTATGACTCTTTCTCATCTTATCTCTGTTTCTCATGCACTGAGTCTTGATTTTGAAGAAGGATTCATTTACAGTATTAGGGAACCATTAAGGAGCCATATAAAAGCATCAAGAAGTACCATGTCATGGGATCTTTAAGGGGCACTATGTAACTTTTATGGTGAAGGGTCCATCAACTGCTTGTCACCATTGGCATGTTATAGATTGGCCAGGGATGTCCCAAAGTATGCAATTACACTTATTTATCTGCTCAAAAATACCTTGAAAAACATGTGTTCATATGGTGTCACCTAACCACAGATCTGACCTGTAACTTAGCCTGGTAACTGCTTGTCTCCATACAAGTAGATGAGTTTCTTGGCGTACTGTGGAAGATTACAGCAAAGCAATAACATCTACCTGAAGAAAATCTGGTTAATTTTCTTCACCACTTAAGATGACTTAAGTGCCATGGAAAATATGACTTTATTTGCAAATTAAAACATTACCAATAATACAAGTCTATTCTGATATTCTGCATACTTTAGTTCAAATAATTTTCCATACTTTGTGTTTGAAAGAGCCTGTACTATGAATAGCCTGTACTATGTAAGGCAGTTCCCTCGTTAAACCATGAGTTCATTACCTGCTGTGCCCTTTCATTAACACCTTTAAGGAGGATTACTGTATTCTGACTTTCTGAGTCCAGGAAGCTCTGACAACTCTGCCAGCTCCACAGAAAAACATGTATTTTAAGCATTTTATTCTAGTCAATATGTTCAAGGAACTGCATGATTTAAGATTAAAAACTCCATAAACGTGACCTGCCCCCAGA
This sequence comes from Paratrypauchen microcephalus, assembly GCA_036785185.1. NCBI lineage: Eukaryota > Metazoa > Chordata > Actinopteri > Gobiiformes > Gobiidae > Paratrypauchen > Paratrypauchen microcephalus. The sequence continues at coordinate 696,006 of JAVJIX010000027.1, read as the reverse complement.
TAACGAGGTAGACATGTTCAAATATAGTTTTTACTCATAACAAAAACATTGGTTGTTTATGTTATAATTCTGTAGCCGTGTCTCAATTCTCAGTGTGCACAGTTTGGAGCGTGGTTTTAAGGGTACTCAGTCTGTACTCAAGATTGTGCATACTTGTACAGCCCTGAGTGCAGTCCGTGGACCGCGTGGGCGTCGGCGAAATGCGACAGGTCTCGCAACTACCAGATGCAGCCGCCGACTCCATTTTCTCCCGTAGAAGAAGTAGCGCGCGGTGCATGCTGGGATATATGCCTGCGCGAAGTGTGCTTTTTCACGCAGTTGGTCCACGCCCTGATTTCCATGGAAACGACTGCGGTTTTCAGACCGCATGTTAACTGTACATGGGACAAAAACGAAATGGGACAGCAGTCGTCGCGCCGGAAGTGATGTACCACACTCCGAACTGTGCACACTGAGAATTGAGACACGGCTTGTGTTTTGGTTCTCAAAACAATTATCCAATCAGAAAGCAGAATGAGCCTCACATGAGTCTCTCATTTGGGTTGCCAGGTTCCATGCTGAAATCCAGTATGTTTAAACCTAAAATGTTTCGTTTTGGTCTTTACCTAAACCCCAGCTCCTGTAGCCAGTCATGACTCAGTGCCAGTGCAGCCGCTGCAGCTCATTCTGGAGGTTCTGACTTTCACATGAGAGATGACCTGTCCATATACTGAGAATGAGACAAACTTGGATGTGTCCTCGATCTGCAGGTTAAAAAGCTCTGGAGACACAGGGTCAGTTGTGATTGTAATACCATTTTAAAAACTGTAAGAGCACAGGATGCATAAACATGTGCAGCACGATTGATTCCTGATATTGATATTTGTGAGTTCACATACATACTAGAATCCATCTTGAGGCGCTCCTGCCCTTTGGTTTAAATTCGACCCGAGCAGTGGTGGGCCCAATCACAGGGCTTCTATTCGCATGGGAAGGTGTTTCAAGCAACATGGCGACAACCCCAAGCACCAGGCCTACACGGAGCAGGAAAATAACCCATAGCAGCGGCGGCGGATGATTATAGAGGCTTATTGTGCAAATCTGTATCACAAAAACGGCTACATTTGCTTATGGACATCTTCCCTCTCCAGCATGACACTTGTTTTATATGTATCTGGCTCAAGTTGGATACATCATTTTGACAGGTTTGCCATGATTGGCTAGTAATAAACTATGATGGGTGGGCACTTCGGGGTGATTCGCTCAATCAGCTCGAGGCATTCTGCTGCAAGGCCCTCCTCTTTCTAAATACTTTCAGTGAGAGCCGTTCCTGGCTGAAATGTGTAGAACTCAATTCAGAGCGATGCACAGATCAGTGTGGCGTGAGCCAGGTTACAGGCTACATCCAGTTCTTTTCACTTTTCTGGTAGAAGGCGTAAAGCCTGTATGTCTCCACTGAGATTTTATTGTGTTGCCTCGATAGTTCTACAGTACAGAACTTGCAACCCAGGTCCAATTGTGAATAGTAAGAATGCAGGCTACACGTTTGTGGCAATGAGCAAGCCAGTGTGGGTCCTTGGGCAAGACCCTTCACAGTACTGCCCCCCGAGCGCTGAAAAAGATGGCTGCTCACTGCTCCTGAAAAAAGGATGGGTCAAATGCAGAAGTCAAATTTTTCCCGTGTGTCATTGTGTGTGAGACCAAATAACGGCTTAATCTTAATCTTAAATCACAGTGAATGTTGACGTTTATGTTGCAACCAGTCCAAAGTTCAGTACATTATTGTTGTAAAAGTGAATTGCCAAAGGACACCACAACAGCATGCACACAACAGGACCACCTGCTAGGCCTTGGTATGTATATGTATGTACAGTATGTCCCTTCTTATACCCTTTACCATTATAATGACAGATGTAAGCTCACCACATTTCCTTTGCAACAATATTTCATCTTAACAAATTTGCCTCGTCAGCATTTGAGTGTTCACGTGACAGGCGCTTACATAAACCTGGGGCATGTGTGTGTGTATGTCTTGCTCAAAGGCACAGCTCTGAGGTTGAATGATGGTTTGGCCCTGGCTTTACTCAGGGTTTCCAGTGCGACTCCCTCCTGCACAGAGCGGCTTGTGTCACTGCTCCTGAGTCACTACGGTGGGCCAGGTGCTTCCCAAGTCCTCGCGCTTACAACACACAGCTAAAAATAATGGGAACTGGGTTTGTTATGTCTGTGGAGTACTTTTAGCAAATCTAGCTCGTATGTTGGGTTAAAAGTATGATTTTTGTGAGGTTTGTGAATCTGCGAATGTTCTCGACGCGAGTGCCATGCGTCGACAACTGCAATTTCCAGTGCATAATGCAGCTAACATGAGCCAAACTCACTGTACTGCATGAGGACACGCTAAAACATGGCACAGAAACACAGAAAAGGCTGACAATAAACCAAAAATACTTTTGTTTGCACTAGCTTTCGCCATGTCTCACAGCGCCACAAACTTAGAATTACAAAACGTTTTTCGTAAGGTGCTTCCCAAGTGCATGTGCTTATGACACCCAGCTAAAAATATAAGAAGAATGGGAACTGTTATGGCTGTGGATTATTTTTAGCAAATGTTGTTTGTATGTTGTAGAGATGCGCGGATGGGCTTTTTTTCCATCCGCAACTGCATGAAAAAAACATCATCCGTCCACTATCCATTTGCACGCACGTTTTTTCAGGAATTTTCAAAACCGCGCCCGTCCGTCATCCGCCAACTTATGATAATTGTAGGCATGTAGGCATTTTTTAAAATTTGGTTGTTCAACCGCCACCCGCCTGAATTTAATAAAAATATTATTTTTCGTCACGTCATCCACCCGCTCCGCGGTTTAGCCGCGGTGCCTGCGGCTGTAACCACCATCCGCACATTCTATGTTGGGTTATAAGAACAATTTTTGTGAGTTTTTTTTTTTTTTTTTTTGAGGTTTGGTAAGTGCTGTGCATCGGTAGAGATCTGATATTTCCAGTCCATAATGTAGTTAAAGGGATAGTGCGTTTTTTTATGTTAAAAATCCCATGACATGGTACTTCTTGATGCTTTTATATGGCTCCTTAATGGTTCCCTAATACTGTAAATGAATCCTTCTTCAAAATCAACACTCAGTGCATGAGAAACAGAGATAAGATGAGAAAGAGTCATAAATATCTCTCTCTGAACACTCCATAATGGGCGTTGTTGCTTGAATGCAAATGAGGAGAAAAGAGCTGGCCTATAGTAGAAGGTGGGGGCGTGGCCAAACTCTCCGCTCTTGGCTCTGAGCCCACAGCTGATCCATTTCCGTGTTTTTGCACAGGGGGAGAGATTTGAAGCGTTCCATTGAAAAATAAACACATTTCCACAGAAAATAAAATTAAACCACTGCTGTTCAAAGGTCCAGAGGCTCAGATAAAGGACTTCCGAGCCTAGAAACACTTGGACGTGCCTCCAGGCAAATAAAAAAACGCATTTCGCATTGCCTAGCGCATTCGCAGTCCAAACTCTCTGGGCGTGATTTACAGAGATGCTGAGTTCAGACAGACGGGGGTGGAACTGCATTTGCAAGGTGCCTTGTTCAGAATCGCCCGTTTGAGCTCCGATTTTTTGTAACGCAGAAAAGGATCGCAAATGCTCAGTTTAGACATTTCGTAACTTTTAACCATGGGGGGGGGGGGCTAAACAGGGTAGTGGAGCTCACATTAACGTTCAAAAACCAAAGTGAAAATTTCATGCCATGGGACCTTTAATCCGGAAAACAAAGATAGCTTGATAGAAATCATTGTTTCCTGTTTGATCTTGACGTGAGTGCTGTGCATCGGTAGAGATGTGATATTTCCAGTTCATAATGTAGTTAAAGGGATTGTGCGTTTTTTTAAATTATGTTAATCTGTATGGGTTTCCTTCTAAAAGTTACGTGTGTTGACACCGGCTTACCTCTGACAGTCTCAGCTGATCCCGGTTCGGCTCGCTTTCTGGAGCCCACGTAAGTACGTCCGGTAACTTCTCTGGAACATGAAATAAAGGTTGTTTTTCTTCTCAAAACAAAACATTTGTTAGAAAGGTGATATATTTGCATCCGAAACAGTTGTCCACGAAACATCCAGAAGCGTATTTCGCGAGCCGAACTGGGATCAGCTGAGACTGTCAGAGGTAAGCCGGTGTCAACACACGTAACTTTTAGAAGGAAACCCATACAGATTAACATAAAACAAAACAAAAAAAACGCACTATCCCTTTAACATGAACCAAACTCAGTGCTTTACGTGAAGAGACTCTAAAATGCAGAAAAAGCTGATGACAAACTGGAAATGCTTTTGTGTTTATGCTAGCTTTAGCCACGTCTCACAGTGCCACAAACTTAGAATGACAAAACGTTTTGACACCCAGCTAAAAATATAAGATTGGGTAAAAAGGCGGATGGGAACTGCGTTTGTTATGTTTGTGGAGTACTTTTAGCGAATGTAGCTTGTAAGTTGCGCTATAGACTTTTTTTTTGTGACGTTTGGAAATTGGCAAAACAACATTAGCACCTTTGCAACAGCTGTTTTCTGTTTAATGTTGCAGCGAGGGCCATGTGTCAACAAAGATATAATATTTCCCGTGCATAATACATCTTACATGAGCCAAACCCTGTGCGACGTAAAGAAACGCTAAACCGGGGCTTAGAGGTGCAGAGAAGTTAAATCAGTTAATTCGTGCTGAAATAGCCGACGATAAACTGGAAATGGTTTTATGTTTACGCTAATTTTAGCCATGCCACAAACTTAGAATTACAAAACATTTTTAGTAAGGCGCTTCCCAAGTCCAAGTGCTTATGACAGTCAGCTAAAAATATAAGATTGTGTAAGAAGACGAACCTGGGTTTGTTATGTCTGTGGAGTAATTTAATGAATGTAGCTTGTATGTTGGGTCATAGGTAAGTCTTTTGCGCGGTTAGCTTGTGTACTTGGTAAACTGAAATGAAGGCGACACTTTGCTATACAGAAGATGAGTCCAACTCACCCCTGAGCGGTAAGTCACTCCCCCTTCAGAGCGCTATCACAGCACAAACAGTTTTGTCAAGTTGTGTACAGTTTTGTATCCTATTTTCGTATATTTATGCAGAATTGTCATGTGGGAGTGTGGGTGACGTAAGCTTGCGGGTGGAGCGTTGGACAGAATCTTACAGCTAACCGTAAGGAAGGTTCGAATACGGTCTGGGAGAGATTGCAAAATTACTGACGCCTAAAGCCTCTTCAGGCGTGTTTTTGGTGAGTGAACAACATTAGATATTATGATTATGTTCTAAAATGTGATTGCAAATGTCTTGGCTGAGGAGCATACAAATGTGAATGACAAAAATGTAGAAATGTATAAAAATAGGGTCAGAATTATAAAAAGTAAATTAAAAAAAGAAAAAAGTTCCCCATGCAAGAAGGTTCCCGGGTCATTGCATGTTCTCCCTGTGTCCCAGGCAGACCAAACTTTCAAAGTTTCAGTATCCAGCCCTAATTATAACTTAAAATTGTATTCTTCTTTTTTACTACTTATCAGAATCAGAAAGACTTTTATTGCCATTGTCAAGTGAACACAATTCACAGACTAGGAACTTGTCTCGGTGATAAGGTGTAAACATAAAACGCTAAATAATAATAATAACCAGAATACAGACACTAAATAATAATAATAATAATAATAATAATAATAATAATAAATATAGCCGCAAGCGACGATGATCGGCCTCGCTTGCACTCGCACCGTTCAGTCTTTTAGAACGCTTTTAATAACTTTTAATGTCCCACTTGTCTAGATGATCTAGCACGATTCTGGTGAGTCTGGGTCAAAACCCGAGGAGGAGTTCGTTAAAATACGAGGACAGGAAAATTTGCCTTCGGTGCCGGGTCACGTGCTCGGTCTAATATGGCTGACTTCCTGTTGGTCGCCTAGCAACGGTGTAATATACTTTTTTGTTCCTATTCCCATGATGCATCTGTGTACCAAATTGGTTTGGATACGACAAAGTTTTTGCCAGGCGTCCCATTGGCAAGGACAAATGTTTGGCCTGTTGCCATGGCAACACGGGTATAGCCATAGGTGCAATGTATTTTGATTTTCCAGGTGGCGCTGTCGAGCCATTTTTAAAGATTTTTTTAATACAGATTATTTGTAAATTCTTTTTTTGGCGTTCTTGAATTTCGTGCAAAATTTCGTGAGTTTTCATCGGTGGGAAGTACCCGAACCCTGAAAAAAGTGTATAGGAAAATAATAAGAATAATAAAGAAGAAGAAAAACCAGAACAATAACAATAGGCCCTACGCTTTAGCGCTCGGGCATAATAATAATAATAATAATAATAATAATAATAATAATAATAATAATAATAATAATAATAATAATAATAATAATAATAACAAGAATATAACTCATATAGTAAAAAAAAGCAAGGTTCAGAGGAGCAGCATCAGAACAGTAGTGCAAGCATGACTTATATATAAAGTGTCCAGCTTAGTGCAGATGTTATGAATTATTATGAACCAGGTATTATGTGTTCTTAATAAAGATTTTTTTTAGCCAATTACCGCCTCTAAAACCTCACAAAACAAAGAAATCAGCTTCTCTAAATGAGACGACGGCGATGCCAAATGCGCCGTGACTCAGAGATCAGACATACAAACATGTGAACTTCGCTTTCTGTAACATATTGTGGAAAGTTTTCAATAAAACTGTTTTATATACAGCCTAGTAAAGTACCGGATCACAGAAAACTTTCATGTTAACTAAACCCTTAATTGATAAAAGGGTAAAGTTACCATAGTTTACTGACCAAACACGACACGAGTGAATAATCGGAGAGAATAAACGACAATATTTCAAAAACATTCAGGCATTTTCTATCACTGCTTGTCTATTCAAAGTCAAGAGAGGGTAAAAGTCCTCCTAGCAACAGGTCAACACAGTCAAACATTGTTGTAACTAATAGAGACTCCTGTTTATGTCAGAGTAATGCCAATCATGGAGCTCCAAATGCCTTGGACTTCAGTGTGTTTTTAATTAATTCATTTATTTAATCCTTTATTTTGAACACTGTGGTAAAAGAAAAATGTACATACATGACATATACAACATTACGTAGTCATGTATGTTCAAAAAAGGCTTGTTACCTCGTTAGTTTTTTCAGCAAAAGGTTATACTCCAAGAAGTGGTCGAAGGGGGAAATAGTGGAAGTGGATTTATTTATTATTTTCAGTTTTTATTTATTTATTTAAGTATGACTTGACTTGGTTTGGCGGGATAGTGCCGCAAGTATTTTTTTTCTTTTTAATTAAGAAAAAATAAATAAATAAATTGAATCCATCACGGAAACATGGGTAAAAAACAATGGCTGCTACTGTACCTATGTCATCAACACCGAAAATTCCATCCAAAATGCAGAAACTAGAGATTTATGCCCAGGGAACACATTTTTCTGGCTGATTACACATTAATTTTACAAAATAAAGTTGTTAGTCAAAACTATGGTGCAATTTAAGTTTAGATTTATTATGTTTGCTACAAATATTGAAATTGTTGAGCTGCAAAGGCTCAATTCAGATCAGAGATACTGTAGTCCTTTTACGTTTAAATCAGCTGGACTCCAGCTGTGAATCTGGCAACCTAAATAAGAGACTCGTATAAGGATCAGAACCAGTATACCAAATTATATCAAAACGTTCACTTAAAGGTACACTGTGTAGGATTGGTGGCGTATTGGTGGATGGTGGGTATTGCAATTCCGGTTCTAGCTACGGCATACCTCGAGGGTCACAGCTCAGCGTACCTGGAGGTGGGTTCACCGGCAGCCGCGCACGAACCGCGTGCACGCCTGAAGCACACCCGGCGCTGTGCGTGGGTGGGGGGAATCGGGAACCGGACCGCGGAGGTCGGAGGTAAGTCTGAACCCGGGGTGCGGGCCCGCGCTGCAACAAAGCCCCAGCCGCGGTAGGTAGTGTGTCCTTCTTCTTTTCCTCTTAGATGAAGGTGCTTGCTCCTGCGATGTATGTGCGGAGTAAGTGTGATCCGGCAACATGCTTGTCGTTGTTTATCCAAACGCGTACTATCTCGTTGTGTGAAAACCACGAGCCCTTTGACAACGACTGTATAAATAAAACGGCGAAGGCGGAGCCCAAATGTCCTTCTGCGGCTCTCGTAATCAAAATGGCTGCCTCTATATGGGGTCAATCCCCCTTTTATGCGACTATATCTAAGTCCAAAAGAATACTTTGATTTCATGATGGAAGTGAAAAGGCTTGGAAAACAATGTATTTTTGAATGGGTATCTTCAATTTCGCTAATTAACGGGTAAAAATCTTACACACTGTCCTTTTAACTTTACACAATCATTTGGATAATTTCAGCTCTGGACTTACCAATACCAATACCAACACCAACAACCAACCTCTTCATGACATCACAAGGTGGAACAAAGCAAACAAACAAAACACAACAGGTATGTTTCTGATGAGGTAACAGCATTATAACACCACTAAAAGCTCGCAAGAGTCCATTTTGCGCAATATTTGACCTTTAACTGTGTTTTAGTGAAATGAGAATTCTAACCAGTCAGATTTCCACTTCCATTACTTTTCTATGGCTAACATTTGGGATCTTAGTATTAGAGTTTCCCCCACACATGACCCATATACATTTCAGGCCTAGGGGCAAAAGGCAGAGTACATTTTGGAAACTAACAAAAACTTCGCTACCACAATTCACACTCACTTTACATTCCATAGACCAGGGCAGTCTATGGAGGAAACCACAACGCACAGACAAGCACATAACAGTAACATTTTCAGATTCACTTCTCAGATACTAATCGATACTAAAACTAAACACTCATTTGAGCAGGTATCGATACTAAAAAATCCCATTCACAGGACAGAAATGAAGTTTCCCTGAATAACTTTAGAATGATCTTGAGCTGTATAGAACAAGTATAAGACTATATGGAAACTCTCTGGACCACAGAGGGATTACACAGATATAAGACCACATGGGTATAGAAAAGAAAATACTACGATTCAGCGCAGAAAATCACATTCTATTGCCTAAATAAAGAGTGTTTTTTATTATCATTGTGGTACTGGAATCAGTATTGGGTATCAAGTCTACTCCTTAGTATCCAAATTGAGATAGAGTCTAGAAAATGTATCTAAATCGACGTAATACCATATTTTGAGTTATTAAATCATTGATCAATGTATTATTATTATTTTTTTTATTAGGCCCGAGTGCTAATGTGTAGGGCCTATTGTTATTGTTCTGTTTTTTCTTATTCTTATTATTCTTATTATTTTCCTATACACTTTTTTCAAGGTTCGGGTACTTCCCACTGACGAAAACTCACGAAATTTTGCACAAAATTCAAGAACTTCAAAAAAGGAATTTACATCTGTATTTATATCTGTATTAAAAAATCTTAAAGGTCCCATGACATGGTACTTCTTGATGCTTTTATATGGCTCCTTAATGGTTCCCTAATACTGTAAATGAATCCTTCTTCAAAATCAAGCCTCAGTGCATGAGAAAGACACATGTACAGAGTCAGAGTCAGAAAATCTCTCTCTGAACAACTCATTCTGGGCCTTGTTGCTTGAATGCAAAAGAGAAGGACAGAGATAGGTTAGAGGAGCGGGTGGGGGGTGGGGGGGGCCAAACTCTCCGCTCTTTCCTTGTTTTAGCGGTGCGCTGTGTGCTGGCCCCACTTCCGCGTTTTAAGAGCGGAGGAGGAAAGGAGAGCCTTTTCAATGAAAAAAACACATTTTCACAGAAAATAAAATTAAACCACTGCTGTTTCAGATGTCCACAGGCTCAGATAAAGGACTTCCGAGCCTAGAAACACTCACACGTGCCTCCAGGCAAATAAAAAAAAGCATTTCGCATTGCATAGCTCATTCGCGGTCCAAACTCTCTGGGCGTGATTTACAGAGACGGTGGGTAGACATCCAGACGGGGGGTGGAGCTGCATTTTTCGATGTGACGGAACATAGTTGCCTTGTTCAGAATCGCCCGTTTGAGCTGTGTTTTTTTCAAACGCAGAAAAGGATCGCAAATGCTCAGTTTAGACATTAGCCATGAAGGGGGGGGGCTAAACAGGGTAGGGGAGCTCACATTAACGTTCAAAAACCTCAGAAAGTGAAAATTTCATGCCATGGGACCTTTAAAAAATGGCTCGACAGCGCCCCCTGGAAAATCAAAATACATTGCGCCTATGGCTGTATCTGTGTTGCCATGGTGACAGGCTAAACATCTGTCCTCGCCATACGGCCGATTTCACTCAAACTTTAATCGAAAATAAACTTTAATCGAAAATAAATAGCGCGTTAGCGAGTGCAAGCGAGGGCCGATCATCACCGCTTGTGGCTATATTTATTATTATTATTATTATTATTACGAAAATAATTATAATAGACATGTAAAACATGTTAAAAAGCCAAGGGCAATTAGTTTTTATTTAAGGCCTGTACTTTCATTTATTCTAGTCGATATAAATGCTCTTTACATCATGCATTGTACAATGAAAGATGATGAATAAATAAATTGAATAAAAAAAGAATCTACTGATGTTTCATAGCATTTTCTTGGACATTGGGTAAAAACTAGGAGTGGGACGCGAAACAGTTTCCACGAGACACATGACATTGGATCTACGACGAGACGAGATTTTGACATGATTTAGTGAAAACATTTAAGTTCCCAGTTCTACCATTTTTGATTTACTTTATTTAATATTTCTGCTGTCATTGTAGCTCTGCTTTTTGGCTCTACGCATTCTCAGAAAACATAACTCACCAATCCAACTGTAAAAACATGAGGTAAAAAAATCTTAAGAGATCATTTTTACTGTTTTTACTATGTGTGTGGCAATTTTGTCCCCATGAGATCTTGTCCCATCCTTAGTAATAACTAATGCAGAAGCTACCGACAGGGTCACCGTTTTAGTTCAGTCAGGGACATTGTTACTAAGAATCATGGGAAACGAACTCCGACACTATCACAGACACGTCACCTGAAAAGATTGGAGATGTAAATGCAAATAACAACATGACACTAGACAGTTGTATCAGTATCATTGTGCAGTATTCGTTTAGCAAGAAAGACTAAGTGGGTGGGGCTAAAAGTACAAACTGAAACCCTGAGTCATGGATCGAAACCAGACACAGTTTTTTTTTTTTTTTTGGCCAAAATTGTGATTACAATTAAAATATGTTCTTTCATTTTGGATTTTATTGTGCAGAAAAACATGGAAAAACATTCATCCTTGCCTTTCCACAAACCTGACTCTTTTTTGGCCTGAAGGAAGGTGTTTGCTCAGCGTGTCTCCATGGAAAGGTTGTTCCTTTGGCTGTAATAATCCACAATATGGCATAAAAATCTCCATGGAGAATGTTCCAAACTTTGGTTTGAACTTTTCTATTTATATGGAATCATGCAGGCGATGTGTCACCTTCAGAAAATTACACGGCGTTGCTAATAATAAAAATAAAATGAAGCAAATCTGACTTGACAGCAGGGACAGCACAAGTGAGAACATGTCTATTAAAAGTGTGCTATGTAGATGCTAACGTTTAATGCTATACGGTGGAACATTTTAAGCAGGGGAGACATCAGCCACAGCCATCACTTTGTTTTTATGACATTTATTGATGATGTTTTTACTTCCTACCATGTCATACAATTGTTCCCTCATCAGAAACATGCCTGAAGAGGTTTTAGATGTCATCCATGCATGTTTGAGTCATTTAGTGATCTCTCCCAGACCCTATTCGAACCCTCTTTACGGTAAACTGTCAACTAATTCCACCCAAGATTCAGGCTACGTTTATATGATGACGGTCTGAACAGAAAACGCAAAAGTGGCGTCGCGTCTTCACTTTTTAGACGATTGTTTAGGCGAGCGTTTTCAGGAGGAAATCTGCGTGCGTACGGTGGCACAAAAGTGTGTGGAATTCGATTGGGTATGCATGCCAGGCGGCTAGGTGGCGCTGTGATACATTATCACTATGTCCGCGCGCATGCGTAGAATCTTCCTTCTTCTCATCTGCGCCGTGAAAAGCAAAACAAAACATGGCTACTGGTAGAAAAAAAAATTACGTGTGGTCAGTTCAACTGTTGCTTCAGACCACGTTAGACTACAAAGCAACGAAGGCGCAACAAGGTGTGGACATAAACAAGGTATGTGACGTAAACACGTATGTGACGTAAACACGTACGTGACGTCAGCAGATTTGACCAGAGTTTTGCGTCTTGGGCAGTGTAGACGAAAACGCTACGGCGGAGCGTATTCAAGTTTTCCACTTTGGAGGGCGGTTTCAGTTTTTTGCGTTTGTAAGCCCTCAAAATGCCATCACCGTCTAAACGTAAGGCACTACCGATAAAATATTTTGTCGTTTTTACCCGTAAGCGTTCTTGTGTAAACAGGCCCTCAGCCCACCCATGCTCCCACATGACAATTTTGATAATGATCCACAATTGTCAAAGATTATAACTATATAGCAGACTCAAACATAACATATCGTATTTAAAATTTTAAATGTTGGCGTCATTAGCCAAAATATTACAGTAGTCTTGCCTACAGTTTTACACCAAAACAATCCATTTTCCATGCATGGGACTAGCACAAACATCACCTTCGCTCGCTCGACCTCTTGTGAACATAGACCGGTAAATGCATTCAATTCTTAGGTGACGTGCACAGTCACGGTGAGTCACAGATCGAGTTTCAGAGCGCCGTCGCTGCGGTCGGTTGCTTGCAAATGTTCATACTATCTCCTGCCTCATCGTCTACAGTCGGTGTGGAAGAATACAGCCCCCAGCACCCACATGTATCAGGTGTGGATGTGACATACCCCCTGTGGAGACGCACGGGTATCCTGACATTAGTCTACTGTTACTTACCCCGTCTGAAATAAACGGTGGGGAGAAAATGTGTACAGAAAAAAATCATGTAATTGAGCAAAATGTGTCTCACCCCAGTTCAGATATATCCTCCTGGGACCTGAAGAAAAAAAGTGTACCTAAATTATTATTATTATTATTTTATTTTTCTATTTGGAGGTAAATTAACACCTTAGCATTTACATTTTGTTCATTTTATTTTTATTCATAATGTTGTAACATGTCCTCTGTAATGGACGTCGGGGACATTTTGGTGTTAAATCCATGTGAAGTTAACAACTTAACAAAACTTTTTTTTTTTTTGATGACCAACATCTCTGACAAGCTTCTACAGTCGCCTCCCTTTTAAAGGTCCCATGGCATGAAATTTTCACTTTCTGAGGTTTTTGAACGTTAATGTGAGCTCCCCTACCCTGTTTAGGGGCCCCCCCATGGTTAAAAGTTGCGAAATGTCTTTCGAAAATGTTTTTGCCATCCTTTTCTGCGTTACAAAAAATCGGAGCTCAAATGGGCGATTTTGAACAAGGCACCTTATTGACGTCAGATCGAAAAAAGAAATGCAAATGCAGTTCCACCCCCGTCTGTCTGAACTCAGCGTCTCTGTAAATCACGCCCAGAGAGTTTGGACTGCGAATGCGCTAGGCAATGCGAAATGCGTTTTTTATTTGCCTGGAGGCACGTCCGAGTGTTTCTAGGCTCGGAAGTCCTTTATCTGAGCCTCTGGACCTTTGAACAGCAGTGGTTTAATTTTATTTTCTGTGGAAATGTGTTTATTTTTCAATGGAACGCTTCCCATCTCTCCCCTCGTGCAAAAACACAGAAATGGATCAGCTGAGAGCTGAGACCGGAGAGCGGAGAGTTTGGCCACGCCTCCACCCTCTACTATAGGCCATCTCTTTTCTCCTCATTTGGATTCAAGCAACAACGCCGATTATGGCCTGTTCAGAGAGAAAAAAAACCTCTTTCTCATTATCTCTGTTTCTCATGCACTGAGTGTTGATTTTGAAGAAGGATTCATTTACAGTATTATGGAACCATTAAGGAGCCATATAAAAGCATCAAGAAGTACCATGGCATGGGATCTTTAACAAAAACTTTTTTTTTTTTGATGACCAACATCTCTGACAAGCTTCTACAGTTACCTCCCTTTTAATTTCTTATTTTTTTTTTTTTTAATATATTATGTTTTTTTTTTTTAGTATTTACATATTTATTTATTTATTATGTATTATTTATTTATTATTTATTTATTTATTTTTATTTTTATTTTTACATTTTTCAATTTTTTTTTATAGATTTTTTTTTTTTTTTTTTTTTTTTTTAAATCAGTGCAGCCACAAACTAGAGACTCAAAACAATTAAAAGATAGACTGGTTAACTCTATGTCCACTATAAAGAACACAAATGAATGGGCGGGTCTCAGGAGGATATTGTATAAGCAGCTCTTGAGGTCAAAATAAGTCACATAAAGTCAATTCCAAAAAAGAGAAGGTTTCCCGCACACTTGTTTGACTTTAGTCTTTATTAGGTTAGAGCGAAACACGTTGTTCGCTCTAATCTAATAAAGAATAAAGTCAAACAAGTGTGCGGGAAACCTTCTCTTTTTTTTGGAATTGTTGAATGTTCCCGCTTTTACCAGCGCCTGGAAGCTGTGCATGGAGTCTTGAACTTTTGAAGTCACATAAAGTGTCTGATAATCAGGAAGTACCATGAAGGGAAAAGTTGTAAAAAGTGATTCTTTATACACAGCCTGGATAAAGAAGTGGCCTAAGCGAGTGTGACGTCAGGTTACAGGATATTAGGAATAGGATTTTTATTACAGACAAAATAGCTAAATAAAAACATTTGCTCAACTTTCATGTAGAGCGGGTTAATGCGAACATTTTAAGACCAAAATATCGAGGTTCTCAGCAGCAGTTACAGAGAGAGGGGTCACAACATTCTAATCTGGAGCTCCACCCCCTTCCAAGTAGCTCACAGAGGGATTTCTGAATTATATGTACTGTGCTGAATAACTAAAACTGTATTAATTGCCACTGTAAATGTATAATTTTCCGTCCGTTTCTAGGAAACAGTTACAGGGGAGAGGATTCCCAGTCCTCTCGCCCCGTCCCTTTTAGTCGCCTTTTACGACACGCAGGGAATACGGTGGTAGTATTCTCTACCCCCCTCTTTTAGGGGGGGGGGGGGGCCCTAACCACAGGGTTAATTTTGATGCCTAACTTTGTGTACTAATAAATGGATTATGGTTTATGGTTTATAGACCAGTTTCAAAGCTACGTCATCACTGAATGCGCGCGCAGTGTTGACTCAAAACAAAGCCACTGCTGCCATAAAAACCCCCAGCGAAGATATAGAAGAGAAGAACTCGAATAAAGAGAAACAGATGGAATAAATGATAGTTCATATCTTTCAACTGACATACACACAAGTGAACACCTGCTGCTTGTTTAGGGTAATTTGCCCAGGTGCTCAATGGTGTTTAATCATGCTGATTAACTAGCAAGCACAGGACACCGCAAAGCTCACAGACATATTAACCGGGTAACCTCTACGACAGACACATGTAAACAAACACAAATAACTTTGTTAAAATGCATGATACGTTTTCGCAGACCATCATAAATGACATTTGACATGACTGAGATCACATCTGTGACTCGTGAATTAAGTCGTAGTATGTTACTTACCCCGCAACGCAAGTGCAGTTGGCGGTCAGAACGTAGTTCTCGCGCTTGTTGATGATAGCCCAAGCATTGTACATGGTCGTCTTGTGGCCTTGTCTTTGACTGGGGAGAACATCAGATGCCAACACGCAAAACTCCCCATCGATATCGTGGTATTTTACCTCCTGTAAATGGCCACACACGGCAAACTGATTTGCATCCATGGATTTGTATGCGCGCACTTTCTCTCTTGTACACGCTGGGCTTCTCCACTAAATAACAGTGGATATCTGTCCACTGTAAATCTGGCCACTTTCTGCGGTCGTACTGCCACTCCGTGATCGCATAAGGATCTGGTAGAACCCCGTTGCTCAACGTGAGATTTTGAATGTAGCTCTCCCTATCGCTCATATTCAATAACTTGCAATAATCAGATACTCTGCTATGGTCCGCCATGGTTGATTCTGAGTCAACAGTGCGCGCACATGCCGGTGACGTCACGTCTGTTTACTAACTGTAAAGGGGTCTATAGGCATCTAACTGTACCCCATCTAAAGCTTGCGTGACTCTTGTATGTATTATCTTATATGTATGTATGTATGTATGTATGTATGTATGTATGTATTGCCAACAATAAAATGAGTAGCTCTTTGGCATTTTTGTTGCGTAAAAGTAGCTCAGAGACCCTGTTCTAAATAAGTCAGTGGGAACCAGTCAGTGCCAATATTTTTCTATACACAGTCTATAAACTGTTATAAATAAAGTGGATAATCAGGATGCTTGGAGTAAGGAATAACATTGGACCACTGCGAACTGTTTAAAAAGATTTTTTTTTTTTTTTTTCACATTTCAATGTAGCCAAAAACGACCAATCACATATTTAATTTGCAAAAAGCGAACAAGTTCATTGGCCGATTTCTGAATTCAAAACAATGCATGGACGCCAACAATCCTTCCGTGTCGGCTAAGCTAAACCACTAGAGCTCAACCACATACAGTATGTACGCAACATGCTACATATGTTCTTCCAACATTACCTCAGATCCCTTCGAAAAACATGTACCAGGATTTTTGTGGTTCTGTCAGATAACAATACGCCATTGGGACACGATAACTTTACTCGTAGTCTTAACAAACTGTCTGTAAAACATATGGACTACTTCACAGCTAATATATATAATGTAATCTATGGCATTCCGTAGGCGACTCATACGGTGAATGTACCAGCCAAAGGTCCAGCTATCCTATAACCTAAGTGCTCACCTCGTTTGACTTCAGCTGGACATTTCAATCCACTACTTTCCTAGAACTAGTTTAAAGGAGATATTCTGCAAAATCGCTCCAAAAATTCACTTTTTCCCTAAACCACACGCACACACCCTGCTCAGTAAAGCGCACGCATATTTTGCCCTACACTGCACATTTTGGACATATATTTTCAGCCAACATTAAAGGTGCATTGCGTAACTTTTCTGGTGGAGGGTCTGTGCAATGCTTTTCTCCATGGAGATGTTACTGCTTTGTCTGGAATGTTTCACAGTACGGCATTAAACCTTTCTATCTTCATGGAAACCAAATCAGACCAAGTTACAGGTCAGATCTGTGGAAAGGCTCACAGTCACAATGAATGTTTTTCAAGCTATAAAACCACCTGTAATTGAATACATGTAAAGCAGAGCTGCTTAAAGTCACACTGTGGAATATTCCAGGCAGAGCAATGACATATCCATAGAAACAAGCAGGTGACGGAGCTCCAACCAAAAAGTTACACCGAACACCTTTAAGTTTGATTGTCTTTCGCACTGACAAACAGAGCCGGTGTCGTGCGCATACGTCCTGCTGGATCTGTCGGTGTCCATCCTCGTGTTGACGTGTGGCTGTGGTTTCACAAGCTCACGTAGGTTTGTTTAGGGCCTAGTGCAGGGGTCACCAAAGTAAGGCCCACCACGCCCCTTTGACCGGCCCCCCAGCCCCTCTGCCTCCCACCACTTGAACCGGCCCTATGAGGCAATTCGCAAAAGTTGTCATGGCCTATTTTTTAAAAATTACTTTTTGTAATGCATCGTATATTCTGTTGTTAAAAAATGATATTTATATGACGTATTTATAGTTATATAATTACATATTAAAGATGTATTTGCCACTGAATTGACCGTCGATTTTTTAAAATGTGTTTATTTTATAGGCCTATTTATTTGAGTTTTGTCAAGTGCTGCACGCAATTATTATTAATACAATTGTTATTAATTAATTCATTAATTTATTTATTTATTTGACAGGGACAGTGTACATTAATGAACATTCCTGTAAATGTACCAGATTTAGCCAAGAGGCTAGTTTTCATCTGCAGTCCCCGGACAGATGTTAGATTGTCAATCTAAGAAAAAAACAGGTTAAAACAATGTACATACACAATTATTTACACTATTTACCTGCTTTCAGGCTCACACATAGTGACAGTCATGCACACTTGGTAAAACATTAACAATACAAACATACAACAAATACACACACAGAACACACATACATCTGGCACCCCTCAGTAACACAACAAACAGGATAGAACAAAAAGGAAATGAATGTGTGCAGTGCTGATTTTCAATTAGCCACTTTTTAAAAAGAGTCTTAAAAGTGTGATATGATGGTGAGTCTCTGATATGTTTGGGAGGATTGTTCCATTGATGTGCTGCATTGATGAAAAATGAGGACTGTCCAAAGGTGCTTTTCCTGAGTGGGATTATGCAGTCCCCTCTAAGTGCCCCCCTGGTTACTCTAACTGCCCCCCTGGTTACCCGGCTTGAGGATGATCTTATTGTTATGAACTGTGAAAGTGGGGGTGAAGAGAGACCATGTATAATTTCAAACAGAAGGCAGAGGTTTGTGTATATGATCATATTGGCCCAGTTCAGTCATTTGAGTTTGTGTAATGTTTCACAGTGATGATTTTGGGATTGGTTTCTTGTCAAGTGTTTTTATTGTTCTTTTGTATAATGATTGTATAACAATGTTATTGTTAATATCAACAGGTCTACCTACAGTTTGTACATTTTCACTCTTCTTTGCCAGTGTCATTCAGCAGATGTTTCTTTCCTTGATATTTCTTAACTTTGATGTTATTGTTATTAGAATATCTGAGGTATTTAAATTTAAAACAAAGTGTGAAGTACTTACTACTTTTGCAAACCACTAGTCACGATAAACAAATATGTGCCAGGAATTCTGTGTTGATATAGTTTTGTGGATGGCTGTACCAGGCTAGTCATGGTGTTCATTTTGGTCCAGGTCGTACAATTCTGTTATACGGCCTATACCCGGCCCCCCGTCACAGTCAGGAGAGATAATGTGGCCCCCAGAGAAAAAAGTTTGGTGACCCCTGGCCTGGTGTATTGGCAAAATGAAAAAAAGAAACATTTTTGCCATTTAAAATGTTTAAAATATAGTGTCATATCTTAGGAATAAAGCAGACAAAAGAATATTATGTGTTCTTTAGTGACATGGAGTGACACACACAGCAGCAGCGCTTGCGTATTGTCATGGATAAGCATATTTTATTACTTACTTTATTATCTACACCAAGATCAGTTACAGGTGACGTTAGCTTGTAGCACATGTGAAGTCAGAAGCTGGATTAGAGCCAACAAGAATATTTTCAGTGGTGTCCTGTGTCCAAGAATCTTTTTATCAATTGGAGAGTATGCTCATCTGCCAGTAACAATGAATGTTTTAATCTGCATTCAATCTATTTAATTAGGTTTTTGCTATCATATTATTATAAATATTTTTCAAAGGCCTAATCCTTTTTTTACACACACAAAAAAAACATTATTTGTGTTAAAGTGACCCATATGAGTGAGGTTGTCTGTCTCCTCATAGCTGAAACCCCCAGATGAGGATTAAATACTATTAAGTTATATATGTGAGCAATAAAATCACCTGAAATGACATAAAACCATTGAAAGCCATACTATGGAACAGTGTTTCTTTAACTGAAGGTACTTGGACAGCTCTTTAGTTTGTGGGTTTGGCTCATTTACAGTTCATTTTATCCACTTTTCTGTCCACCTTATGATAATGTCTTGATTGAACCTACAGTGGAAACGACGCAGTCCACTTTAGACTAGATTAGACCTGGAATAGTTCTGTTTTATTTTTGATTTATATCTGGTGGTGCTCGGAAAGCCAAATCTTGTCTTTAGTGGTTCTCCTTGGTTTGAGAGCCACTGCTATAGCACTTTAATTACTTGAATCCATGGAGACAAGTAGCTGGCAGACCATCCTACCGCAAGATACAGGCTGATGTATGATGCCAAACTGCGGAACATGCCATGCAAAGCAAGTAGCTGGACCGAAAAAGTTACACTGTGCACCTTTTAACTTTGTATTGTTGCAAATACCTACCTGAACAGCTTTTTTTCTGTTGTCCTCCTTTCAACTGTCAAAATTCACCTTTCTCGCCCACTGTCCTGGTCTGTACCGCTCTGCGGTGAGGTGCATTCCTTCATAAATGCTAGGATTAGCTTGGTCGATACACTATCATAACAGCGCTCCTATAAGCGGTATGCCTGCTATGTCTTCCTTACACCCTTTTGCAATTAATTTACTGCGTAGTCAACGTATCCGCGGAAATAAAAGTAATTTAAACTTGCTGATTTCAAAATTAAGTCGCGAGTAGACATGTGTTGGGAGAAGACCATCTATGCTTTTATTATTGTTGGCAACAATACACGGGCTAAATCATGTTAGCGTAATGAAATATGGAAGATAAACTACGGTGGTTGTGGTAATTATCGCTCTTGCCCCCTCAAAGAAAAGATTTTATTAATTTTGGAGCGGCTTTAGCGTCAACTTGGGGTTACGAAGTGGTACGTTTTGGGTCACTGGACTGCACTTTTACCTCAAAAGACTTCCAAGATGGATCTGAGGATTTGCTTTTGGGAATATTCTTGGCTTCCATTGCTCTAAGACATTCCGGCGCCTTGTACATACGTCCCACATAAATATCATCACTTTGGCAATAAGGAAATATGTTGAAATGTATATCTGTATAAGCTAACAGGACGGCAATGCTAGAACAAGCCGTACCCAAGGTGGAGGTTGTCTGAGGGCTGCGCGAATACCGGAATGACCCTGTTTTACAAAAGTTTTTACGGGATTTAACATTTTATGTTTCCACTTAACTTTTATGTTTAGATAGTTTAAGAACAGGTGACCACTCCCCAGTGCGGATAATGTCGGGGATTAAAGGCCATTCCAGTGATAGTTGGAATTCTTCAAGGTTATGATGTTGATTATGTTGTTGAGATGGTTCATGCTAAATTGTAGGTTTTTGGTTTAAAGGGGTTTTGAGTGACAAGCTTAAAGAGTGGCATAAAAGGCAATGTACTTGACCTATATCCAAAGGGGCAAAAATGGATAGTTTTTGGAAATGTGAAGGTTTTCAGCTTTTTATTACTCATTATTTTGCAATAATTATTATTTCTGCTACATTTTTCCATCAGTAGTTTGGTTTATTTTATGCTAGTTGAAATTTCTGTAATTAAAGCAGGCCGTTTACGCAACAGCGACAAATCAGTGTGCTTTGAATTTCGAGCCAAGCGCCCTGTGGTAGGAGATGGTGCATGTCCCTTGATGATAACGAACTGCGTAAGTCTTACTGACAAACTTCTGAGCCACGCCGAAAGCTTTGAGATTACAATGATGAATATTAAAGGTGTGCGATGGAACCTTTATGCCAAATGTGTGTCTGTGGAGATGTTTTGCTTTGCTTGGAATATTCCACGCTATGTCTTTAAAGGTCCCATGGCATGAAATTTTCACTTTCTGAGGTTTTTGAACATTAATGTGAGCTCCCCTACCCTGTTTAGCCCCCCCCCCATGGTTGAAAGTTGCGAAATGTCTAAACTGAGCATTTGCGATCCTTTTCTGCGTTACAAAAAATCGGAGCTCAAACGGGCGATTTTGAACAAGGCACCTTATTGACGTCAGATCGAAAAAAGAAATGCAAATGCAGTTCCACCCCCGTCTGTCTGTACTCAGCGTCTCTGTAAATCACGCCCAGAGAGTTTGGACTGCGAATTATTTGCCTGGAGGCACCTCCGAGTGTTTCTAGGCTCGGAAGTCCTTTATCTGAGCCTCTGGACCTTTGACCAGCAGTGGTTTAATTTTATTTTATGTGGAAATGTGTTTATTTTTCAATGGAACGCTTCAAATCTCTCCCCCCGTGCAAAAACACGGAAATGGATCAGCTGAGCGCTCAGAGCTCTGAGCGGAGAGTTTGGCCACGCCCCCACCCTCTACTATTGGCCATCTCTTTTCTCCTCATTTGCATTCAAGCAACAACGCCCAGAATAAAGAGTTTGAGAGAGATATTTATGGCTCTTTCTCATCTTATCTCTGTTTCTCATGCACTGAGTGTTGATTTTGAAGAAGGATTCATTTACAGTATTAGGGAACCATTAAGGAGCCATATAAAAGCATCAAGAAGTACCATGTCATGGGATCTTTAAACTTATTAAATTAAAAGTGTTTGTATGAGCTCATAAGACGGTTCTTCGTATCCACGGATCTGACCACTGCGTACCGTCTGCCTCTTATATCCTCCTGGGACCTGAAGAAAAAAAGTGTATCTAAATTATTATTATTTTAATTTTATATTTGGAGGTAAATGAACACCTTAGCATTTACATTTTGTTAATTTTATTTTTATTCATAATGTTGTAACATGTCCTCTGTAATGGACGCCGGGGACATTTTGGTGTTAAATCCACGTGAAGTTTTACCTGGCCAGCCAAATGATATCTCTCTGTATTTCCTATACACCGCGATACCATTTGGACACTCTCCATCCACTCTCGCTCCTCCGGTTCCAAACCGACTCCGCGATTCTGATTCGTTCAAAGATGGTGACGTCAGTGCACCCGCCTTTGCCCGCAAAGTCACTCTTAGGCAGCGGAAGTTCCGCCTCAGTTTTGAATCAAGATGGCGCAATCTCTGATTGGTTCACTTAGCTGTCTGTCTACGCGCAACCGCAGCGCATTCT
This sequence comes from Paratrypauchen microcephalus, assembly GCA_036785185.1. NCBI lineage: Eukaryota > Metazoa > Chordata > Actinopteri > Gobiiformes > Gobiidae > Paratrypauchen > Paratrypauchen microcephalus. Next base: position 673,394 of record JAVJIX010000027.1, on the reverse strand, counting down.
GTGGATCAAGCGTTACCAGACTCACTCGCTGGTACAGCGATGAGTCATGGATTCTTCCAGGCAACGTGAAGTTAACAACCAAACAAAAACTTTTTTTTTTTTTTTGATGACCAACATCTCTGACAAGCTTCTACAGTCCCCTCAAAAAGTTCTTAGACTCCCTTTTAATTTCTTTTTTTTTTGTTTTTGTTTGAGTACAGTGGTACCTCACCTTACGAAAGACCCAACAAACGAAAATTCCAAGTTACGAAACGCCTTCACGGTAAATTTTGGTCTCTAGATACGAAAGAAAATTCAAGTTACGAAACGCGAAATCTCAAAAATTCAAATAATGCGCGCTCAGCCACACACATTATACGCTTTTCTCAGACTGAATTTAAACTTTTCTCACATTTGTCTCTGTTTAAACACTCAAACTTTCATAGATTTTCAACAAAATGTATTAATAGTGAAGTGTGGGGGGAAGCGGGAGGGGGGAGAAGTGTGTGCGGCGACACGTGTGATAGCGCAGCATGACCCGGCGCGGGGCTGAGAGGACGAGACCCGTGCTCAAACCGTGCCTCCTCTAAAACAGGATTAAACCAGGTCTGAACCAGGTCTAAACCAGGATTAAACCACCGCGGCTCTTACCTGCGTTCGTTCATGCGCTCGGACTGTGTGCGGTCCCCACCTCGCTGCTCGCCTCAGCTGTGACTCGTGAGAAACCAGGAAATAGACTCGCACGCGGCGCTTTAATCCACCTGGTCTAGTCCTGGTTTAGTCCAGGTTTAATCCTGGTCCAGTCCAGGTATAGACCTTGTTTAGACCTGGTTTAGTCCACGTTTAGTCCTGGTCTAGTCTCTTAGCCAATCAGGACCCAGAACACAGGGTTACACTATAAAAAAAAGTTACACTATAAAAAAAAACTTGGAACGGGGCCTTGGAACGAATCAGGCTTTTTCCATTGAAATAGCTACTCAACTTACAAAAAATTCACGTTACGAAACCACTTCTGGAACAAATTAATTTCGTAAGGTGAGGTACCACTGTATTTATTTTCGTCTTTATTTTTTATGTATTATTTATTTATGTATGTTTTTTTTTTTTTAGTATGTACGTATTTTTTATTTTATTTTGTATGTATTGTTTATGTATTATTTATTTATTTCTATATATTATGTATTTTTTTTATGTATTATTTATTTATTTTATTATTATTATTATTATTTTTAAATCAGTGCAGCCACAAACTACAGTATCAAAACAATTAAAAGATCGACCGGTTAACTCTATGTCCACTATAAAGGACACAAATGACTGGGCCAGGTCTCAGGAGGATATCATGTTTTTTGTTGTTAGCATGCTAGTTGTTGGCATTACCTTAATTTCAAAACTCGGCTCTGGTCTCTGAAAAGTGCTTAAATACTCATCGCAGTAAAAAATGAGGATGCTCTGACTGCGTAAGTTAAGTGAGGAATAACTTTGGACCGCTGCAAACCATTTAAAAGTAACTAGTTCTGTTTTTAGCATTTTTCAGACAATAAAAACGCCTTTACCTAACTGTACATGTCCTCTACCGAGCTACTCAAGCGGTATTTAACAGTAACACTATGAGGTAAACTTTTACTCCAAACATGACTTCAACTGTTTTTTACAAGCCATGACACATTCCCTTCGCCCCTCCACAGCGCCGTGATCTCCGGTGACCCAGACCTCCTTTGAACGCCTCGCCACCAGATCCGATGACATAGCACCCATTAAGAGCGCCGGCATTAACTCAGCTAAGTATTTAATTGAAGTTTTGACCCTGTGGACCCAAGCCTGACATCATCTGAACAAGTACGGGGGATTCGGTTTCGCGTTCGCTCATTTATTTTTGCACAGTTTATTAAAAGTTTTAGAAGTGTCGGCCGTGCCATCATAAAACAAACATGACATATTCCACAGCAGCGACGCATTCGGGTGCACTGGGAAAATGTGACTCCGGCAGTGTTACACCTTTTATCTGTTGCTATGGAGACTAAACCCAGGACAGTGCTGTACATGACGACATGTAACAGGAGACATTTTAGGTAAGAGGTATTGGTACTGAAGTTGTCTGTTGTTCCAAGTGGGTTGTTATGTAATTGTGTATCCACCAACAGTTGTACATACCTTACTTTAAAGGTACATTGTGTAACTTTTCTGGTGGAGGGTCTGTCATGTGATTTTACTGCTTTGTCTTGAATGTTTTACAGTGGGTTTAAACCTCTAGTCTGCAGTTATTCAATTACAGTTGTTGTTGTTATTGTGCAAACAAATACAAGCAGGGTCGCCTCTCCACAGATCTGATGTGTAACTTGGCTTGGTGTTGTTACTTCTCCATGGAGATAGATACGGTTAATGCAATAATCTGGAGCATTCTGGACAAACCAACAACATTTCCACGGAGATGAGGATGTAAAGGACCCTCCACCAAAAATCTTACACAGAGCACCTTTAAAGACATAGGGTGCAACCTTTTGCCCAAAAAATAGACTCAAATAAAAGCATGTTTTTTCATGATGGATGTGTTTATTGCATCGTGTCGTTACTGTGAGTGGGCTTTTATCTCCACAAACCTGCCTCCTCCTGCATGTTTCCATGGACATGCTGTTCCTTTGGCTATAATATTCCACAGTATGGCATAAAATGTAAAAACGTATCTCTATGGATAATGTTCCAAAGTATGTTTTTAACTTTAGATTTCCACTGAGTCATGCAGGTGACGTCACCTATACTTTATTTTATCACTTGAATTATGCATGCAGCTTCATATTGGTCCATATTGGATAAAGAGCTTTTTCTAGATTTATCAGAACTAGTTAGTACTGCACATTTAGTAAATGACATACAGTCATTATTCCATTTAATGATGTTATTTAGTTACAATGTCTTTTGCAAAGAGCAAAATATAATGTTTTCACCGGGTCTGTGTAAGATACTCTCAAACCTCTGGAATTGGCCTCTACAAATGCATGTGATCTCCTAGAAGTCATTCAAACGTGGACTATGAACAGAATTAAATTTTATAATTTAATGGTTCACTATGGAACTTTTCAGGTGGAGGGTCCGCCAAGGAGACATTATCGCTTTGCTCAGTATGTTTCAAAGTATAACTTTAATGATGTCCATGGAGACAATCCGGCAACGCCAAATTACAGATCAAATCTGTGACGTGACCTTGCTCCACTGTATGTATGTATGTGTGTATGTATGTATGTATGTATGTATGTGTGTATGTATGTATGTATGTATGTATGTATGTATGTACGTATGTATGTATGTGTGTATGTATGTATGTATGTATGTATGTATGTATGTGTGTATGTATGTGTGTATGTATGTATGTGCGTATGTATGTATGTATGTATGTATGTGTGTATGTATGTATGTATGTATGTATGTGTGTATGTATATGCGTATGTATGTATGTGCGTATGTATGTGTGTATGTATGTATGTATGTATGTGCGTATGTATGTATGTATGTATGTATGTGTGTATGTATGTATGTATGTGCGTATGTATGTATATGCGTATGTATGTATGTGCGTGTGTATGTATGTATGTATGTATGTATGTATGTATGTGTGTATGTATGTATGTATGTATGTATGTATGTGCGTATGTATGTATGTGCATATGTATGTGTGTATGTATGTGTGTATGTATGTATGTATGTATGTGCATATGTATGTATGTGCATATGTATGTGTGTATGTATGTATATGCGTATGTATGTATGTGCGTGTGTATGTATGTATGTATGTATGTATGTATGTATGTGTGTATGTATGTATGTATGTATGTATGTGCATATGTATGTATGTGCATATGTATGTGTGTATGTATGTGTGTATGTATGTATGTATGTATGTGCATATGTATGTATGTGCATATGTATGTGTGTATGTATGTGTGTATGTATGTATGTATGTATGTATGTGTGTATGTATGTATGTATGTGCATATGTATGTATGTGCGTATGTATGTGTGTATGTATGTATGCATGTGCGTATGTATGTGCGTATGTATGTATGTATGTATGTGCATATGTATGTATGTATGTGCGTATGTATGTGTGTATGTATGTATGCATGTGCGTATGTATGTGCGTATGTATGTGTGTATGTATGTATGTGCATATGTATGTGTGTATGTATGTATGTATGTATGTGTGTATGTATGTATGTATGTATGTAGGTATGTATGTGCGTATGTGCATATGTATGTATGTGCGTATGTGTGTATGTGTGTATGTATGTGTGTATGTATGTGTGTATGTATGTGTGTATGTGTGTATGTATGTATGTATGTATGTATATATGTGTGTGTGTATGTATGTATGTATGTATGTATGTATGTATGTGCGTATGTATGTGCGTATGTATGTTTGTCTTATTTATTAGCTATCTTGAATAAATGCAAGATAGATGAGATTAATTCTGTACTGTGGAACATTCCCCACAAAGCACATTAGAAATGTTCAACAGTAAAAACATAAAAACAAAAAACATCACAATGTGGCACGGTGGCAGAGTGGCGAGCACTCTCCAAATAACAGTTCTTTTTAACAGACCAGTGTGTTGTTTACCTTGGCATGTTTCAGATGCCTTCTACATCTTTCCACTCTGGTCTGCTTTTATTTGGAAATGTTGTTAGAACCTTGTTTTTGTGAGACAAGTGCTGAGGCAGCAAGTCTCACCTCACAGCAAGAAGGTTCTGTGTCCAGGTGGATTTGCTCTGGTTTCCCCCATCAACTCAAAACATGCACCATAGGTCAAATCCTCCAGCTAAAATAATCCTGACCAAGACTAGCTCAAGATCTGGAGATGGTCCCTGGCACCTGTGCGGCAGTAGCTCACTGCTCCTGACAGGTTTCCCAGTGGCACTGGTGGAAGGATGGTTCAACTGCAGAGAATGAATTTCCTCGGTGAGTGAAGTCTGCTTTACCTTACTCCAAAATTTGTCATAACAACTGTTCCCTCAAATTATTCCATCATATTCTTATCTGATCTTGCAGTGACCCTTGAGTTATTTGTGTTTTGTGAAGTAAGTCTTCTTCAAACAGTATTATTTCGAAGTAGACAAGTATACATTTATACTTATACACCCTATACTCTGCTTATAAGTCACATATACCCCTACACACACACACACCTATGCCCATCCCTGCTCTAGAGTCTTGTGTGGAGCTTTAGTGCTGAGTGAGCTTCTGTCTCACCAGCTCCTTCCCACACGGAGCCCTCAGCCCTGCTCCGCTCCGGAAAGTCCTGACCTGGCTCCACAACGCCGCTGGTCTGTAAACACACGCGAGCCGACCAAGGAAAATTCCCACTGCACCGCGCTTATCGCATGGAAAAATCAGCCCTTGTGTTCCGCCATCCGCTGAGACAAACCAAATATTCCTTTTTGGAGTGACATGGTTAATCGCTCGGATCCGGAACAGGTGCGTTGTGCGAATCTGACGCCCAATTTGCTCCGCGCAAGTTATCAAGATGTTATTAAGAAATCATCGGCTGGTTTGAATCGAAAGCGCTGCCAAGACAAACTGAAGATAGCAGAGGAGAGGAGGGTGGAGCGAGGGGTTGGTGAGAAGGTCCAGCTGCCGAGGATGTATGGAGCCAGCACAGACCGGGCCTGTTTGGGTGATGATGACGGCGTCGCGCTCGTGAGAATGCTCAACGGTACAATGGCAGCGCAGATCATCAACGCGTCTGCAGGTTTTTCCACAGCGCATTGTGAAGGCTTTCAACAATGCCGGGTAAAAATAGAGCTGATGTGGAAAAAATGATTGAGAGGAACAGTGGGTACTTTTACACGGTCAACAGAAATCAGGTAACGAGAGTAATCAGATAACACGATAATTAGATCTGAGTTTTTGCAGAGGTGAGAGGAGCCAAAAACTGTGCTCAAGTAGGAGGAACAGTACTTCAAAATAATTTGACTCAAGTAGAAGCACAAAGTAGTAGTAGTAGTGGTCCAAGAAATGGCGTAAGTAAGAAAGAATCAAAAAGTATTTGTGAGAAGTACTACGCAAGTAAGAGTAAATGTCAGGAAGTAATATCTGATCTATAATTTGAAGTTAAAGATCCCATGACATTGTACTTCTTGATGCTTTTATATGGCTCCTTAATGGTTCCCTAATACTGTAAATGAATCCTTCAAAATCAACACTCAGTGCATGAGAAACAGAGATAAGATGAGAAAGAGACATAAATATCTCTCTCAAACTCTTTATTCTGGGCGTTGTTGCTTGAATGCAAATGAGGAGAAAAGAGATGGCCAATAGTAGAGGGTGGGGGCGTGACCAAACTCTCCGCTCAGAGCTCAGAGCCCACAGCTGATCCATTTCCTTGTTTTTGCACGGGGGAGAGATTTGAAGCGTTCCATTGAAAAATAAACACATTTCCACATAAAATAAAATTAAACCACTGCTGTTCAAAGGTCCAGAGGCTCAGATAAAGGACTTCCGAGCCTAGAAACACTCGGACGTGCCTCCAGGCAAATAAAAAAACGCATTTCGCATTGCCTAGCGCATTCGCAGTCCAAACTCTCTGGGCGTGATTTACAGAGACGCTGAGTACAGACAGACGGGGGTGGAACTGCATTTGCATTTCTCAACTGCATTTGCATTTTGGCTCAAACTCGCCCGTTTGAGCTCCGATTTTTTGTAACGCAGAAAAGGATCGCAAATGCTCAGTTTAGACATTTCGCAACTTTTAACCATGGGGGGGGGGCTAAACAGGGTAGGGGAGCTCACATTAACGTTCAAAAACCTCAGAAAGTGAAAATTTCATGCCATGGGACCTTTAATATAGTTGGAAGGACTAAACAATAAATAATGCACAAAATCTGGTATTTTCAAAGGACAGACAGAAAAATAAGACAAACTAAATCATATCTGATGGAGCGCTGCAAGAAACATAAATGTCACTTACTTAAAGTGGGAAGAGGAACCAGAACTTTTACTAAGAGCAGTACTCGAGTTGAGGGGGGATGGGGGGAATGGCATCCCCCCTGTGGGAAAAAATAGTAAAAATCATCCCTCTTCTAAAACGGGCATCCCTTCTTCCATCCCTTGTGGCATTTTATCAATCAGGCATCCCTCACCTTTTGGCGAAATTCACTGTTTTGAAGTCAAAATAGGTGACCTACATGAATCGTGGCCAGTTCCAAGAGCCAATCATAGGCCGAACTGCGCTCCGACTTCCAATCATGTTGCAGCATACCCACCAATCGCGCTCCCGCCAGTCATGACGATTAGCGTTGTTGTGTTTGCGCCTGTTCACCGATCAGCTGTGAGCGAGCCCCGTTAATATGTACGCTACGTTAATGCTACGTTAGAAGGAACTCTCGCCTCGGGACCCGGGTAATTATGTCGGTTTCCACGCACATACACATGGACAAGTGAATTATCGGACAACACCGCAAACTACGGAGCTGACCGTGTTCTTATGGGGTGAGTTATATTATCATATTATTTCTGCATCAAAGGGACATATTAGTTGACAGCAGAGGCCCGGGACCAAACCGCGACTAAACCGGGACTAAACCAGGACTAAACCAGGACTAAACCAGATCTAAACCAGGTCTGAACCAGGTCTAAGGTGTGTGTGTGTGTGTGTGTGTGTGATAACATATTATCCTGTGTATTATTGAATTATTGAATGATTATATGGACTTTTTGTCCCCCCCGGTTTCATGTTACAACACGACTACTGACTAAGAGTACTGTTACTTCTATGAAAATATGACTCAAGTAGGAGTAAACATAATGCTGCTAGAAAAGTGCAAGTAAATGTAAGTTTCCGAGTGTGTGTTTACAGCACAAAAGGAATCTGATCCTCAAACATCTGGTGACAAATCAGTGAACTGAAATGGACGAGGAAGTACACTGAATTTGAAAATAACTCGATCTTTAACCTTTCCTCTTTCGTTTTTGTCATCCTTTGTTGCATAATTTTCCTCGTCAAAACCCACAGCAATCTGAAAAAAATCGGATTACTTGCATTGAACTGTTTACATGACATTCAAATGATCTGACAACTCCAGAAATCAGAGTGATCAGATTTCTGTTCAGCACATAAATGTAGCCAACGTAAAAGAACTATATATGTAAGATTTAGATTTTAAATTCCATAAACATGACTCGTGTCCCTACCGTTGAGATAAACATTTTCAAATCAAATATAGCTCTTACTGATTTCAAAAACTTTGGACGTAATGGCTAAGTAGTAATTTGGGGTTTTGGTGGTTTTTAAGACGATTATTGAAACCAAAAGCAGAATGAGCCTTGTGTGACTCTCTCATTTTGAGAGATGATTCCTGTCTGACACTAAATGTTGGTAAAATGGCAACAATGTTTTTCTCAACAAAACAAAATAAAAAAGTGTACCCCCTAGTGACAGTAAACGGAGAAATTATCAAAAATGTTGAAGAATTTAGATATTTGGGAGTAATTTTAGATGACAGACTAAGTTTTAAAGGTCCCATGGCATGAAATTTTTAAGTTAATGTGAGCTCCCCTACCCTGTTTAGGCCCCCCCCCCCCCATGGCTAAAAGTTGTGAAATGTCTAAACTGAGCATTTGCGATCCTTTTCTGCGTTAGAAAAAAACACAGCTCAAACGGGCGATTCTCAACAAGGCACCTTATTGACGTCAGCTCGAAAAATGCAGTTCCACCCCTGTCTGTGTCTACTCAGTGTCTCTGTAAATCACGCCCAGAGAGTTTGGACCGCGAATGCGCTAGGCAATGCGAAATGCGTTTTTTTATTTGCCTGGAGGCACGTCCGAGTGTTTCTAGGCCCGGAAGTCCTTTATCTGAGCCTCTGGACCTTTGAACAGCAGTGGTTTAATTTTATTTTCTGTGGAAATGTGTTTATTTTTCAATGGAACACTTCTCATCTCTTCCTGCGCGCAAAAATGCGGAAATGGGTCAGAGCGCACAGCTGAGAGCGGAGAGTTTGGCCACGCCCCCACCCACTACTATAGGCCATCTCTTTTCTCCTCATTTGCATTCAAGCAACAACTCCCATAATGGACTGTTCAGAGAGAGAAAAATTACTCTTTCTCATCTTATCTCTGTTTCTCATGCACTGAGTGTTGATTTTGAAGAAGGATTCATTTACAGTATTAGGGAACCATTAAGGAGCCATATAAAAGCATCAAGAAGTACCATGTCATGGGAACATGTCAAACAGTAAAATATAATCTGTCCACTTTTAAATCTATACGAAACTTCTTAACAAAACAAGGAGCAAAAACCTATTTAAAAGCGATGATCCTGCCTCACTTAATGTTTGGTATTTCCTATTGGTCACAAGCCAATCAAACTACGATAAAACCTCTAAAATCTCTTTACAAACAAGCTATTAGGATCCTAGATCAGAAACCTCGTCACTATCACCACTGTCAAATATTAGCGAAACATAAAATGCTCAGTTTTGAATATAAGATCAAATCAGCCAATCTTAGATTATTATTCAAGATCATTAATAATGTGGCACCTCCACCACTGAAAAAGTTTGTCAAATTAACATCTGACCAAATGGTACGGACCACCAGGTTAACGGTCAGTGGCCAATGTACACAACCAAAACGTAAACATCACTGGGACAATCTGCATTTTCTGTTAAAACAATCTCAGAATGGAACTTTCCACTGAGCTAAAACTGTGCAAAGACTTCAATTTAGTGTAGAACTCAATCGACATTTCTGAAGAATACAAACCTGTCAGCGTTAAGACAAACCTGAGGAGGGGAATCCATTTTAACTAATGTAAATAATGTACCTTTGATGAAATGTTTATGAAATGCATTATTTTATGCTGTGTTTAAAGGTACACTGTGTAAGATTTTTACCCGTTAATTACTGAAATTGAAGATACCCATTCAAAAATACAGTGTTTTCCAAGCCTTTTCACTTCCATCATGAAATCAGAGTATTCTGTTGGACTTAGATATAGTCGTTTTCACCTGCATAAAAGGGGGATCTTCCCCATGTAGCGGCATCCATTTTAACTACGAGAGCCGCAGAAGGACATACTGTATTTTGTCCGTTTTCTTTATAGCTGTCGGTACTGGCCCGGGGATTTCACACACTTTCACTTTCGGGTTAATGGCGGGTTACGCGTTGCTTGCGCATACCGCCACCTACTGGTTCCTGGGACATTCTGCTACTTATTACTGTTGTTTCTGACCCTCGAGGTCTGCCGTAGCTAGAGCCGGAATTGCAATACCCACCATCCACCAATGCGCCACCATCCTACACAGTGTACCTTTAATGTTTTGTCGTGTTGTGTGTCTCAGGGACTGCAGATGGAAATGAGCTCAAAGATCTATAGTCTGGTACAAAGCATCTCTTCATTGACTGTGGTTAATGCTCCTGTACATGATCCCTGTCAAATAAATGAAATAAATAAATAAAATTTGGGTTGCTAGTTCCAATGCTGAAATCCAGTTGGTTTAAACCTAAAACAAATCTGACTGGTCACTACCTAAACCCCAGCACCTTCAGCCTGTCCATAAACTGAGAATAAGACAAACTTGGATGTGTTCTCTACCTGCAGGTTAAGGCGCTGTTCTTTTAACTTCTCTGGTAGAGGGCCTGAACCTGCCTGTCTCCAGTGAACTTTTGCTGTGTTGCCTGGACAGTTCCACAGTACGGCATTAAACCTATCTCTGTGGAGACAGGCAGATGACGAGAAGTTAGAGGTCAGATCTGATTATCCTGTTTATCTCTACAAGATCGTCTTCAGTCTTCGTAGTCACTGGCAAAGCTCCGCAACTACATCACTCATTTCCCTCAGCACTGTCAAGTCCGTTTGGAGCTCATTTCCGCAGTTGGAGCTTCGTAGACGTAAACACGACACTGGGATGTGTCACGCCTCTCTTAATATCTCTGAGGTTTGGGGTCGCTGGCTCACTCTAAATGCATTCTATCGTGGAGTCTGACTCGGAAGTACCAAACCAGGAGGGGAATTACGCATCGCATAAACAGCGGCTCAGATGGTGGCGGTTGTCAGTTCCGTCTCGGTACTGACTGTTGTTGGGTCTTTGGGCAAGACGCTTCACCCGCCACCTTGCTGCAGGAATGAGGTGTGTATGAAAGGTGTAAAGTAGTAGACTCAAACACAGGGCTGAACCAGGACAAAATAAGTTCTCAACCATCTTCAAACAATGCAAAATCCACCAGTTCTAAACCAGATCTAAACCGGGACTAATGCCGTCATGGAGAAGAGAAGACCTTAGCTAACAACAGCTAGTATGCTAACATGCACTTCCTGATTATAGGACAATAACACACAGTACTCAGTGGACGTGTTTTGACCTCCATGGGGGTATATCTCGGGCAAGACTATTTTTGTTCAAATAGAAAATAAATCTGGTACAAGGCCTTTAGCTACGCACAATTAAGTGGAAATGAACGCCATTATGAAAGGTCAAAGGTTATCTAATCTCCACTCTGTTTCAAAATGAGAGGAGATTTGTGCAATTTTCAATGTGGTACCACAATTCCAATAGAACACCAGTCACCTGCTTTACCTGGAATGTTGATAGTTTGGTATTATACAGTTATAGCAGATATTATTGAAAAGAGCCTTGAAAACTTCATTTGAGTGGGGTCGTCTTCCAACAGATCTGATCGGTAACTTGGCTTACCTTTTCCCATGGAGATAAGTTAAAGTACAGTGGTCCCTCGTTTATCGCGGGGGTTAAGTTCCAGAAATAACCCGTAATGAGTGAAATCCGCGAAGTAGGACAACTTTATATTTTACAATTATTATACATGTTTTAAGGCTGTAAACGCCTTAAAACACCGGAATTAACCTTTTCTCACATTTCTCTCTCGTTTAAACACTCAAACTTTCGTAGATTTTCAACAAAATGTATTAATAGTGAAGCGTGGGAGCTCCGCCGGAATCCCCGCCAAACGCGCTCATCCAACGGCACTGCCACGTCCTGGGAAGCGACACGCAGCAACCCCTTGGGGAAGTGTGCGACACGTGCACCCCTCATCGTGGTCAAATCTGTGACAGAGCAGCACGAGCGGCACGAGCGGCGCGAGGCCGCGCGTACACCGGGGCTGTGAGCACGAGATCGAACCGCAGCGCCCGGACCGCGTTCTCTCAGCCCGAGCCACAAACCAGCCGCACGAAACCAGCAAAGAGCGGCATGTGGTGGTTTAATCCTGGTTTAGACCTGGTCTCGACCTGGTTTAGACCTGGTCTAGACCTGGTTTAGTCCACATTTAGTCCTGGTCTGGTCCCAGTCCCCCATCTATCAATCGGCAAAAGTCTACAGTCTCTTAGCCAATCAGGACGCAGAACACAATGTTACACTATAAAAAACAGCGAACCGTCTACACTAGTCTACACTTTCGTTTGAGTCAAAAGTGGCCTGTAATCCGAGATTTAGCCATAATTTACAACTTTGCGTTTCATGTTTGGGTCCCGGGAGCTGAGAGTGAAATAAACTGTGACTCCGCACATGCGCACTGGCGTCCTCATCTACTCGAAACTATGGATAAATCTCGGATTACAGGCCACTTTTGACTCAAACAAAAGTATAGACTAAGACATTGAGCTTCTATGATTTGAAAAGTGCTAAAGTTTGTGTTATTTGGAGACCGGAAACATTTGCCCCGACAACTCACATTACGGAGATCGCTAAACTAAAACATCTCTGGAAGTGCTCCATATGACACCAAAGTGCTATGGGTGAGTAAAACAACTTGTTTTATTACCGAAATAAGGCTCAGATTGTAAAAAACGTTCATTCTCCTTTAAATGCATTTGTTTTATTGCAGGAACAGCTAAAAAAAAAGAAGGAAACTACGTAGACCGTGATCTTCTAGTTCCATTTCAATGCCGAAAACATGAAGAAATAAGTGTTATAAAGAACTTTTCTATCTTAATTTTTTGGACTTTGACACTAATACAGCCCCAAATCAAGGATTTTTTAAAAGGAAAAAGTAGCATTTCTTCAAATCTGTTCGCATCACAATATCTCAATAAATATCATATTGTGAAATGAGTATTGTAATTGTATCATACCGTGTGGTTTACATATCATTACATCCCTAAACTCTACCTTACTTTATTCAATTACAGGTTTTATATCTAAAAAGTCCTTGAAAAACAGGCATTCTGACTGTGAGCAGAGTCACTTCTCCAGAGATCTGACCTGTAAATTGGTCTGGTTTGGACTCTTATGAAGATCGAAAGGTTTAACACCATATCGTGAAACATTCCACACAAAGGAATTTTAAAGGTCCCATGGCATGAAATTTTCACTTTCTGAGGTTTTTGAACGTTAATGTGAGCTCCCCTACTCTGTTTAGGCCCCCCCCATGGCTAAAAGTTGCGAAATGTCTAAACTGAGCATTTGCGATCCTTTTCTGCGTTAGAAAAAAACACAGCTCAAACTGGCGATTCTCAACAAGGCACCTTATTGACGTCAGCTCGAAAAATGCAGCTCCACCCCCGTCTGTGTCTCTACTCAGCGTCTCTGTAAATCACGCCCATAGAGTTTGGACTGCGGAGGAGCTACGCAATGCGAAATGCGTTTTTTTATTTGCCTGGAGGCACGTGCGAGTATTTCTAGGCTCGGAAGTCCTTTATCTGAGCCTCTGGACCTTTGAACAGCAGTGGTTTGATTTTATTTTCTGTGGAAATGTGTTTATTTTTCAATGGAAGGCTTCTCATCTCTTCCTCTGCGCAAAAACGCGGAAATGGGTCAGAGCGCACAGCTGAGAGCTGAGAGCTGAGAGCGGAGAGTTTGGCCACTTCCCCACCCTCTGCTATAGGCCATCTCTTTTCTCCTCATTTGCATTCAAGCAACAAGTCCCATTATGGACTGTTCAGAGAGAGAAAAATTACTCTTTCTCATCTTATCTCTGTTTCTCATGCACTGAGTGTTGATTTTGAAGAAGGATTCATTTACAGTATTAGGGAACCATTAAGGAGCCATATAAAAGCATCAAGAAGTACCATGTCATGGGACCTTTAAAGCTTTTGACGGACCTTCCACCAGAAAAGTTCAACAATGCACCTTTAAGACCCGGCTCTAGAAACACAAGGACATTAACATCAGCGACGACGAAGAAACTCGGGGAAATCCAAGTCCTTTGAAAGTCCGCGCGGCATTCCTCCAAAGCGGTAGCCAACTCTTGAGCTTGTTTTCCCTTGCTAGCTGTTGAGTACCACTCCTCGCCCATCCCTAAAGTTCCCATGTCGGTAGACGCTGCATCGGCTCCCAAATATGCATGAGCCATTTCCCTGTACCATGAGTAACGCTGCCCACCAATGCCCCTCTCTTCCACCGTGCTCTTTGGCTAGACGCTACATATGCACTGGATGTAAAGGAGCCCGACCTGTGGTGTGATGTGATTCACACTGACACTTTTATTTGACGTTCCGCGGACAGCGCCGGGCGAGCAGAGGTAGTAAAAACACGAGGAAAGGACGGTACAGATGGAGCGGCAGTTGCGCGGTCGGGTCCGCCCCGATAAAGTTCGATCTCTGGTGAAAGAGCGCTGGAGAAACGAGGACCAGATGGAGTGAAGCTTTGAAACGCGATGGCGAGGGGAGGATGAGGAAGCGGGCGTCTGGTGATTCAGGCGGGAGTCAAGTGAGGATTAAGCAGGATGGCGGTTCAGTTGGGTCAAAAAATGTAAAGGAGAGTCCCAGCTGGCATTTGTTATTAAAGTGTATTGTGTAGGTTTTCTGCTGGAAGGTTTTTCTACTTATTTTGGAGTTATTTTGGACCTGTAATTGAAGAAATGTAAGGTAGAGAAGTAAGCAGGTGACCCCCAACCAAAAAGTTTAGAGTGATACATTTGTGCAAAGACAGTAGAGGAGTCATTCCAGAATTGGAGGACATTTTGGCTTTAAAATTCTTGAATTCTGCTACATTTTCATCAATAATAGGTAATAAACTACCAAATGCTTGATTAGCTCAGCTTATGGTCAATGGTAAAAAAAAAAATTCATGATTTATTTGGTTTATTTATTTATTTACACTAATCACAGTAACAGGGTTGCAGGTAACAGGGTTGCAGATCCGCACTAATGTTCACTTTATCTCAGGAGTAGAAGCTGTTTAGCTGTTACTGCTAATCAAGAGGAAAAACTTATTTATGCAAATAAGTAAATGAAAAATAATAATAATTGTCTTATTCTGATCATTCGCATAACAGGGTTGCATGAGGTAGAGTGAGACATTCAATCAAGGTTAACTGTTTTATAAAAATATGAAAAATAGAAGAGAAGATAAACCTTTGCTCTGCACATTCTTTTGGAAAACTGTTTGATGATGTCAAGTCCAGGGGATCATGTGGTTCTGTTTTCTTCTTCTTCTACCAGGCTAAAAATGTTCTGGTAACAGGGTTGGTGCAGGTTGTGGGACACATGTTCCATGAATAATAATTATTATTTGAAATATTATGTCTATTAAAACAAATGTTCCACAGTTACAAGAGATGGAAATTAAACAAATTATAGAAAAAACAATTTTACAATTTTAACTGGTTTATTTGAGATTCAGTTTGGCCATTAGAGGGGTGGGACAAGAGGAAAATGGCATTTTGGGGGGTACTCCAGATTTATTTGGTATTTTAAAAAATATTTTCAAGCATTCTTTTTTCTTAGTTTTTTTTAGATTTGGTCTCAGGACAAGTAAATTCACTCAGAAACTGTATGTTTTAGTATTTTCTATGTGGATTATTTCATATTTGATGTGTGGGACGTAAAATGTCCTCCAATTCTGGAATGACCCATAATTCTTAATCTGTTTTTATTTGAACCTTGCGTTAGTTGACACACACATGTCATCTGGATTAATTTCACACACTTTATTGACTCCATATGTGAAATGATTGGATGCAGTAGTGGATATAAGCTACTTGCTATGTCATTTTTGGGGTTTTGGTTTTGAGATGACGGCAGATGGGCTGAGAAAGATGAACTCAAAGGGTTTGTGAGAGCTTGAGATCGAGGTAAACACACTGAACTTTGCCAGTAGTCGTTTTGGCTCCTGAATCTTTTGGATCTGTTCACGTCAAAGAGCTGTTCAAAAAACTACCTCTTTAATTAAATGTTACCCTTGTTTCTATGGATATGTCGTTGCTCTGCCAGGAATACTCCACAGTATGACATTAAACAGCTCCACCTTACATTTATTCAAATACAGATGGTTTTATAGCTTTAAAAAACAAAACAAAAACAGGTATTGTAAATGTGAGCGGGGTCGCCTCTCCACAGATCTGACCTGTAACTTGGTCTGGTTTGGTCTCCATGAAGATACAAAGGTTTAATACCATAATGTGACACATTCCAGACAAAGGAATAACATCACAATCACAGAGAAAAAAAGACCCTTCACCAGAAAAATTACATAATGCACCTTTAACTACA
Organism: Paratrypauchen microcephalus; assembly: GCA_036785185.1. NCBI lineage: Eukaryota > Metazoa > Chordata > Actinopteri > Gobiiformes > Gobiidae > Paratrypauchen > Paratrypauchen microcephalus. The sequence goes on along the minus strand of JAVJIX010000027.1, from coordinate 656,976 downwards.
AACTAATCACGGAGAAATGACCAAGAATATTGTGTAAAATGGTTCAAATAGAGAGTCAGAGTGTATTTAGGCCGTTCAAAATCACCATCTGCCTTCACGAACTCCTGAAAATCCATCTTGTTGGGCTCTGGGTGAGTCCAGGTTTAGTCCTTGTGACAGATCCAGGTTTAGTCCTGGTCCAATCCTGGTTTAGTCCAGGTCTAGCATTGTGGCACCAAACATGGCAATGCCGACAAACAAAAACTAAAGTTAGATTTCTCTGTTGTAACACTTCGACTGATCAGAGTGAAATATCTGTTTGAATCTTCAGATCTTTCACTGAGAGCCGTTCCAGATTCATGTGTGGAACTCAATTTTTATTTATTTATTTATTTGATAGGGACAATGCACATTAATGAACATTAGTATAAAACAAATGTAAACATGCCGAATTTTAGCTACAAAGCTAGTTTCATCCGTAGTCCCTCGGCAGGCAATTACATAAAAATACAACATACAAAACAAGCAGCACAAACAAAAGTCTAGTGGTCACACGACTGGTTGGTTTTCAGCCATAGTCTGAGTTGTGTTTTAAAAGTGATCAGTGTAGGGCTCTCCTGTACGTGCAGAGGAAGACTGTTCCAGATGTTAGTGGCCCTCACAGCGAGAGGGTTCTGACCAAAGGCGGTTCTTCTGTGGGGGACCTCACAGTCTCTGGTTTTCGGACCACTTCATGTCTTAATGTCTTAGGTTTAAAAAAGGCAGACATGGGCGTGGGGTTAGTCCATGTAGCGCTTTGTAAATGAAGCATACATACTTAAAATGTATAAAAGATTGTACTTATTTAAAATATTACATGCATGAAATGAATTAGGTTTTTGTTGAAAAACTTTAAGAGATTTTTTAAACAGTGATTCAGTTATTTTCAAATTGGTCACAGTGGTGAGAGACCAACTTGTGATGCAATATTCAATATGGGATAAAATCATTGAATGAAGAAACATTCTAGCAGCACCAAGTGTTATAAAAGACCTGATTTGTTTACATTGTTTAAGATTATATTTGACAGTATTGGCAAGTTTTTTAATATGATTTTTGAAAGACAAAGTGGAATCAAGTGTCACACCAAGATACTTGAATTCTGTGATCAATTGTAATTCCTCTCCTCTCAAGAATACTCCAGAGCTTTTTATCTCTTTTGATTGCTTTGAGAATATCGTACAGACTGGGGTTTTTTTTGGAATTTAGAAGCAAACATGATTAAAAAGGCCAGTCATTTACTTGTTCCATAGCTGAGGTCAGAATGGAAGCTGCCTCTTTCACGCTCCTTGCTTGAGTATAAATTACAGCGTCATCTGCATACATTTGAAAATTCACGTTATTACATGTTTTGGGAAGGTCATGTACAGTGAGAATAACAGAGGTTCAAGTATTGATCCTTGGGGAACCCCGACAGAGACATCCAACACTGATTATTTTACACAGTCAATTTGTACACATTGTTTTCTTGAAGTTAAATATGATTTAATTCAGAGGGTTACACATATAATATTGGATCATTTCAGCCCTGGAATTGCCAGTCTCTACTGAACTAATGGTAAAAAGTAGCTGAAAAGTACCACTATATGACATCACAAGGTGGAATAGAGCATTTTGAGCTTTGGAGATGTAGACAGACTAATAATAAAGAGTTAATCACATGTGTGAATGAAACAAAACACAAATGAAGGTATGTTTCTGAGGTGGTAACAGCATTATAACATGTCTTAAAGGTCCCATGGCATGAAATTTTCACTTTCTGAGGTTTTTGAACGTTAATGTGAGCTCCACTACCCTGTTTAGGCCCCCCCCCATGGTTAAAAGTTGCGAAATGTCTAAACTGAGCATTTGCGATCCTTTTCTGCGTTAGAAAAAATCGATTTTGAACAAGGCACCTTATTGACGTCAGATCGAAAAAAGAAATGCAAATGCAGTTCCACCCCCGTCTGTCTGTACTCAGCGTCTCTGTAAATCACGCCCAGAGAGTTTGGACTGCGAATGCGCTAGGCAATGCGAAATGCGTTTTTTTATTTGCCTGGAGGCACGTCCGAGTGTTTCTAGGCTCGGAAGTCCTTTATCTGAGCCTCTGGACCTTTGAACAGCAGTGGTGTAATTTTATTTTCTGTGGAAATGTGTTTATTTTTCAATGGAACGCTTCAAATCTCTCCCCCCGTGCAAAAACACGGAAATGGATCAGCTGAGCGCTCAGAGCGGAGAGTTTGGCCACGCCCCCACCCCCTACTATAGGCCAGCTCTTTTCTCCTCATTTGCATTCAAGCAACAATGCCCATTATTGAGTGTTCAGAGAGAGAAAAATTACTCTTTCTCATCTTATCTCTGTTTCTCATGCACTGAGTTTTGATTTTGAAGGATTCATTTACAGTATTAGGGAACCATTAAGGAGCCATATAAAAGCATCAAGAAGTACCATGTCATGGGATCTTTAAAAGTCACAAAAGTCCATTTTGTGTAATATAGGACCTTTAATGAGTCAAAATGGCAGAGCGCTCATTATCGTAAAAAAAATCAAAACAAAAATCAAATCAGCTAATTTATTTCTTACTTACCCGTCCTTTACTGTAGTGGTGAAAAGAGCCCACATTCTCCTGATCTCACACTCTTCAGGTCCCTCTCAGGAGAATATGGTTTTGATTTGAACAGAAGCCCAAATAAACCCAGCGTTGATCTTCTGCCACTGTGCATTTGTCTGGAGCACATTTCGTTACTTCAGTATAAAGAACACATGTGAAGAGATCATTACTAATGCTAACGCTCCACGAATGTTGACTCAAATCTGAAAATCACCAAATACAGACAGTAGTTCTACAATAATACAAATAAAGCACACAGCTCACAAAGGATGTACTAGCCCAGGGGTCGGCAACCTTTACCACTCAAAGAGCCATTTGGACCCGTTTCACACAGTAAAGAAAACACTGGGAACCACAAAACCCTTTTGAAATTTAAAATGAAATAACACTGTATATAACGGCTTTTTTTTGCCTTTGTGCCATAGAATTACATTTTGAAAATTAATGAACTAAAATAAAATATATTTGAATTAAATACAGTGGTCCCTTGCTATATTGTGGTTCACTTTTCGTGGCCTCGATGTTTTGTAGATTTTTTATTCCAATTTTTTAAAAATAGTGTATCAAAGCGCATTTCTGCGTCCTGATTGGCTAAGGGACTGTAGAACTTTGCCGATTCGTCAGTCATTCTCCTCCGTGTCTCCTGTACAGAATGCGTTCAGTTTGCCAGATTTATCGTGGGTTATTTATCGTGTCGTGGGTTATTTTTAGAACGTAACCCCCGTGATAAACGAGGGACCGCTGTACTGAGCCGCATCAGAGGGGTCAAAGAGCTGCATGTGGCTCCGGAGCCGCGGGTTGCCGACCCCTGTACTAGCCACTGTAAAATTAACAGTAGTCATCCTGATGGAAGTTGATCTTGGGAAAAGTAATAATCTTAAAGGTCCATTGTGTAACTTTTCTGCTGGAAGGTCTGTCAAATGGTAAAAGGAGAAATTCTATTTGTGTCCCACCACGGAAGCTGAGGGCACATGTCGGCATTACAGATTCTCAGGAAATGCGTTTTTTGTGTTGTTTTTTTTGTTTTGTTTTTTCAAAATTTGTGATTTTTGTTTTTTTGCATAATGTGTTAGTTGAGATCATGATGAAGCCTCTCCATGTTTCAGATAACAGCATTAGTGATGTTAAAAACATACATTTTTAATTTCAAAAATGCTTGTTAGGCAAGGAGGGCTGAAGAGACCAAACTTTTAGAGGTTGTTTCTGGAATTTCTGGGATCTGCTATGGCTGTTTTCAAATAGAGATAACGTTTTTAAATATTGTCAGATTTTCACATGTAAGACATCATTGGAAAGCTTAGAACCTGCTTCAGAATCTGTGAATAACTCAAAACACCTCCACGATGACTTGGTATTGGTTTTCCTGCGGTTGGACACATTTGTCAACTGGACAAAGTTTATTTAGTCGAAGACGTTTCGCTGCTCATCCAAACTGCTTCGTCAGTTCTGGCAAAAGTGTTGATGGACACTGCTTGTATCTCGCTGCAGGGAGGAGCTAACTACACTGAAATTACTATGAAACTATCCCACCTCTGTGTTTTCAGTTTCTGTCTGGCGTCTTGTTTAACATACCCATTCAGGACCATAATGGGTGTTTTCACACCTCTGGACCTGACCTGGCTAGTCCTATTGTTTTCTTTGTTTGTTTTGATTTACATTTGAGAATGGAATTATATATGGGAGACAAATTGTGTCTGACCCCTCCATTTCTGTTTAAAGAAGGATTCTCTTTTTTTGACAAAAATAGCCTCTTTAACTCCCCTCTCAAACCAGTTCTTTTCCCTGGCCAAAATCTGAACCTCACTGTCCTCAAAAGAATGGCCCGTGGCTTCTAGGTGAAGATGTACGGCAGATGAAGTTCCACTTTGGCACACTCGTCTGTGTTGGCACATCCTCTTGTGAAGTGGCTGTTTTGTTTCTCCAGTGTAGCGCTCACTGCAGTCTTCACTACACTGAATGGAGTAGACCACATTGCTTTGTTTGTGGCTCGGTGTTTTGTCCTTTGGGTGGACCAGTTTTTGTCTTAAAGTGTTTGTGGGTTTGAAATAAACTGGGATTTCATATTGTCTGAAAATCCTCTGCAGTTTTTCCGACACGCCGGCCAGGTAAGGAATCGCTACCCCTTTCCTCCTGGGTTCGGATTCTCTGTTGTCTTGTTTCTTGTCCTTGTCTCTCTTGGTTTTGTTGAAAGTTTGTGAAATGCTTTTTTCCATGGAGATGTTATTGCTTTGTCTGGAATGTTTCACAGTATGGCATGAAACTTTTCTAACTTCATAGAAACCAAACCAGACCCAAGTTACAGGTCAGATCTGTGGAGAGCCCTGTTTTTCTAGATGCAATTTTTAAATGTAAGGTATAGTTTATGTAAAGTATAGAACATTCCAGGCAGAGCAATGACATCTCCATAGAAACAAGAATGTGACGGACCCCCAAGTGAAAAGTTACATAGTGCACCTTTGTAAGATAAAATGTTGAGGCAGAAAACGGTAGACGCAACATGACGTCCACGATTGCATCTGCTTGTCAGTAGACCTTATCCCCCATTACTCACTCCCACGCCACATTCACCCTAGGTAAGGTGAGTGAAGTGTCTTGCCCAAGGACACAACAATAGCTTTAATATGTGAAAATGTCTCAGTAGTTAAAAAAAGAAAAATCTTTGAAAAACTAGTCTTAATTCCTAGCGCAATCCTAGAAATGTTATATTTTCACCGCCACGGTAATGCTAACAACAACTAGCATGCTGACAGTGCACATTCTGGTGTGAGAATGAAACACTTTATAATTGGGCGCAACAGCTGCTTTTAATATCTCTATACTGGGCAAAACAAATTGCACTTTAAAGGTCCAAAATTTACTCTTGTGAGCTTTAAGGTGTATTGTAATGTTGTTCCCTTCTCAAAATCATACTTGGAGTTGTGTTTTGTTTCATTCACACATATTTGAGTAATCCTTTATTATTAGTCTGTCTACATCTCCACTTTGTGATGTCATGAAGCGATAGTTTTCAAGTTAAAGGAGAATTAACGTTTTTTACAATCTGAACCTTATTTTGGTAATAAAACAAGTTGTTTTACTCACCCATAGCACTTTGGTGTCATATGGAGCACTTCCAGAGATGTTTTAGATTAGCGATATCCGTAATTTGAGTTCTCAGGGCAAATAACACAAACTTTAGCACTTTTTAAATCATAGAAGCTCGATGTCTTAGTCTACGCTTTCGTTTGAGTCAAACGTGGCCTGTAATCCGAGATTTAGCCATAGTTTCGAGTAGATGAGGAGGACAGCGCCCATGGGCGGAGTCACAGTTTATTTCGCTCTCAGCTCTCGGGACCCAAACATGAAACGCAAAGCTGTAAATTATGGATAAATCTCAGATTACAGGCCACTTTTGACTCAAACGAAAGTGTAGACTAAGACATTGAGCTTCTATGATTTGAAAAGAGCTAAAGTTTGTGTTACTTGGAGACTGCTCGGGGGCCCCGAGAACTCGCGTTATGGATATAAACATCTCCGGAAGTGCTCCATATGACACCAAAGTGCTATGGGTGAGTAAAACAACTTGTTCTATTACCGAAATAAGGCTCAGATTGTAAAAAAAAAAACGTTAATTCTCCTTTAACAGCTCCATTTTACCTTTAGTTCAGTAGAGATCGGCAATTCCAGAGGTGAAATGATCCAAATGATTCTAGTGAAGATGTATGGAGTTTAAAAACACCGCGGAGCACTTCCTGTATTACCACATGACATCACAAGTACAACAGGTTTGAGACAAGAACTCAGCCTAAATGATACAACTCCGTGTTTGTGATGAGAAAACAACATTATAACACAGAACTGTTGAGGAATAAGAAAAGCTTTGGCGCAAATTGGTCCACGTATACGGAAATAACAGAAGAATGCAGGTTGATTTGTATTGCTTTAATGTTTTTTCTCCTTAGGAACAGGTTAGCCATGACAATATAATGAAAATGATAAGCGCAAACTGAACCCCCAATCCTTCAAATACATCCAATGTCGCACATTCAACCGCCCAGAAGGAACGCAAGTCCACCCAGCAGTAACCCTTCATTCAACGCAACAGGTACAATGCTACATGGGAAATTTCACTACCACTATGGACAGTTGTTATTCTTTTTTTTGTTTTGTTTTCCACTTTTTTACATTTTGAAACTAATGTAGTGGAGCGCATGATACCTCTTTGCTTTCAATGAAGTGCCACCAAAAAGTTTCTCACCCATTCCTAAAACGGTAAAACTTGCAGATTTTTTAAAAGAATAAATAAGAATAAATAAAAGAGGCGGGAGAGGAGGCGGAGAAAACAGAGCAGCAGTCGACAGAGTTTTTGAAATTTTTCGCGAATGTTCTTTTTCCCAAAAATGGATGCATACGTTTTGGCACGACACCAGTAAAAAGCGGTTTTGAGTTGAAACTGAAAAAAAAAAAAAAAAAAAAAAAATGAAAAGAAACATGTAGCCGTTAGCATAGATGGTTAAATCTTTGGCAAAATGAACTATTAACTGTCATGGTTGCATACTTTTTTTTTTCATATTGCATTTAAAGTTGGCTGCTGAATGCAATTTTCCCTTTTTTGTCTAAAACATCTACCAGCTACTTTTAATTTCCTTCTTTTTTTTGTTTTTGTTTTCTTTCTACGTCCCGTTTTCAAAAACCGTCCATGCATTTCCGCCAAAATTTCAGCCACAAAATTTCAGCGAATCTCAGTTTCTACCATTCATGCCCTACCTCGTTCTCAAAAAAAAAAAAAGAAAAGGAAAAAAATATGACAGGCCAAAACAAACATATACATGTACAAAGTAATGTACACCATATATTCAATACATTTCAAAATCTTCAGACTTTGAAATCATTAGCCAAAATAAGTTTTATATTTTTTTCTCACCCATTTAGGTATCTAGACTGTACAATATATGTATATATGAGTAACCATGAGGGACTAAAGCAACAAAAATAAATACTTTTCGCTATGTCATCTTTCAAAGTAGTATATCTATGTACAGTTATAGCAATTTTCCTTAGCTTATTGTGAAAGGTGATTTGAACAGACAGGCATTTGCGCACAGTGTCTTTTTTCCTATTAAAATGATCCTATAGTGGCGGATAGTGTCCCCGAAGTCATTGTCGCTATTTTCGGACGATGATTTCCCTAGTACAAAAAAGATTCATGCAGTCTCTTTGACAAGCCATACAACCTCTAGAAGAAATTTTTAGCACACAGAATGTTCTCAGTGATGGTTCGGATGGAGAGAGGAGAGAGGAGGGGAGAAGGAAGAGGAGGGAAAAGGGGTGGAAGGGGGTGCAAGGATTGGGACAACATGCAAAAAACAGTGCATAGGTCCTGGTTTTGAGGTGGTTTCCAGTGTTGCGATGGTGAAAAATGGTGAAAAGGCGCCACCAGGCTGTGCCCGAGCCTGAGGGAGTGGCGCCATCGTGTGGTTTCCTCGCTGTGTGACATGCTCTGGAGAGAGGAGTGAAGAAGTGAAGATTTCAGTTTGTTTTTTTGTTTTTTTTTCAAATGGTCTGCTTTATTTTTCACTGCAGAGCCCTTACCGACACAGACCAAGTCAAATGAGCAATTACGATGAGAATCTTTTAGTGGAAGGTAGAGATCCGAGCTTAAAGATCAAGCTAACATGCATAAGGTCTTCAGACACTGTTTTGCTAAAAGCCATCATGGCCACTTTTTTTTTTTTTTCTCCTGAAGACATTTTCAAGAATAATCTTGTATTTTTTTGTTCTTTTGAAAGTAAATGTAATGGCTTAATAGCTACGTCGTTCTTGGACTTGTATTGCAACTACCTTTGGTTAAGTCAGTCCACACAAACAACATGAAAACCTGAAGTTCTTCTCAACGTTACTCAGTTCCTTTTGTAGTCTATAGCTAGCGTTTTTCTTCTTCTTAAAGGTTAGCCGCTTCCTCCTTCCCAAAATGGCCTCCGTTTGTCACATTCCCAGCTCCACTCGCACTTCCTCTAGCGCCACCGTGCATCCGTTCCAATCCACAGCCTTTGAAAAAACTCAAGACAAACCAGCAAGGCAAAAGAGACGGGACGAAAATCAAAAAGTCTTCCCAGTGAGAGAGACACCAATGACGTAGGAGGAGGAGGAGGTCCAATATGGCCGCCACGCGCACACGGGGGCTTTCACCGCTTCATCATCCGCGACACAAAATTGACGATGGCGGAGGCGGGCTGATCCGGCTCCAGCTCGGCGAACAGGTGGCTCACGTTGTCCGTTGTGCTTCCTTGTTTCCTCGCCACAAAACCAAAAAGCCTGAAAATACGATAGAAAAGACAAAATTGTGTTAAGAATATTCATTTTTAGCTTTTTGGGTATTTTGCCAGAAACATATTTGAGTTCAAAAATAAAGGATATAAATGAGTCAAATATTGTACGCACGGGTTTGGGGTAATGGGAAATGATATCTGCTGATTTAAAAAATATATGTATTATATTTTTGGAATGGGAAAAAGTTCTCAAAAAGTTGCGTACAACAGAAAGCTGTGGAATCAATCAATAAAAACAAAAAACCTAAGATGCCCCTCTCTGATCTGAGTGGTCACTACTTAAACCCCAGCACCTGCAGATAATTCTTAGTGTTTCAGTGTGTTCTTTTTCCTAAAATGCCTGAGTCTTTGTGAAGCTGAAGCGCTGTAGTTTTGGCCTCTGCAGTCTTCTCATTGTTCTCTTTACTCTCATTTAAAGGAGAATTAACGTTTTTTACAATCTGAGCCTTATTTTGGTAATAAAACAAGTTGTTTTACTCACCCATAGCACTTTGGTGTCATATGGAGCACTTCCGGAGATGTTTTAGATTTGCGATCTCCATAATGTGAGTTCTCGGGGCACATGTTTGCGGTCTCCAAATAGCACAAACTTTCGCACTTTTCAAATCATAGAAGCTCGATGTCTTAGTCTACGCTTTCGTTTGAGTCAAAAGTGGCCTGTAATCCGAGATTTATCCATAGTTTCGAGTAGATGAGGACGCCAATGCGCATGTGCAGAGTCACAGCTTATTTCGCTCTCAGCTCTCGGGACCCAAACATGAAACACAAAGCTGTAAATTATGGATAAATCTCGGATTACAGGCCACTTTTGACTCAAACGAAAGCGTAGACTAAGACATCGAGCTTCTATGATTTGAAAAGTGCTAAAGTTTGTGTTATTTGGAGACCGCTCGGGGCATATATTACATGCTCCAAAGTGCTATGGGTGAGTAAAACAACTTGTTTTATTACGAAATAAGGCTCAGATTGTAAAAAAACATTAATTCTCCTTTAATTCCATTGCAGGACTTTGCACAGATGGAGCGGGGAACTGTAATTTGTAAAGCTACCACAAGATGGTACCAAACTTACTCTAGTCTACCTCACAGATCTGTACAATTAACGTTGTCATTGCGCATCCAGTTAAAGTGACCAGATGGAATTTTCATTGCTTCCCGTTTGAACAAGATGCCTTAATTTCTGTATTCTGCTGCATTTTGGACAATTTTTCGCTCAAATCTTGGAAACGAAGCAATAAAGACTTCCTAATTCCTAAATACCTTGGACTGGACAGCGTATCGTTTGTGCAGTTTGATTGTGTGCATTGTCAGTGGTTTCACAATAAGGGCTGTTCTGCAGTGGATAAATGCAGAGACTTTATTTTGACAGGGCCACAGGAAGTGTTATGTTGTTATAAGCAGAGCCTGAACGTTCAGAAATGTCACGGGAACTTTTCTAAGCTTCAGGATCACTAAATGAATAAAGAGACCCCGCACTAAACAAAGCAGAATGTGAGAAAGCACGAGTCGACCGCAGACACCACCAAGTTGTGTTTTTATTTTTCTCTTTACGCTTACCTTACTAAACCACCTCCTTCTTTGCCCCATCTGCAAAAACAAAAACATGCAAAGTAATAAAGAAAACACAATTTCACTACCAAATGAATGTGGTTAAGCTGCCTTACTTTCTGTCCTGGGGATCAATATCGCAGAAGGTAACCGTGTTGAGGGGATAATGTCTTCTGAAGAAAATCCTACAAAACAAAAAAAACACAAATGAACTTCCTTTTGTCTCTATTCAAAATCCTTCTGAGCTGAGGCGGCTCCTCACTTCCTGTGGCTGTCCGTGAGCGTGATGCCCTGCGCGGACACCTTGAAGTGGACGGTGGTGGCGGCGGGCAGGGGGTTGGAGGACAGCGTCTGGGTGATGGCTTTGGCGATGGCCTGGGGACCCGTGAGAGATTCCATGTCCACGGAGTTGATGTAGAGGACGTTGCAGGCTGTGGGGGACAGTGGGGGGACAGTTGGTGAGCGGAGGACGTACGGGGTGGAAGGGTGAGGAAGGAGCATGCTGACAGTGACGGATGCTGGCGAGTTAGGGGTATCATGCACAGCGGAACTGTCAGTGTGGATACAGGCAGGACGGGGGTGGGGAGTGGGGGTACATGGATGTAGCAGACTTTGAGACAAACTTAGAAAAGATCACAGGTTTTTTCCACTTTTGACTATAATGCTATTTAGACATTGTATTAAAGGTCCCATGACATGGTACTTCTTGATGCTTTTATATGGTGCCTTAATGGTTCCCTAATACTGTAAATGAATCCTTCTTCAAAATCAACACTCAGTGCATGAGAAAGACCCATTTACACAGACATGGTCACAAATTCACTCTCTGAACAACTCATTCTGGGCCTTCTTGCTTGAATGCAAATGAGAAGGACACAGATTGGCTTAGAGGAGCGGGTGCCCCCCCCCCGGGTGCCCCCCCCCCCAGCGCTGCTCTGCGCTGTCTCCCAACTTCCGCGTTTGAAGCACGAAGACAGAAAGGAGAGCCATTTCAGTGAAAAAAACACATTTTCACACATTTCTCTGCTGTTTCAGAGGTCCAGAGGGTCGGGTAAAGGACCTCCGAGCCTAGAAACACTCGCAGGTGCTTCCAGGCAAATAAAAAAACGCATTTCGCATTGCGTAGCTCCTCCGCAGTCCAAACTCTCTGGGCGTGATTTCTTTTTACGATCTGACGTCAATAAGGTGCCTTGTCCAGAATCGCCCGTTTGAGGTGTGTTTTTTTCAAACGCAGAAAAGGATCGCAAATGCTCAGTTTAGACATTTCGCAACTTTTAGCCATTGGGGGGGGGGGGCTAAACAGGGTAGGGGAGCTCACATTAACGTTCAAAAATCTCAGAAAGTGAAAATTTCATGCCATGGGACCTTTAACATTTTTAACTCAATTTTCAATCGTAACGAATAGACTGAATACTCAATACCATTTCTGATACCAAGATGATCATAAAAAAAATTCTTTATTTAATAGAGTGTAATTTTCCACATTAAATCATAGTTCTTTCTTTTATTCCCATGAGGTTTTATATCTGTGTACTCCCTCAGTGGTCCAGTAGGTTCCATAGTGCTCCATGCGTGTATACTAGTCTATGTGCTCTTATATTTGTTCTGATACAGCTCAAGATCATTCTAAAGCTGCTCAGGAAAGCTTCATTTCTGTCCTGTGAATGTGACTTTTTTAGTATCGACACCTGCTCAAATAAGCATTTAGTTTTGATACTAGTTTTAGTATCAATTAGCATCTAGTATTCGGTACTTTTGACACCCCTATTTTGTACTTTAAGGCAGAAATGCTGCCTGGGTCTAATTATAAAGTGTAGAACCAGGAAGTGTGCTGTTAGCATGCTAGTTGTCACATTACCGCACCGGTCTCTGAGAGTGGGAGTGGTTAGGATGCCCTGAATTCATAAGGCAAGTGAGGAATAACTTTGGACCACGGCAAACTGTTTAAAATGACCTAGTTGTTTTTCAAGTTTTGAGGAGTAAAAATCAGGTACAGCGTCTTTAATTTTGCAACTACATTTAATTTTAGTTTTGTCAATGCATGATTAAAAAAAGTAAATGTTATGAATGAGGACTGAAACTATGATAAATGTTTGATAAATTTTGATCAGCTAATTAAGGCTCACTCTGACATGTATTATGTAAGCACTCTGCCCTGTCTGTGTTCGCCTCAGCTTCAGTTTTCAATCAATTTCATCAATATTCTGGACTGCTCCCCTTCTCCATCCTCCCATTTGTCACCAACCTAAAAGAGGCAGTGTGTTTAGCTGTCCAATTGTTTTTGTCGTAATATGTTTGTGAATGCTTTAATGTTTTAATGTTGGTGTTATTGTCAGTTGTCACTGTTTTTATTGTTTTTGCTGTGGTGTCACCTGCCCAGGGACTACAGATGGAAATTAGCATTCTTGCTATAATCTGGCATATTTACACTGCAATGCTGCAGGTGTTCATTAATATGCACTGTCCCTATTAAATAAAGAATAAATAAATACATAAATATTGTTGTACTGCATCTTTTTCTATCTCCAACACACATCCCTGACCCTCCCCTGACCGCCTCTACACAACTGTCCTTGCTTGGCCAGGGTGAAACGAAATTTCGATTCACTATGTGTCGTGTACATATGTTGTTTTTTTTGGGCAATAAAGCTAACTATGAACTATGGGTATTAGAATACCCAAACTCCTTTAAATCCCCGTACTAGACCAGATGCAAACTTTGTTTGTCCATGATGCACTGCTTTACTGACCCTGAAGCAACATGGAAGTCAACAGTGATAAAGTACTCTATAATACTCTAAATTTGCATTGCATTTGGTTTAGACAAAACCAAAACAATAAACTCAATCTGGGCTAGGCCTGTCACAATAACACATTTTATATTGCTACAGAGATATAACTGAAACTAGTTTACGCTCCTCACACAAAGCAGGAGAATCCCAGTAAACCCATTTTTAAAGAGACAGAATCATTAAAAAGGCCTGAGCTACAGCAAATAAATGAACCAATAATTATCCATCGCAGTTATTTATTCTCCCCTCTATAGTTCAAATCAGGTATTACATAAAAATGACTCAAATCTCCCCACTATTGCAAAGAAAAAGTACTCACGATAAATGAACAATAAGTCGAAATTGTAATTAATCCAGGCTAATAGCATTTTAGTCAACTACAAATACAAAACACATATCCAAAATGGTGGAAGGCAGTGCAGTGAGTATATCTCAGTGGGATGGAAATGCAAAAGTAGTACGCATTCCGATACAAAGCAGTATTTACCGTGGGCTTCTTCAGGAGGCTTCTGGACTATAGTGATGTAACAGACACATTGTAAGTCTTATTCTGTGTAATAAATAGACATAAACACAGGCCTGTTCACTCACCTGCTCCCTGTTTGAGGAGCTCCACCACTGGGTCTGTGGGTGTGGCCAGTTCCAGGGCTTCTTCATTTGGGTCTGGGAGTAAAAACGCAGCATTTGTAAGTTTTGAAGTCTGAATAGAAATACTGAATAAGAGATTAAAGAATAGACTGACCTTTAGTGGGGATCATGAGCTTACAGGGCAGAGCCAAGGGGGTCATGGAGTGTTGATACACCAGAGCGGACAGACAACCTGGACAAAGCCACATGAAGAAACATTTTATAGATTTTCCAGACACGCAAAGTTCATTCACTCCCTATGTAGTCATGGTAAGCTACTTCTGAAGTCATGCGTCTGCAGCCGATGTTAAAACATTTTTTACAACATTTTTCCGGTGGAGGTCCAAATCCAAATCCACTTTATTTATCAAAGCAACAGATCATAAAATGAAGACAACAAAATGTAATTGCTAAAAATTAGGTCTAAATTAAGCCTAAAACAATAAAACCAGTAAAAATCAAATAAAAGCAAAACCATAAAAATCATAATATAGCAATAAATAAGTAAATTAAATAAAATCAATACAAAACACAACACAATCTCCATGGATACAAGCAAATGGCAAACACGATCCATGAAAGGCCTTTTAAATTACACTTTTAAAATATCAAATCCAAAGACGTGCTCTCACCAAAGTAGGGTTCGTTGGGACAGCCCTTAAGCCGGACTCCTTTTGGACTGGTCTCAATCAGGAAGTGCCTCACCAGCTCGTTGGTTATATCCCCTACTGCAAAATCAAATGGTCAATAATTACACTACAGCAGTTTATTATTGTTGTTGCGATACTGAAATCAGTACTTTGTACGACAACTCACCTTATGTAACAGATAATCCTCCCTACAACTGTACACAGCTGGTACTGAACATCATATTTGATACTGTATTTTGTATTTGACTACTACTTTTCTATTTAAATCTGATTATACATAAATATTTATTACCATTATCTTATGTATATAACTGTGTCTCATCTGACACTGGTCTATTGCTCTTTGGTTGCTTTTCCATCTATTTTTCTTCTTGTTCTTTTACCCTCTGTTTTATATTGTATATTATATTTGATGAGTGAGCTACCGTACCCAAAACAATTTCCCTTGTGGATCAATAAGGTTTGTCTAAGTCCAAGTCTAAGTCTAAGTCTAAAGAATAGACTCGATACTCAATACTGATTCCAATACCTCAGTGATGATGAAAAACGCTCTTTCTTTGGACAATAGAATGTGATTTTCAACATTAAATGATAGTACTAACTAGGGATGTCAACAATTAATCGACTTACGATTAATTGTCGATCAAGACGTTGGTCGAACAAAATGCATTAATTGTAATTAATCGCTAATCGCGGACACGCGCACCCGCGTGGTCACGAAACAAGGCAACTGCGCACTGCGCTCACTCAACGGCTTAGACCAGGTTTAGACCTGGTCTAGACCTGGTTTAGTTCTGGTCTAGACCTGGTTTAGTCCACGTTTAGTCCTGGTCTAGTCTCTTAGCCAATCAGGACGCAGAACACAATGTTACACTATAAAAAAATGTTACACTATAAAAAAATAAAATAAAATAAAAATTAAAAAAAATCCGCGAACTGCAGTAGAGCGAGGGATTACTGTATTTTGTTATTCAGCATCAATACATTTGTCTGCTTTTTACTAAGGAATAATTAATTGAGGAATATACAATATAATAATACTATGATATATTTATGACTCAGTGTTATATCAGAGGTGGGACAAAGTCATTGCTGGGCAAGTCCCAAGTAAGTCTAAGTCTTTTGCACTCAAGTCCGAGTGAAGTCCCGAGTCAAGAGTATCCAAGTGCCGAGTCAAGTCCGAAGTCAAAGCTCACAAGTCTCAAGTCGAGTCCAAAGTCCTAGCATTTTAGTTTCGAGTCATTTCGAGTCCCCTTTACAAAGAAATAACATTTCTACAAATCATATAATGTCTGCAAGATCTGGCGCATGGATGCTTGTTTCTGCATCATTTGTTGTGCAATTTGCCTTGGATGCGGTCGAATGAAAGCAACGTAGATCCACTGTGATTGGATGTTGTGCAAGCCGCCCGCACATGCTCTTTGCATACATTTTCGCAGATTCACAAGTACAAGTGCGGTCCTTACCAACATACTTTTAGAGTTTTTTTTTCTCACAAGTCACAAGTCAAAAGGCCCAAGTCCAAGTGAAGTGAAGTTATTGATACTGAAGTCCAAGTCGAGTTGCAAGTGTTTGTACATTTTGTCGAGTCGAGTCTAAAGTTATCAAATTCGTGACTCGAGTCTGACTCGAGTCGAAGTCACATAACTCGAGTCCACTGTATACAATATAATAATACTATGATATATTTTTGACTCAGTGTTATGTATACTATAGCTTATATTCTTAAAGACCCTATTGAAACACTAAAATTCAGGTGAAAAATGCCACTTATCAGTTAATCGATCGATAAGGTCAATCAACTATCAATTAATGAATTAATCGATAATTTGCATCCCTAGCACTAACATGTGGTCTTATATCTGTGTAATCCCTCAGTCCAGGTAGGTTCCACAGGTGTATACTCTTCTATGTGCTTTTATACTTCTGATAATGTTCAAGATCATTCTAAAGCTACTCAGGAAAGGTTCATTTCTGTCCTGTGAATATGAACTTTTTTAGTATTGATTGTTGTTCAAATGAGTATCAATTAGTATTTAATTTCGATACTTTTGACAATCCTATCACAGCTTTACCTTTCTTGTTCTGCTGGACAGTGGGAGGGGGGCAGGCCACCTTCATCGCCAGCCCGTACGCCCCGCGGAAAGAGTGGCTGTCCCGGATGATGAACGCGCCTGGCTCCCTGTCCTTCAGCAGATTGATCGCTGGGGGAGAGGACGGTGTGGAAATAAAACCGGTGAATTCAAAGGTAATGTGCGCTGTGCTTTAAGTGAGGCTGGGAGATTTACTGTGGCGAAGGCCAAACTCACCTTGTTCTCTGGAGATGTCCGGCTTGTACCAAAACTTGGAGGTGTCCTGGACAAACTTGACGTTCATTTTGATGTCGGGATAGCCGTCTGATTAGAAAGGAGAAGATATGATTGTTATTATTACATTAAGGCTAAGAGAAGTGACAAAAAAATCATTAAAAATGTTCCAAATATTGATGAATTAAAAAAAAACAACTTCCGTCTTATCCGACTGTAAATGTACATATAGCTAACCTGCTAGCTGCTGCATTCAGAATAGGAAGTGAGTATGGGCAGGCGCGTCGACAGAAATTTGGGGGCCTGGAGCAAGAAGACTCACATGGGCCCCCCTCTAATATAAATGAATAGGAAGTGGGTCCAGATTTTATTATTGTTATTTAAGTTATTTAAGTGTTTTGTCCTTTAAAGGGACAGTGTGTAAGATTTTTACCCGTTAATTACTGAAATTGAAGATACCCATTCAAAAATACATTGTTTTCCAAGCCTTTTCACTTCCATCATGAAATCAAAGTATTCTTTTGGACTTAGATATAGTCACATAAAAGGGGGATCTTCCCCATGCAGAGGCAGCCATTTTGAATACATTTGGGCTCCGCCTTCACCTTCGGCAAGGCTCGTGGTTTTGGGTAAACAACACAAGCATGCTGCCGGATCAGACGTCGTAATGGATCTAACACGTGTTTTGGACTAAATTGTTTTACTGGATTTTATTCGCTGGATCCTTACGGACAAATTGAGAGCAAGTTTATGGTGAAATACAGAGTTTGACCTGTGCAAAGCATTCTAAGGTAAGCTAACCTCGTTTTGTGCTTTTCCGTATAAAAGCCCCATGTGCTCAGGGACTGATTGTTGTGCAGGGAAATGAATTGCATAGTCAAAAAGAGGAGACTGTAAGGTTTCATTTGATGTGTAGAGTGTCATGGTACACGATCGGGAATGTTTGTTTTCATGAGAAAAGAAAAAAAAAAGAAAAAAAAAACGGGACCGCGTTTTATTTATACAGTAGCGGCGCGCGCCTGGGTGACCCTCGAGGTCTGCCGTAGCTAAAACAGAAAGTGCAATAGCACCATCCACCTATGCGCCACGAATCCTACACACTGGGGCTTTAAATTATATTAACTTAAAATTATAAATAGATGTTACGTCTCAACACTCGAGCAGTGCTTTTTAACACTTACTCTTACTATTCCTACTTAATAATATTATTTTGAAGTAAAGTTACTCTTACGTGAGTACAATTTTTGGCTACTCTACCCCCCTAGCAGGAATTTAGGAATTCTGTCATTGTTTAACAGGGTTAGGCATTATAAGTACTTACTTACTTCAGCCTAAATCCTTTTGGTCATGATCCAAATGGGGTTGTAATCTATGTTTTTTGTAGTGCTACAAAATGACAGAATAAACGACTACTACTACTACTACTACTACTACTACTACTACTACTACTACAGTGGTACCTCACCTTACAAAATTAATTCGTTCCAGAAGTGGTTTCGTAACGTGAATTTTTCGTAAGTTGAGTAGCTATTTCAATGGAAAAGGCCTGATCCGTTCCAAGGTTGTTTTTTTTATAGTGTAACCTTGTGTTCTGCTTCCTGATTGGCTAAGAGACCAGGACTAAAAGTGGAATAAACCAGGTCTAGACCAGAACTAAACCAGGTCTAGACCAGGTCTAAACCTAGACGGGACCTGGACTAAACCGGCTCCTTGCGTGTTCGGCGCTAGAGCTAAGAGGCCGAGAAAGGTGCTTTTTGAGCGGGGATAACAGCGGGGCGTGCATCTGAGCGCGCATTATTCGAATTTTTGAGATTTCGCGTTTCGTAACTTGAATTTTCTTTCGTATCTAGAGACCAAAATATAACGTGAAGGCGTTTCGTAACTTGGATTTTTCGTATGTAGGGTCTTTCGTAAGGTGAGGTGCCACTGTACTAGCAGCATGGCGCTCATACATACATAGGCACATACATCATTTGTAACTTGGGTTGCACAATAACTCCACAAATCCTCTCTCACCATATATGGACTTGGGTGTGTCCGGGAGCGTGTGCGTCCCAGTCAGGTTGGGAGTGCTGCCCCCGCTGGCCGGAGTGGGCGTGAGATTCTTGTTGTCCGTCCTCTCGGCGTCTCCGCTGGACATGTGTCTCTTGTCGGGCATCTGTGGGGACGCTTGGAAGGCGGGCGTATGGCGGGCGCTCATGTCGTCCGGCGTGCTGTGACCGCTGGGGGTGGGTCTCCTGCCCATGAGGGGACTGGGGGGTATGGCTGCGCCCGTGCCTGCTACTGCAGAGGTGGCGGGTGCTTTCCGGGCGATGAGCGGGCTGGAGGGCACGGGGGGCGGGGGCTGCTGACGGGCGAGGGAGGGGCTGCCCTGACCCAGGCGTCTCTGCAGGGCGGGGCTGGGGGGCGTGTTCGTGGCCACAGTGCGGTGCAGGGTGTTGGGGCTGCCCGGGACCGTGTGCAGGCCCATGATGTTCACCTGGGAGCCCTCAGGGGACCCGGGTCTGACGGGGACTCTGCTGCACACACAAGACACACATTTACTCACATTCATTCAAATTCCTAAACTTCGACCACTCATTTCAAATATGAGCTACTAAACAGGAAGTAAGTACCTAGAGCTAAAAAGTGGTGTGAGGTTGGGAGGAACAATGTGATTGATCTAACAGGTATCCACACTTCAAACTTGTCCCTGCGGCCAGCTATTTGTATCAAGAACATCTGGTTTTAAACTGACCAGTTCTGCGTGATGTCACCAAGCACTTAAAATTGACCACTGGCGCCAGGACACACTCATTTTTAAACATTTTTTAACAAATATATCTAGTTTGCACTAAAATGACCAAAAAAAGGAACTGTAGGCAATACTATTAAAACACCATATACAGAGTTCAGTAGCAAAAAAAGACACATTTTGATCAATAAATATACATATTAATTTGTAAATTCTACAGCAAAACTGCAAAAAAATCTGGTTTCAAATAGAAGTGCAGTTGTTGTAGTTGTTGTGACTAAAATTTCAAACTAAATTTTGACCCTAAGTAAACAGACTCGATACTTGATAATAAATTCCGATACCAAAATACCAAATAAAAAAACGCTCTTTCTTTAGGCAAGAGAATGTGATTTTTCAACATTAAATATTAGTACTTTCTTTTATATTCCCATATGGTCTTAGATCTGTGTCTCTGGTGGGTTCCTGGACCACTGCTTTTTTCAGTTCTAAAGCTATTCAGGAAAGGTTCAATTTCTGATCCTGTGAACGTGACTTTTTTGCTCAAATAAGTACCTTGATTTGATACACTAGTTTTAGTAACGAGTAGTATCTGATTTTCAACTTTTGACGACCCTACATGAGACACATACCCATCAGTGGTGTGCACAGGACTTCTAGAGGTGATGGGGGCTGAGACTTGTGCTCTGGATTCCATTACACCATCTGCAAAACAAGACCAGCATAAATGAAAAATTGCTGTTTTGGAGAATTAAAATAGTAAAACTTAAAGACTTCCATTGCCTGGCCACACAAAGTTATCGTCTGGATTTAAAAGAGACTTTAAAAGAGCTTTTCTAGTTGTTTCCCCTTCTCATTTACCGTCTTGAAGTTGTATTTAGAGTGATTCATGCATGTTTGAGTGATCTTTATTCTCCTGTATTCAAGACAGTACTTCATTCTCCAATTTTGTTTTCTTAATAAAGGAGAATTAACATTTTTTACAATCTGAGCCTTATTTCGGTAATAAAACAAGTTGTTTTACTCACCCATAGCACTTTGGTGTCATATGGAGCATATAATATATGCCCTGAGCGGTCTCCAAATAACACAAACTTTAGCACTTTTCAAATCATAGAAGCTCAATGTCTTAGTCTACACTTTTGTTTGAGTCAAAAGTGGCCTGTAATCCGAGATTTATCCATAATTTACAGCTTTGCGTTTCATGTTTGGGTCCCGAAAGCTGAGAGTGAAATAAGCTGTGACTCCGCACATGCGCACTGGCGTCCTCATCTACTTGAAACTATGGATAAATCTCGGATTACAGGCCACTTTTGACTCAAACGAAAGCGTAGACTAAGACATTGAGCTTCTATGATTTGAAAAGTGCTAAAGTTTGTGTTATTTGGAGACCGCAAACATGTGCCTCGACCACTCATGTTACGGAGATCGCAAATCTAAAACATCTCTGGAAGTGCTCCATATGACACCAAAGTGCTATGGGTGAGTAAAAAAACCTTCTTTTTTTTAACCGAAATAAGGTTCAGATTGTAAAATTCTCCTTTAATCAGTGATACATGTAGCAGCGTTACTACGGAAAAAAATGTGTATAGTGTGAATGTTGTGATGACATTTACGGTGAAGTCAAATGCTTTTCTCCGAGGAGATTTTGGATTGTTTCACAGTATGGTATCAAACCTATTTATCTTCATGGCGACCAAACTGGACAAAGTTACAGCTCCGATCTGTGGAGAGGCGACCCTGCTCACAGTCATGCCTATATTTCTATGTATTTTTAGGCTATAAAACCTCCTCAAATTGAATAAATGTAAGTAGAGCTGTTTAATGTCATACTGTGGAACATTCCAGGCAATCCCCAACCAAAAAGTTACACAGTGCACCTTGACGTAATTTAGATGAACAATGCGATTTAAAATGTTCAAATTAAAACACAATGATTCATGGGTGTCATAGATTATCTTTATAGAGCAGATACAAGCATAATATGTCTTCTTTAAGACATATATTTAAGACACATATTTAAGATTATCAATGAGATCTTGTGTATTTACTTTTTTTTAAATCCAGGTATGCAGGTGGGCAGTGTGTAGGGGTCATGCAGAAAGTTTTGCAGGAGGAAAGTCTTCTTACCTTGCTCTCCATCTATAGATTCAGAGTCTGCCATCAGCCAATCAGAAAAGAGGGGGAAGTGAGGAAAGAGGAGTGCACAGCATGTTAGTGTTAGCATTAGCATGTGTAAGTACAGCTTTGAGCATTAGTTTTATCAGGGCTCTCAAGTCTCACGCATTGAGAGTGTGACACACGCAATTCGACGTGTTCACACGCTCACAGGCCACACATGGCATTTCTCACGCTGATTTTTTTTTTTTTTTTGCAGTTTATGCAGGCACCGTGCGTTTTCAGCAAAAAAAACTCCCCCCTCCTCCCCGCCCCGCTCCCCGGCACCGCGCCCTTTTCAGCCAATCAGAAAATAGATTGTTCTGTTGTTGGGCAGACTGTTGACAGTGCAGCGCGCGCTCAGTGATAAGGACAGCGACTGAAGACGAGGAACGACAAAACGGTGATGATAAAACAAACAGAACCATCAGGTAATAATTTCATTTATATAACTCTCATTAGTTGCTTTGTAGTTTAAGTTTGCTCTTTAGACAAACATTTACAGCAGGGCTCTCAAGTCTCACGCATTGAGAGAGACAATTCAACGTTCACACGCTCACACGGCATTTCTCACACATTTCAAGCGCCCCATCCCCCTCGGAAATTACGCAGTCTCACGCATGACCCCGCTCAAAACTTGAGAGCCCTGGTTTTATTGTTACAATGTTTATAACTACTACTCCTGTTAAAATCCATAAATAAATACCACTGCTGCTTTTATGCCAGATTTACACTGACTACAGGTGGGTGTTGTACGGGTTTGGTGCGGTTTTGCTGTAACTTGTATGCCCCACTGACTGCGGTCTCTGTTGCTCTGCTGTGGGCTGTGGGCAGAGTGTGGAAACTGCTCTCCTGAGACAACATGCTCGCTGGGATTCACGCTCTGGTTGGGAGTTCACGTGATGTATGAGCCTCTACAGGAAGCCTTGTTGAAAAAACAACAGCGGCATTTCACACTACAACCATTCTCTGGTGCTTTTGGATACCACGGCTAAGTACATTTGCGAAGTACCAGGAGTGTGGAAGGATATTTTATTCTGAAAATACACTAGATCTGTCAGTTCTGCATGTCTGATTTCCTGTTTCACTTATGAGATTTTGTCAGCTTGAAGTCAGAGACAGCTGCGGTGTTTGGCAAAGATAGACTTCTTGTGGATTCTTTTCCACCCGGACCCGCACCGCACCGAGGTCAGTGTGGCAGAGTGTTAAAGAAAATTGTATAATAGTGCCTTTAATGAATTATCAAAGCGTTATACTCTTCTTGTGTTGATTCGTCTTCTATTGTCCTACTAAGACAGTGAC
The DNA here is from genome assembly GCA_036785185.1 of Paratrypauchen microcephalus. NCBI lineage: Eukaryota > Metazoa > Chordata > Actinopteri > Gobiiformes > Gobiidae > Paratrypauchen > Paratrypauchen microcephalus. Next base: position 633,944 of record JAVJIX010000027.1, on the reverse strand, counting down.
TGATTAACTGTTCAGACAAACACCACATGTTGACTCTTGCAACATGTATAGACTGAATTAGGGGTGGGCGGTATAAATGGTATAAACGGTATGCGGTATAAATTTGGCCAACGGTAGAGATTTGGGTTATACCTTCCTATCGCGATAGTTCATTGCGTCACCACAACAAGGAAGGAGGAAAAATCACTGCGAGCAGCGAGCACATGGAGGAGGAGGAGCTCGTGAAAAAGACCGGCTCAACTTCAGTAATCTGGTCATGGTTTGGATACAAGGCGTCGTATACTGAACAGGAAATTGGAAAACAATCTGCAGAATATGCTGGGCGACAGTGATCGCAAAACATGGCAACACAAGCAATCTGTTCTACCACCTAAAAGCTAAACACGTTATCGAGTACGAAGAAAGCCAACGAATGCGCAACGTTCCCTCTAAGCTGCGCGCCTGTGCAATTGCGCACTGCTCACACATTCTCAGCGCACAAGAAAACCTATGCAGCGCCGGGATGAAAGAGTTCCGCTTTTTTTTCAGCCGCAGGGTCATCTGAATACGGGGGAATCGTCCAGTATTCAGAAACAAAAGTATGTGTCTCGTATTAAACTTCTACCGGTGTAAGCCGCGAGCACGCGCAGCTCTTTCGCAACAGCGCAACAGCGCAAACATCGTATTTCCCTGATGACCATACAGAGGAGATGATTGCCCAGGGACTCAGGGAAGCGCTCGAGTCATGGGAACTTGACGAAGAGTTGCAGGTATGCATCAGCACTGACACCGGCGCCAATGTTAAAGCAGTTTCATTTTCGATTTACATTGCCTTGTTCAAATTTTATACTGCTTGAAAGTGAAGTTACTTGTTTTATGTTTTTTACAATTACAGTTTTGCACAATACATTTTCTTGTAGTAATATTCTTGACGTTTATGTTATTTAATAGTTTAAAAAACAGCTTCCTGTTTGAATGCTTTTTCCATGTGCTCTGGTGACCATTAAGAAGCTGTTAATACTGTTAACAGTTAATACTCTTACATACCAAAGTATACCGTGATATATACCGTCTACCGTCTATGGTTCAAATTATACCGTGATATAAATTTTAGGCTATATCGCCCACCCCTAGACTGAATCTTGCCAACTGCTGATTAGTGATGTATGTTAAGGATTAACTTGAACTGGTTGAACTGGGAATTTTCCTTTACGCCTATGTGTTTTACAATAAAAGGAAGCTGTGAGGAGAGGTTCTTTGAGAAGTGAGCGTGTGGCCTGGAACACTTGCTACACCTCATTCTCCCTCGTTACGAGAATATTACTTCTGTGTCTGTTTTCTCATTTGTTCCCTTTGTTGATTTTTATTAGGAAAAATCCCTGACACAGAGGTTAGAGGTCAGTGTGGCAGGGTGCCACTGATTTTAATGACTTTCTATGTCCTGCGCGTGTCCCAAACCACACAGCATTACATGTACACCTGGCATTAAAAGTGGCATATGTACCCTGTAACTTTTGCAAATACATTAGATAAGTTTCTCAGATACACAACCTTAACTTCATTTGTATTAGAGATGCGCGGATGGGCTTTTTTTCCCATCCACAACCGCATGAAAAAAATGTCATCCGTCCGCTATCCATTTGCACGCAAGTTTTTTCAGGAATTTTCAAAACAGCGCCCGTCCATCATCTGCCAACTTATGATATGTAGGCATTTTTAAAAATTTGGTTATTTAACTGCCACCCGCCCGAATTTAATAAAAAATATTATTTTTCGTCACGTCATCCACCCTCTCCGCGGTTAATCTCAACTGCAACATTATTTATGATTACTGGTGTCCTCTAACTCATTTACAACCACAACCACAACAACTACTACTACTACTGTTATTTTCAACTACTACTACTGCACAATTACAATGACCTCTTCTACCTTACTAACTATTACAGGAAGTAGTACTGCAGTTTAGTGGTAAAATGCAGTGTAAAAGTTTTATGTTTGGCACTGACCTGATCCTCCGTGCGCATGTGGCTTCATTCCGAGGGCAGACAGGGGAGTTTTGGCCAGTCCAGGAGGAGTACGGCCTGGAAAAGACACAAGATCATCATAAGCAGAGAACTCACACAAATGATGACACGCAAAGAACATGCAACAATCCTGGAAATGAATGATGTTATGGCAAAGGGCATTCAGGTAAAGTAAGTAAAAGGCCAAATGAGATGAGATATAGATCATGGAAGCAAAAAGGAAGGTTTTTGAAATCTCTTTCAGGTGGAGGGTTCAACACCTTCTTGTCTCTATGGAGATGTTATTGCTTTGTGTAGAATGTTCTACAGTATAATGCGGTATTATACGTATTCATCTCCATGGAGTGAAGCAAATGACACCACCATGCCAAGTTACAAGTCAGATCTCTAGTCATAGTATGTTTTTCAAGATCTTAGCATTAACATAAAACACTTGTAATTGAATGCTACATTGAAATTGTTGTGTGGATCATTCCAGGAAATCTCAATATTAGTTTTAATAAAAATGTCAACATTAAAGGTTTACTATGTAACTTTGTGGTTGGGGGTCCGCTACCTGTTTGTTTCTATGGATACATCACTGCTCTGCTTTCACAGTGTGACATTAAACAGCTCTACCTTACATTTATTCAATTACAGGTGTTTTTATGGCTCAAAAATACCTAGAAAAACAGGCATTCTGACTGTGAGCAGGGTCGCCTCTCCACAGATATGACCTGTGGAGAGGAACTTGGTCTGGTTTGGTCTCCATGATGATAGAAAGGTTTAAACACTCTAGACAAAGCAATAACATCTCCATGGAGAAAAGCATTTGACGGACCCTCCACCACCTCCACTAATGCTAGCTTAGCTTAACTTCTTACCTCAACCTCATACACCTCCTGTCACACTTATAACCGTGTTCGTTTAAAGGAGAATTAATGTTTTTTACAATCTGAGCCTTATTTCGGTAATAAAACAAGTTGTTTTACTCACCCATAACACTTTGGTGTCATATGGAGCACTTCCAGAGATGTTTTAGATTAGCGATATCTGTAATGTGAGTTCTCGGGGCACATAATATATGCCCTAAGCATGTAATATATGCCCCGAGCGGTCTCCAAATAACACAAACTTTAGCACTTTTCAAATCATAGAAGCTCAATGTCTTAGTGTACACTTTCGTTTGAGTCAAAAGTGGCCTGTAATCCGAGATTTATCCATAATTTACAGCTTTGCGTTTCATGTTTGGGTCCCGAGAGCTGAGAGTGAAATAAGCTGTGACTCCGCACATGCGCACTGGCGTCCTCATCTACTCGAAACTATGGATAAATCTCGGATTACAGGCCACTTTTGACTCAAACGAAAGCGAAGACTAAAACATCAAGCTTCTATGATTTGAAAAGTGCTAAAGTTTATGTTATTTAGAGACCGCAAACATTTGCCCCGAGAACTCACATTACGGAGATCGCTAACCTAAAACATCTCTGGAAGTGCTCCATATGACACCAAAGTGCTATGGGTGAGTAAAACAACTTGTTTTATTACCGAAATAAGGCTCAGATTGTAAAAAAAAAAAAAAAAAAGTTAATTCTCCTTTAAATAACTCCCTTTTTTAACACAAGATATCTTGTTGCAAAAACAAAAACAAAAAAATAAATAAATGTAAACATTGTTTTTAAACAGCTGATGCGCCCTGGACCCGGAAGTGACATCACTGTTGTCTTTGTTTTGTTTTACTGATTTTATTGATTTATTCTTATAGATCTATTTTACTGTAGTATTTATTAGTTTTAAATACTGCATAGTGCTGCAGATGAAAGTGAAGCTCACATGCAGATCCATGCACAAACACAGAGCCACTTCTTACAATGGGCACGACTGGACAGGAGGAGGATGGGGTCTACATTGCCTTTACTGGACTTTTGAGACTAGAACCAAATGTTATGCAAATGCCGCTAATCCCCGACAAGAGGCAGATAATTGACTTTACATCACGCCTTTAGCACATGGGGAGGTGCTTTGCATATGGGCTCCACTAAGACAGGTAATAAAGCATGGAGAATAAAACAAAGAATTCACATTCAAACAAGGCTCTTCTTTGTCAAATGCATGAGATTGGACAAACATGCAGCTGTTGTACCACAGACTTCTCACAGCAACGTTAGTGTGGTCAGGCTCTGCTGTTGGAGAGTGGACTCACAGTTAATATGGGAAATATCAAAATTGTGCATTTTAGGTATCCACAAACCAAACAAAAAACATTCAAAGGTTCTAAAAGAAAAAGTGTGCCATTCAATCTCCTTACTACTAACGTACAAACTTTACAAACTAATAAAATTATTGTATTTTTATTGTTCATATAATACAGTAAAGTATAGTAGTGTATGTTTACAGCGTTGGTTTAACAGGAATATGGTATTGATTATATGTGTTTAAGTAAAATGAATAACAGTGGCCAAAAAACTAAACAAAAGAGTAGTTAAAGCACCACCAAAAATGACCAATGTATGGTTCATTTTCAATTTAATGGTGCATTGTGTAACTTTTCTGGTGGAGGGCCCGTCAAATGCTTTTCTGCATGGAGATAATATTGCTTTGCATGAAATGTTTCACAGTATGGCATTAAACCTTTCTATCTTCATGGAGCCTAAACCAGACCAAGTTACAGGTCAGATCTGTGGAGAGGCGACCCCACTCACAGTCAGGAGTATTTTTGAGCTATAAAACCACTTGTAATTGAATAAATGTAAGGCAGAGCTGTTTAATGTCATAGTGTGGAACATTCCAGGCAAAGCAATATTCATAGAAACAAGCAGGTGACAGACCCCCAAACAAAAAGTTACATAGTGCATCTTTAAAATAAATCTTAAAAAGAAAAGAATACGATTTTCAAGTTAGATTTTTGGTTTAAAGGGACAGTGTGTAAGATTTTTACCCGTTAATTACTGAAATTGAAGATACCCATTCAAAAATACATTGTTTTCCAAGCCTTTTCACTTCCATCATGAAATCAAAGTATTCTTTTGGACTTAGATATAGTCACATAAAAGGGGGATCTTCCCCATGCAGAGGCAGCCATTTTGAATACGAGAGCCGTAGAAGGACATTTGGGCTCCGCCTTCGCCTTCGGCAAGGCTCGTGGTTTTGGGTAAACAACACAAGCATGCTGCCGGATCAGACGTCGTAATGGATCTAACACGTGTTTTGGACTGGATTTTATTCGCTGGATCCTTACGGACAAATTGAGAGCAAGTCTATGGTGAAATACAGAGTTTGACCTGTGCAAAGCATTCTAAGGTAAGCTAACCTCGTTTTGTGCTTTTCCGTATAAAAGCCCCATGTGCTCGGGGAGTGTTTGTTGTGCAGGGAAATTAATTGCATAGTCAAAAAAAGGAGACTGTAAGGTTTCATTTGATGTGTCATGGTACATGATCGGGAATGTGTGTTTTCATGAGAAAAAAAAACCAAAAAAACAAAACGGGACCGCGTTTTATTTATACAGTAGCGGCGTGCGGCTCGTATGCGCGCCCGGGTGACCTTCGAGGTCTGCCGTAGCTAAAACAGAAAGTGCAATAGCACCATCCACCTATGCGCCACGAATCCTACACACTGGGGCTTTAAAAAATACATAATGCAAAAATGTGAACTGATTAATTTATTTTGCATTCTAAGTTTGGACACTTGATAATCCCTCTCTTGGTTTAGTCTGGGCAGACTACAATGAGCCATTCGCAGGGAAATACCAACCAGGTCCAGAACTACACAAATAAACTGATCCAAAAATGCAGAAAAAACACAGCCAGAGCGGATCCTCCACAATTCAGTGTTTGAAACTGTCACCGTGTTTCCTGTAGTGGATGAAGTACTTAATTTTGTTACTTAAGTAAATCTACAGATACAAAGGTAAAGCGCTACTCAGGTAAAAGTGTCACATGAAAAAATCTACTTAAGTAAAAGTCTTAAGGTACCTTTTAAAAATATACTAAGAGTAAAACATGAAACTATTTTGCAGATATTTTTTAAAACAATTAAAACATAAAATGTAGTGATTTTGCTGATTTTAAGCGACTGCGTTTGTGTATTTGGTTTGCTCAAAGTTGGGATGTTAACCCCAAATAAATGTGCGGCACAGTGGCTGAGTGGCTAGCGCTCACGCTTCACAGCAAGAAGGTTCCGTTTGCATATTCTCCCCGTGCCTGGGTGGGTTTCCTCCGGGCACTCAGGTTTCCCCCATCAACCCAAAACATGCTCTATAGGTAAAATCCTCCAGCTTAGGTCCTGACCAAACCAAAGCAAGAAGATCATGGAGATGGTCCCCGGGTGCAGTAATGTGCTGCCCACTGCTCCTAATAACAGGATGGGTTAAATGCAGAGAAGAATTTCTCCTGTGTGAGATCAATAAAGTCACTTCTTCTAAAAAAGATAAAGTATCCACCATTTCAGCAGGTCTCAAACCGTAAAAAAAAAAAGTACTGTTTACTCTTCAGATCTAAAATGTAGTGGAGTAGAAAGTACAGATATGCTCTCAAAGTAGTGCAGTGAAGTAAAAGTAAAAAGTATCCACTGCAGAATGTACCTGTAAACTCAGAGCGGACTGGTACACAGTGCAGGAATACTGCCAGATCCACCACCTCAAACCTGCGCCTGCCAGCAACCAGAAGGACAAAAGTCTGCTCCAACAACTCAGTTTCTCCATTAAATGTATCTGGTTTGGACTCATGTGGAACTGGACCAGCACCAATGAGAAGGCATGGATGTGGTCCAGAGGTGGCTTGGTGAGGCACAATTATCTGGGGCACGATTATCCACCGACATTCCCAAGAACTAACTTCTTCTGCTACAATGCGCAATTTGTGACCGAGATGAAAACCTGGGAAGAGGCTCTCTAGTACTGCCAGAGGTTTCACTGTATGTCAGGAAGGGGAATTCATCAAAAAGCTTAATGAGAGAAGGCCAAGGGTTTGTAGCACCATTAAAGATCCCATGACATGGTACTTCTTGATGCTTTTATATGGCTCCTTAATGGTTCCCTAATACTGTAAATGAATCCTTCTTCAAAATCAACACTCAGTGCATGAGAAACAGAGATAAGATGAGAAAGAGTAATTTTTCTCACTCTGAACACTCCATAATGGGCGTTGTTGCTTGAATGCAAATGAGGAGAAAAGAGCTGGCCAATAGTAGAGGGTGGGGGCGTGGCCAAACGCTCCGCTCTCCGCTGTAGCTCACAGCTGATCCATTTCCTTGTTTTTGCACAGGGGGAGAGATTTGAAGCGTTCCATTGAAAAATAAACACATTTCCACATAAAATAAAATAAATCCACTGCTGTTCAAAGGTCCAGAGGCTCAGATAAAGGACTTCCGAGCCTAGAAACACTCGGACGTGCCTCCAGGCAAATAAAAAAACGCATTTCGCATTGCCTAGCGCATTCGCAGTCCAAACTCTCTGGGCGTGATTTACAGAGACGCTGAGTACAGACAGACGGGGGTGGAACTGCATTTGCATTTCTTTTTTTGATCTGACGTCAATAAGGTGCCTTGTTCAAACTCGCCCGTTTGAGCTCCGATTTTTTGTAAAAACCTCAGAAAGTGAAAATTTCATGCCATGGGACCTTTAACAAAGCAAAGTGTAGATACACTGAGGATTTGAATATAAAATATTAAAAATATCCCCTCTTCAAGAAAAAAAAGTCCCATTCCAAAGAATGGTACATGCAATAAATATTGAGCCTGACAAAAAAATTTTCATCTAGCACGTACTAAACGTTAAGTCGATATACGAATTACAGTAATTGTGAGAGCCAATGAAAATGTGGCACACCACCTCAGTGTAATTTGCAGGAGTTAAACCATGTAAAACAGGAACATTTACAGCGCTACTGGTGGCCCTAGATTATCAGAAGCCATGGCTCTCAGGTGCTACAGTGGGGAAATATGCATATGTGTCTTTACTGCAAGTCTGGTCTACTGCTCAAAACCACTGCAAGACCAAATACACTGACGTGGCGCCTATGAGCAATGACTATGATAGAAGCCTTCTCAAGATGACCACTTCAAGCTGGATCGGACTCATGAGGAACACCACGGACTCAACAAAGTGGCAGTGGTCTGGAGGTACAGCGGTCACTAAGGAGTTCTGGGCCCCTAACGAGCCTAATGGCCTCAATTATGGAGAAGATGTTGGAATGATAAACAGACAAGGATGGTATGATGATGTAACCTATAGACTTTATCCTTCCATCTGCTACAAAGTCCATGCCATAAGGGTGAGGATGACCTGGTATGACGCTCTTGACTACTGCAGACGAAGCCACCAGGACTTGGCGAGTGTGGTATCAGAGATGGAGATGATGCTGATCAAACAGGAACTGAGCAAAGATTTCTTCACCGGGAATGTCTGGATACGGCTGCAGTATTTTGTCGACAGCTGGAAGTGGATGGACGGACAACCCTTTAGTTATGAATCCTGGGGTCCAGATCTAAAACCTACCTGCCCGAATATTGACTGGTTATGTGGAGCTATACGAGTGGAGAAAACATATTTAGTTTAACACAGAAACTGCAGCGCATTATATTCTGTATTGTTTTCTTGTCAGGGATTCTTTCAAAATGTCAAAAAAGATAACAACACTGATGATAACCTTAAACAAACGTGTGGTAGAGAACTCAGTGGAGATAAACATTTTGATATATTTACATGTGCATCATTCATTCAAAACCAATGCATTCAAATTTAAAAAATGGAATCATGAGATACACAACATAAGCCTAAGCATCCTGCCTATTTCCATTTGCAAAAACCAGGGAACCAGCACGCATGAGTTCCCAGTGCCCACAGAGCAGCAAATTTGCATAAGACAAATATTGTCTTAGAATTCAAAGTTAAATTCTTCAATTCAAATGTTGGAATGTAACTTAAAGCTAACTATCTTTGCCACTTGGAATGGTATAGTACAGACTAACAACTTACTTTCATTTTACCTACTAGTGGAAACTGCATAGAACACTGGAGGCAGCACAGACTTAAAGCTGTATGATGTAACTTTTCTAGTCTCCATGCAAATGTTATTGCTTTGCTTTGATTGTTCCGCAGTATGGCATCGTCCATCTTCCACAAGGAGCAAAAAGCGCAATCACATCACCCCAGTTCTTACGTCATTGCACTGGCTTCCTGTTCATTTTAGAATTGATTTTAAGATTGAAACATCGCCACTTACAAGTGAACAGGCTAATAATGATAACAGGCGCGCAGTGATTGGAATCGACAGAAAATGGCACCAAGAGATTATGACTTAAGGTTTTTTCGTGTGCAACTGTTTGACGCAAATATAACACTTTTTGGACAAATATTATTTTGAGAAGAAAAACAAGCTTTATTAACTGTCCTGGCTAACTTGCCGGACCTACTTTCGTCAGCTCCAGAACCGGGGCAGAACTCGGGTCACAGGACACTGTCAGGGATAGGTCAGTGTTAATGCACGAGACTGCTGAAGGGGATGCCATACAGACTCACATCAAAAAACCCGAACTATGCTATGTGCAGCACTGTTTTGTTTATAAAATGTGCTATACAAATAAAGTTGAATTAGATTAGATGGATTGATATTTTTGATATTTTAATTGCTCAAAATGTCTTGGAAAATCATGTATTATTATGATGACCGGTGTGGCCTCTGCAGATATGATCTGTAACTTGGCCTATTGGCGTCATCTACTTGTCTTCACAGAGATAGATAAGTTTAATGGCATTGGGTGGGACAGTTCAGGCAAAGCAATACCGTTTCCATGGAGACTAGAGGGCTGAGAATGTGTGTTGCATGTAGCTAATAGCAACAGTAGCAAGCTTCATGTAAGGACAAAAAATCCAAGCCAATTGCCTAACTAAGCAAGTTCTTTTATTAGTCCTGACACCATAATTACTATAATAATACAATCATTTTGGGGGTCAGTATTTATCATGTGTATATTTTTGTTGCAGTACTGTGAAATTTGGGTGTTTTTGTTTTTTCTTTTTGGCCATACGGTACGATTTAAGACATAAAAGGTGGAATTTTACAGACTCAGGCTCATTACAGATGCAAATTAAGTATTAAAGTTTTTCATTCTGTTGTTTATTTCTTGCAGTTCATGACTTTTGTAACAATATTGTACATTTAGAATAGTTTTTGTCCCTCCCTTTGCTACTCGCAACAAGTTACTCCTGAGTTAAGTTACTCAGAACGCTATCACAACACAATCAGCGTGCATTGTGCTACTGCACATCTCATCAGGTTTCTCAAGTTGTAGTGTATTGTTTTGTTTATTATCTATTACTTAAAATACAATAAAATATGCATACATTTATAAAACAGCTGTAGGAAATTGGACGAGTAGATACAATTAAAACAGCAAAGTCTCACTTAGCTCTTTCTTTAGACACAATTTAAAACGTCTGACATTGTTAGTTGAGAAAATAATTAAAAGTCTATGCCTTTGTACCAATGTATTTGATAACAGAAGTGGGTAGAGTGGGTAGAGTAGTCTAAACTGTACACAAGTGTAGCTTTACTTCAAAATAATATATTAAAGTAGAACCAAATGGTAAAATATTAAATGGTCACATTTAATATAGCACTTTTCCACCTTCAAGAGAGAGAAGAGAAGTGACTTTATTGATCTCACACTGGAGAAATTGTTCTCTGCATTTAACCCATCCTGTTATTAGGAGCAGTGGGCTGCACATGTGGGAAACCGGAGTGCCGGGAGAAATCCCACCCAGACACGGGGAGAACATGCAAACTCCACAGAAAGGCCTGGGTGACCCGGGGATCGAACCCGGAGCCTTCTTGCTGTGAAGCGTGAGTGCTAGCCACTCAGCCACTGTGCCGCAAAGGCACATTAAGGAACCACTCACCCATTCACACACCAGTGTACAAAGAGAGGGGGCAAGATGGGTTAAGTGTCCAAGGGCACAACAACAACAGTCATCTGTGGGAGGTGGAATTGCACTACCAACCTGTGTGCTCAACCAATGATGTTTTTTTTTTTTTTATGTCGAGAGAGGGATTCAAACCACCAACCTTTGGATCAGTGGTAAAACGCTCAACCAAATGACCTACTGTTGTAAGTACTACACAGCAATAAAGTGTACCTTGCCTTTAGAAAAACACACAAACAAAAAAGCTTTTCATTAACTAAACAAATATCAGATGTTACCTAACCATAGTCCAAAAAGTCAAATTATTTTGTTTAAACAAACCACTGCCATGCAAAAACAGGATACTAGGTAATGACCTCTGCCCTCTTCACTTCAGTAGTTTGTCTTCTTCTGACAGACAAACATGGCTCCATATTGGATTCTGCTGCTGCTGTTCATGGTGGTTACTGCTAAAGCTGGAAAGTACTTCTATGTCGAAATATTGTATAATTGGGATGACGCTCAAAGACACTGCAGGAAGTACCACACCGACCTGGCTCCTATCGAGAGTTATTTTGACACAAACCTGATTGGCAAGCTTAATCCTAACAATGGTTTAGTCACCTGGATTGGACTGGAGAAAACAAACATGAGCAGCACTGGGTGGATGTGGTCTGGAGGAGGGGAAATGACCAAGGATTTCTGGGCACCAAATGAACCCAATAACCTGTATGGTGTTGAGGATCACGCAGGAATCTATAATAAGTATAACAACTTATGGGCTGATGCACCAGGCAGTTTACAATCTGCTTTCATCTGCTACAAAGTCCATGCCATACGGGTGAGGATGACCTGGTATGAAGCTCTCGACTACTGCAGACAAAACCACCAGGACTTGGCGAGTGTGGCATCAGAGACAGAGATGATGCTGATCAAACAGGAACTGAGCAAAGGTTCCTCCAGCCGGAATGTCTGGATAGGGCTACAGTATTTTGTCGACAGCTGGAGTTGGATGGACGGACAACCCTTCAGTTATGAATCCTGGGGTTCAAATCCAAAACCCACCTGCCCGAATATTGACTGGTCATGTGGAGCTATACGAGTGAATGGGCAGGAGCAAAACACATTGGTAACAGTAGAGGCAGTAGCGGGGTGGAATGCTCTTAATTGCAACGAAAGAAATCATTTTCTTTGCTACTGACCATGTTATTGAAAAAAACTTTAATATTGTCAATAGAAGATGTGTGAGTCTGTGTGTTTTTGCAACGCTATATGCTTCTCATTAATCAGACATCTCATCTAGTTAGGATTTTTTAAATAACTTACTGCATTTCAACTCTAATTCCTCTTGCACAGATTGTTTTGTATTTATGTATTTTGTATTTGTCATAGTTTAATTTTACTATTATTATACTTTGTTTTATATTGCATCTCACCGCCGAAGCAAGTCCCTAATTTGTGTTTGTGAATTTTGTTCCATGAAAATGGCAATAAATTCTGCCTTAGTAGGTACCATAAATCTAGCTTCGTATGGCTGAAAATTAGCAACAGCTGTAGATGTTTGCATCTATGTTTTCAGCAACTTTAGAAATTAAAATAAAATATTTCATAAAATCACAAAATTCAGCCAGCTGGGTACCACCACACGATAACAAGCATTGGATAAGCAAATTCATGGAAATGGTTTCATCCTCTGTCCACACAAAGAAATTCACAAGCAGTGATGATGTCAGCAAACAAATTCTCACAATGTTTTGTAGTTTTGTGTGAGTTATTGTGAGTAGTGTCACATCAAAATAATATTACTCAAGTAGAAGTATAAAGTAGTGCTCTAATCTGTAGGGAGGCGCTAACACACCAAAATTAAATGTTTTCACATTCAGTAGCTTTAGGGCAGGGAGTTTAACACCTGTTTCAAATTTCACTGACATCAGAATTGTTTGCGCAAATGGAAGCAATTTGTAACTCTCCAAAATGTCCAAAATGGTGTGAATTATTTGTCACTTCACTGCTCAGAGAGCATAAGACGTGTGTCAAAAATTTTGATAAAGTTTGATGTCTCACCTTTTGAAATATGTACCAAATGTGAGCCCGTTCAGGTGACGGAGTGCATAAAACTAAAATGCTGACTCATGCAAATTTGAATCCAATATTGCTGACCCCTGCTGCAGCGGATGCCATTGGTGTAATAGTATTTCTTCCTTGTCTTGTCATGATTTACTTCTGTGTCAAATTTCTGTGATTACATTTCCTTTTTTTGCCCTCATTCATATGCCCTAATGCATTTTTGAGTTGTTTGGGGGTGCTGACGTGCCATTTCATTTATTTTTGGAAAATGGAAATAGCCAAAAGTTAGAGAAGTGCAAGTTTTAACAGTTGGCAAAGTTTCGTGAGTTTTCTTCATTGTACACTAGGTGAAAATTGGGTGAGTTTGTTAGGAAAAAATAATAAGAATAATAAGAAAGAAGAATAGTCCTATGCAAGAATAATGTTTCGCTTTTTTTTTGCTAACAAACTACATTTTCGGTAAGCTCTGGCACAATCCTTTGACTTCCCGCCCACTAGTAGCGCCGCTTTGAGATACTAATAAGGCCCTTCGCCAGCTTCTGGCACTCGGGCCTAAATATTTAAGAAAATCACAGAATTCAGGTGTCTTGATACCACCAAATTACAACAAGCACTGGCTAAGCAAATTCATGTAAATGGTTTCAATCAATCAATCAATCAAACAATATTTATAAAGTGCTTTTCATACAAAAAATGTAACACAAGCGGTTTCATCCTCTGTCCACACCAAAAAATTCAGGAGTAAAGTGAGGATGTCAGCAAACAAGTTCTCACAGTGTTTTGTAGTTTTAATGTGAGAGGTAAGACTTGAAAATAGATATAATATTGTGGCAGGTATGGAATTTATGTTGAAATTTAAACCTTAGTGTCAAAGTGGTTGAAACAAAAAGTAAAATAATGGATAATAATGCATTTTCTATTTGACTACAACAGTGAAATTAGCCTGTCAGACAGACAACTGACTCCCCTATATAATACAAACTCAATACTAATTTGAACAGTAAAATTGTAGTAAAATTGGAAACCTTCAAGTAAAATGTATCCAGAAACATGGAGTGTCGAAGAATGTGTGTAAGAAACTATATATGTCAAGTAGTGAATGCAAAGTTAACTTAGCTGTAACGAGTTGTACAATGTGCAATTTTGTATCATAAATAATAAAAATGTCATTGCAAAACATGTCAACTTATTATGTGTAAGGATTAGTGCATGTGTTGACTAGCCCGATAGAATGTCCTCCTTAAGCTGTATTAGGCCAATACATCAACTAGAATAAGAAGAGTCTTCCTTTCACTTTGCATCTTCTTTGCATTGCTCTCATATCAAACTCCAGTGACGTATACAGATTTGTATATGCAACCAACCTAAAATGACTTTACAACTTACATTGTAATTGTTTGTAGCTATTTTAAATCCTCTTTTTCCTGGGATTGAGAAAAAGCTAAGTGTGGAGCTCAGCAACAAGCACCCACCGTGGGTTCTGGAAGTACATTTCCTTTTTCCATAGACTCATAGAGTGTACGAAAGTTTGTTCATGCATAATCAGTTATATGGTAAATAATGACCACAATTTTCCAGAATCTTGCGTTTTAAGCATGTATTTTTGGACTTAAAGGTCCCATGACATGGTACTTCTTGATGCTTTTATATCAGATGTGCCGCTGGTTCCTTGTTTTAGCGGTGCGCTGTGTGCTGGCCCCACTTCCGTGTGTATAAGCGCAAAGGAAGAAAGGAGAGGCATTTCAATGAAAAAAAACACATTTTCACAGAAAATAAAATTAAACAACTGCTGTTTCAGAGGTCCAGAGACTCAGATAAAGGACTTCCGAGCCTAGAAACACTCACACGTGCCTCCAGGCAAAAAACAAACAAAAAAAACAACGCATTTCGCATTGCGTAGCTCATTCGCGGTCCAAACTCTCTGGGCGTGATTTACAGAGACGGTGGGTAGACATCCAGACGGGGGGTGGAGCTGCATTTTTCGATGTGACATAACATAGTTGCCTTGTTCAGAATCGCCCGTTTGAGCTGTGTTTTTTTCAAACGCAGAAAAGGACCGCAAATGCTCAGTTTAGACATTTCGCAACTTTTAGCCATGGGGGATGGGGGCCCTAAACAGGGTAGGGGAGCTCACATTAACGTTCAAAAACCTCAGAAAGTTAAAATTTCATGCCATGGGACCTTTAAAACAATCAAGGTTTGGATATTAGCTAATAATAAAGCAATAATAAATAAACCTAACCTAATCAGAAATCAGAATCAGAAAGACTTTTATTGCCATTGTCAAGTGAACAGAAGTCACAAAACTAGGAACTTGTCTCGGTGATAAGGTGCAAACATAAAATACTAAATAATAATAGTAATAACTAGAATATAGACACTAAATCATAATAATAACTAAAATATAGCTATAATATAGTAAAACATAATAAGCAATCCAAATAACAAAAAGGTTCAGATGAGCAGCATCAGAACAGTAGTGCAAACATAAAGTAAGCAAGCTTCTGTGCTGCCTTTGAACTCTTCTGGAATGGAAATTTGACTAATGGAACCAGAGCTGACTTTGAAGTGGGCAGGGCTGTTGAACTCCATTAGGTTATGGTATAAACCAAATCATTTGTTTAGAGCGATCCATCCCTATGCAAACTAAGTTTACAGATGTAAGATATTGACCTGAAGCTGCCTTCTCCCATAAGACAGCCATGAGTTCAAACTATCGACTGATCCCCCTACTCCAAGTGGTTTCTACAATATATGGTAAATATATTTATGAAAACGAAGTAAAGACATGGGAAGACGCTCAATACCACTGCCGGAGTGAGTACACTGACCTGGCTCCTATCAGTAACAACTGTGATCGCAACCTTCTTTTTGAGCGAAACCCTGAGGCTAGGAACCAATTTTCAATTTGGATTGGATTGACACGGAACGCAACTAATCATTAACAGTGGTTATGGTCTGGTGGTGATGAAGTGCAAGAGAACAAAAATTTCTGGCACTCTGGAGAACCTAACGACTCCTCCGGAAGGGAGGATAGAGGAGCCATTTATGGAAGTTCTATGACTTGGAATGATATACCTAAACTTGCACTCTATACATCTTTCTGTTACAAAGTCTATGTTGAGTGAGAGGAAGACCTGGAAGAAGGCTCTTGAGTACTGCAGGGAGCACCACCGCAAACTGGCCAGTGTGGCATCAGAGAGTTAATGCAAAAAGAAGTGGACAAATCCTTGATCACTGAAAACGTGTGGATGCGATTGAGGTTTTTGGCTGGGGACTGGTTTTGGGTGGATAAGCAGCCTTTGGAATATGAGGCCTGGGATCTGGAGGGTGAGAAGGTCTGTCCTATGTTGGGGAACTGTGTGGATCTGCAGGTGGTGGGAACAAGCCCTCTGATTAATCAAAAAACCCAAGTGCTGGCAGTTCCAGATGTCAAAGTGGTTTGGATTTCTCAAAGATGTGACCAGTGATTACATTTCCTTTGCTACTAAAATATTTATGACAATATAAATAGTGACAGTAGCTTTAGTTTGCAATATGCCTGTTCTTATTGTTACCCTTTTTTCCCTAACATTTCATGCTGTAATGCTGATATAATAAAAAGTGCATGTGTAAAACCTCCTTTAACATGGATTAGCAGGATAATATATTTTACAATAATAAGAGGAGACATTTTCATTGCCTTGCTATCATAACAAGCACCCAAAGTCCCACACAGCAAAATCAACTTTATTTGATTTAACAGTAATTCTATTTCAGTGTCTACGAGACCAGTAAGGAAAGTGTTAAAATTACCCTTCTTAGGGTCACCCTTCTAGTACCATTCTAATTATAAAGGTTAAAATTGAATTGAAAAAGAAACCCCTTTCTTACACGTTACACATACGATTAAATGTGGTCATGTCATGGTCGTGGTTAATGGTCACATGTCTGGAACCACACAAGATGCCTTGTATTTAAGAAAGAGCCAAAATGAAAATTGCGGTAGCTTTGAATAGACATAAAACATTAACTCAAAACAGAAACAACTTTCTCCATTAGGGGACAGCGCACTGGCCCAAATACAAACCCAATAGAGTCTATTCACCTCTGGGACATTTCCTGTGTGGTTACTATAATAACTATGTGAGGGTCATTAGGAACTTTGGACTCAAGGGTGAAAAGTTCCGGGGTTTTCTTTTCTTTATTCTTTAAATGAGGAAAATGACTTCATGACAATTTTAATCCCTACTTTATGACAAATGGCAGTGAAGCAAAACTGGAAATGACTCATAGCGGGTCAAATCAACCCAAGAATATCAACCCCAGAAATATTACAGTTTTAAATTTGTTGTGTACTATCATATGATCCCCGGGTCGCCCGAGCCTTTCTGTGCGGAGTTTGCATGTTCTCCCCATGTCTGGGTGGGTTTCCTCCGGGCACTCCGGTTTCCCCCATCAACCCAAAACATGCACCATAGGTAAATCCTCCAGCTGAGGTCCTGACCAAACTGAAGCAAGAAGATCATGGAGATGGTACCCAGGCGCAGTCATGCCCACTGCTCCTAATAACAGTATGGGTTAAATGCAAGAGAAGAATTTCTCCTGTGTGAGATCAATAAAGTCACAAATCACTGGTCAACTGATGCATATAAGTGGTAGTGGTAGACCACTACCACTTCCCTGTATTCAAAAGTTTGGAAAAAAAATTATAATTTGCTTAGACTGATATGCAAAAACAAGTCCAAGTCAGTTAATTTAAGCTTCTAGAGGGGAAGCATAGAAGTTGTTTTTTACTTTACATGTAGGCTGAATCATTTGTTTCGAGTAATCTGTCCTTTTGCAAATCCAAACTCACGGATACAATTTGATGTGCTAAGTTTCCTCTTGGCTAACACAGCTATTCAAACAGCTGGGGGGGGGGGGCTTGAAATGGACAGGTGTAAATGTTGGTCTAAAGAGCAAAACTACAAAGCAACTAATGAGACTAACTAATTACCTGATGGTTCTCAGTCCTGAGTTGGATGTTCGTTTGTTTTATCATTCACTGTTTTGTCATCATTCGTTCGTCTCACTCGTGTTCAGTTGCCGTCCTTCAATTATCACTGACAGTGCAGTGCGCGCTTAACTGAAACTAGACTCTACGGTCTGCCTGACAACAGAACAATCTAGTTTCTGATTGGCTGAAAAGGCCGAAAGGCCGTGGTGCCTGGATAACTCTTCTGAGCCACACAGACCGATGTTCTGGGCACAGAAGCGCTGTGACCAGTGGCTAGAGTTTCATTGAATTGCTTAACAAAATTTCAGTGTGAGAAATACCATGTGTGGCGTGTGAACTCGTAGAAATGCGTGTGTCACACTCTCAAAGCGTGAGACTTGAGAGCTGTGGTTATAATCCTTTTCGTTAAACATGTCTAACACAATACACCAGTTTATCCCCAGTTTGTAGACGATGTGAAGCTCATGCAAACTCAGAGGCAGAGTCAGGTGATACAATGGCGATTAGGATACCAATGGATGTGGGAACAGGTGGAAGTCTGAATCATTTGTTTAAAAGCAATTCATCCCTATGCAAATTCATGAATTAAATATTCTCTGCTGTAGCTCCTCTTGGTCATAGCGCAGCCATGACCTCAAAGTGTCGACTGCTCCTGCTGCCGGTTTCTGTCACATTTGGGAAATTATATATATATATATATATATATATATATATATATATATATATATATATATATATATATATATATATATATATATATCGAAAAGCCAATGCAATGGGATAAAGCTCAGGACTAGTGCCTAAGGAACTACACTGACCTGGCTCCTGTCGTTAATGAATACAATAAGTATTTACTTTTCAAGATGATAGGATCAGCAACCGGACTTTCTTTTGGATTGGACTGCTGGGAACTCAGAAAATAAAGTGGATGTGGTCTGGAGGTGGTGAAGTTAAAGGAATGTTTTTGCAATCTGAACCTTATTTCGTTAATAAAACAATGTCATTTACTCACCCATTGTACTTTGGTGTCATTTGGAGCATTTCCGGAGATTTTGTAGTTTAGCGATATCCGTAACGTGAGTGCTCGGGGCATACGGTTGCTGTCATCAAATGACACAAACTTCAGCACTTTTCAGATGAAAAAAGCTCAATGTTAGTCTGCACTTTCGCTGGAGTCCAAAGTGGCCTGTAATCCGATATCCATTTATGGTTTCGTGTTTGGGTCCATTCTCAAAGCAACTAGCCACAACTTCAATAACTCCGGATAGTGATGAGGAAGCCTGTGAAAACTCAACTTCGTCCAAGCTGTCATTTTGTTTTCACAACTGGGATAAATGCATGTTTGCACCATTTCGGGTTTTCTAAAGATGTTTATGACTGTAACCGAGAGCTGAGAGCGTCGTGTTATCTGCAAATATGTAACTTAATCACACAGAGAAGTGTTGATTCTTATGGTTTGCGTTCAAATGATCAGTTGTTGCTCTCTGTTCCCGTTTGTTCGCACAGAGTTGGGAAAAAGGGCTTTTGTCTTCTCTGCCCCCTTGACATGGAACAAGCTGCAAAAGGACTGGAAATTAACGGAATTTATCTCGTTGAATGACTTTAAATCCAGACTGAGAGCTCTTGAGACAGCCTCCATAAATTGTACCTGTTTTAACTAATTTATATGTAATTTTAACTAATTTATATGTCATTTTAATTGTGTTGTAATTGTCTTTTTGCTGCCTCTAGGTCAGGGCTCCCTTGAAAAAGAGGTTTTTAATCTCAATGGGATTTCCCTGGTTAAATAAAGGTTTAAATAAAAAAAATCAGCTGTGAATGTGCACATGCGCACTGTCATAGTCATCCAATGAAAACATGGATGGATATCGGATTACAGGCCACTTTTAACTCCAGAGAAAGTGCAGACTAACATTGAGCTTTTGTCATCTGAAAAGTGCTAAAGTTTGTGTCATTTGGTGACAGCAACCGTATGCCCCGAGCATACGGATATCACTCAACTACAAAATCTCCGGAAATGCTCCAAATGACACCAAAGTACAATGGGTGAGTAAATGACATTGTTTTATTAACGAAATAAGGTTCAGATTGTAAAAATGTTAATATTCCTTTAACTCATTGACTGCCGGAGACGGATAAATACGTCCCCTCAAATCCAAACGTAGACTGCCGGAGACGGATAAATACGTCAATTGCGTTTTTCAGCGGGGGTTGCTAGGTTACGGCCTGGAGCAACTTTTGAGGTGTAATTCACATCTCTCAACCTGTAGATGGCGATGTTGTATCATTATTAGCCGATCAGAGCCGGGGAAGAAAGGAGGAGTGCAGCGTGTGTATGGTGTATTGGCCAGAGGAGTAAGATGGCGAGGCCAGAGAACCCGGAAAAGCAGACAACTGTTGATCAGCGCCTATGGAGCGATCAGATTGCTCTTGGGACCCAGGATCCTGGATCAGAGGATCGCAGAGACAAGCCGGATCAAGCAGGGAGGTCTGAGCAGAGATCTGCTGTGCCCGAGGAGGGGGCGTGTCATGTGTGCGCTGCACGGACCAGGGAGTCTCCTCAGAACTACGACAGCTCCAAAGAAGAAGTTTACTGACTTGGAGCAGTGAGCAGTGTATGGTAATTGTAATGAATGAAGTTGTGTGTGTGTGTGTGTGTGTGTGTGTGTGTGTGTGCGTGCGTGTGTGCGTGCGTGCGCGCGTGTGCGTGCGCGTGTGCGTGTGTAGCTGTGTGTGTGTAAAGGTTTATGCATGGGCTTGTGTGTATGTACATATATATATGTGTGTGTGTGTGTGTGTGTGTGTGTGTGTGTGTGTATTAGTTTTTATTATGGGTCTGTACTCTGGGCCTCAGACAAATCCTCAACAAAGTTCTATTTTATAGGAAAAGATATTATATCCTGTAAACATCTCTTGGCACTATTGATTTGAACGAATTTTCAATTCACAGAGCCTTATATTCTTATATTTGTAAATAAAAAATGTACTTTGTCATCAAAAATCTCTTTCTCTGTTATTTTAGATGTTTGAGGTGTCACTAAATCGATAAATATTGATGTCAAAGTCACTGATCTGCTCGAAATCCTTCTCTGAACTAAACGCTCGTTTTCTCCATTTCTTGCTCAAAAACCAGTGTTTTTGCTGAAACTTCCCTATGTTCTACTATCAGTTATTTGAGAACCGAAAAGGTTAGAAACATAATTTTTTTTCCAGGTGAAAGAAGAGAGTCGACACTTTATTTTGATGTGTCCCATGTTTATATAGTCAAAGAACTCAGTATTCTGTGGGTCTTGGAAAATCAGTGAAATTCTACTGAAACCGCTGGCACTCTGGGGTTAGAATTCTGAAAACAGGCCGGCAGTGAATGAGTTAAAGAAGACAACACTTTCTGGCGCCCTGGGATTTTCATGGAATTGAAGATAGAGCATTCTTTGTTGGAAATTCTAGTTGGAATGACACCCCATATACCTTCTCAATGCCATTCTTCTGTTACAAAGTTCATGTTTTGAGCGAGACGAAGACTTGGGAGAAGGCTCTTGAGTACTGCATGGTGCACCACTGTGACCTGGCCAGTGTGGCATCAGAGACAGAACTGATGCTTATGCAATAAGAACTGGGAAAACCACTGGTCAATGAACATTTATCTGTTTGGATTTTTTTTTTTTTTTTTTTTTTTTTACTTTAGATGTAGCCTCAATCATTCTCTCCTTTTGCAAATCCAAATAATGCATGCAGATTCATAGAGTCAATTTGACGTGCTGAGGTTCCTCTTGGCCATAACACAGCTATGTCTTCAAACTATGGACTGCTCTGGCTGCTGGGTTCTGTCACATTTGGGAAATATACATGATCAGTCAAAAATTTGGACACACTATTTCGTTCCATGTTTTTTTCTTTATCATGACTTTTACATTGTGGATTCTCACTAAAGGCCTCAAAACTATAAATGAACACATATGGAAACAAAAAAGTGTGAATTAAATAACTCAAAACCTGGCAAGCTTTGCTTTGTTTGCGGTTTTGTACACTCTTGGCATTCCACAACAGTTGTTTTAATGAAGTTGAGTTATAACCATTGTCATTAAACATGCCTAACACAATACACAAGTTTATCCCAGGTTTGCTGAAAATGTGAGGCTGATGCAAACTCACCATAGACAGGGGGAGGTGAAGAATTACACAGTAGCAATCAAGATACAAATTAATGCTGAATAGTAGCCTGAATCATTTGTTTAAAAGCAGGCCATCCCTATGCAAATCCACATTCATGAATTAAATATGATTTGCTAAAGCTCCTCTTGGTCATAAAACAGCAATGGGCTCAAAGTGTGGAGTGCTTCAGGTGCTGCTTTCCCGGCACATTTGGGAATATACTGTATGTATGTAAAAAAGTCAGTGCAATGGGATAAAGCTCAGGACTTCTGCCGAAGGAACTACACTGACCTGGCTCCTGTCAATAATGAATATGATAAGCAAATTTTTGAAGATTATGGAATCAGCAACCGGACTTCTTTTGAATTGGACTGATGCTGAACCCAGAAGAAGAAATAAAAGAACAGTGGATGAGGTCTGGAGGTGGTGAAGATAAAGATGACAAGATGTGTGAAGAATCCCTCAGTCGTCCAGGTAGAATCCATAGTAAAAAGAGAAATTGAATTTGTCAACAGCGGCGAGCGCTACATTGGAGAAACAAAACAACCACTTCACAAGAGGATGTACCAACATCGACGGGCGTCCCAGAGTGGACCGTCATCTGCTGTACATCTCTACCTAGAAGCCACGGGCCACTCCTTTGAGGACAGTGAGGTACAGATCTTAGCCAGGGAAAAGAACTGGTTTGAGAGGGGAGTTAAAGAGGCTATTTCTGTCAAAAAAGAGAATCCTTCCTTGAACAGGAATGGAGAGGTCAGACACAGTTTGTCTCCCATATATAATTCCATTCTCAAACCTAAATCAAAACAAAGAAAACAATAGGACTAGCCAGGTCAGGTCCAGAGGTGTGAAAACACCCATTATGGTCCTGAAAGGGTATGTTAAACAAGAACCCAGACAGAAACTGGAAAACAAAGAGGTGGGATAGTTTCAGAGTAATTTCATTGTTGTTAGCTCCTCCCTGCAGCAAGATCTAAGCAGATCTCAGCACTCTAGTCAGAACTGAGACTAGTGTTTAACTCTATGCAAATTGGGGTTTAATCAAACTCACATTGGTGCCACTTAAAACTCTGTTGTCCTTCAACAGATGGAGAAGACCACTGCTGCTAATCGTCCAAATAAGGTACTCCTGTCTCTCCCTGATTTCAGAGGGCATGACTGGCAGGCAGATTAACCAATCAGGGAGACAAATGCTCTGTTTGTGTCAAAAACAAATATGGCTGCTTACATGTAAATTAAGGAGAAAAAACAACATAAAGGACTGAGAAACAGCATGGATTTTTTCAGAATAAACAATCAAAGCACCAAACTATTACTTATCGTAGGTAAAAGAAGTTCTAGATTTTGTTCTTAATGATACGCATTTGAGAGACACATGCTACAAATTAGAGGCTGCGGTTGGACCATCTCTAGTTTGGACAGAGGTTTTTCACGCTCAGAAGTCCTATTCCAGACCCTTCTGAATTTGAACAGAATGTACCCTGAAGGGATGGGCTGGTCAGCCAAGTTTTACATAGGGGTATGTAAGGGACCTTTCCCTATGCAAATAAACAAAAACTATATTTTTCCATGCAGGCTGTTGCGAGCACAGTCCAGAGTAGTACATGTCTCTCACAACCATGCATTCTCAGCTCAGACTCTTTCTATTGCAGTTGGTCATATCGACTGCAACTGGAAAGTATGTCTATGTTCAGGAACTTGCATTCTGGGATGACGCATTGGCACACTGCCGTACCCACTACACTGACCTAGCTCCTATTGGGAGTGAATACGACACTAGTCTTCTTCAACAACTTGCCGGTGATATGAGTGCCTATGTCTGGTTCGGACTGATGAGGAACACTAGTGATTGCACAAAATGGATGTGGTCCGGGGGTGGCGAAGTGACCACATTTTTCTGGGACCAGGGGCAACCTCAAAATGGGCCAGATGAAATGTACGGGCTGCTGTACAAATACCGCTGGCACGATGGAGTGCCCTCTGCGCTTAATTACTTCTTCTGCTACAGTGTGCATGTGGTGAGGGAGGAGAAGACCTGGGAGGATGCTTTGGACCACTGTAGAAGCCACTACACAGACCTGGCCACCATCGCCATGGAAACAGAGCTGATGTTGATCCAAAGAGAGCTGAACAAAGATGTCTCCACTGAACATGTTTGGATGGGTCTGCACTTTCTGGCTGGACAATGGATGTGGATGGATGGACAAGTGAGGGAGTATGAAGCCTGGGATGATGGGGGTAAGCCGGAGTGTCCGATGCTGAATCGTGACTGTGGAGCTCTGGTGGTCAACAGTAATGGAAAAGTCAAGAAATGGAAAGCTCATGATTGTCAGGAGAAACTGCATTTTATCTGTTATTAATCTGACGTCCCATGTAATTTAGTTGGTTTTGCTCGACGAATTGCATTGTATAGGGCAAAATTTCTATTAGTGTAATTATGTTGTTTAAGAATTCATATGGGACAATAGTAGAAAGGAGACGGTATTGAGTGAGTAAGCTGAAGATTTGTGAGTGAATCTAAAACGTAAACTACCTTTTACATTTAGTTTCCTAGTACTTTTTTTTTTTTTGAGTGCAGTTTGGGTTAGATACATAGAGATATGTAATAGTTTCGAAAGCTTTTGCCATGCAGCCACTAGTAATGTGACTGAGTCGAATCTTCTGAACGGTTCCTTAGCGTTAATGATTCAAACTGGTCTAATTTTTAAAAGACCTCCCTTTTTCTTGCCAATTGTACGCATCTTTACTCTGATTAATGCTCAACCAAAACAAAAATCAGCACAGAGGCAGAGTAGGCAACATGAGTGAGAGCTTTTTTTTTTTTTTTTAAAGTGGGCAGATTTATAATTTTTAAGATTAATAAGATTTAAAATGTTCAAATTATAACAACCCGTGGGTGTCATTATATACATACATTATATGTACTGTATACAGCAGACTCACAATATCTTCTTTAAATTGTTATCTTATTTGAACTGTGCCAGTATGTCTTCTGCTTATATTAGTTGGCATACACTTAAAATTTTCACTCTTCTACCAACAATTGCAAAAGTAGTGGCTCTTCCACAAACACAATTATTGTTACTCCAACTTTATCAAAACACTATGATGCAAATACTACTAACATATCATTTTTGGGGTGTTTGAAGTAATTTCTCTCTGCTGTCTCGGGGCCATAGACTACATATGGACCGCATTCCAAATAGGAAGAAGTTTAGGAAGAACTATGGCTCGAATTCACTTTCTCTATAACTACTGCGTTTTGGTCTTAAAGATCCCATGACATGGTACTTCTTGATGCTTTTATATGGCACCTTAGTGGTTCGCTAATACTGTAAATGAATCCTTCTCCAAAATCAAGACTCAGTGCATGGGAGAGCCTCATGAAGACAGTTCTATTCATAACTATGTCTCTGAAACGCTTTATTCTGGGCGTTGTTGCTTGAATGCAAATGAGGAGGACAGAGACAGGCCAGTGCAGCGGGTGGGGGTGTGGCCAAATACACCACTGTTTCCTGGATTAGCGGTGCGCTGGTACGCTGGCCTCACTTCCACCTTTTAAGTGCGGAGGAAGATATGATACGCGTTCCATGAAAAAAAAAACACATTTCCACAGAAAATAAAATTAAACCACTGCTGTTTCAGAGGTTCAGAGGCTCGGATAAAGGACATCCGAGCCTGGAAACACTCTCACGTGTCTCCAGGCAAATAAAAAAACGCATCTCGCATTTTGTAGCTCATTTGCGGTCCAAATTCTCTGGGCGTGATTTCCAGAGACGGTGGGTAGACATCCCGACGGGGGGTGGAAACCTTTCTCCGAGTGTGATGTCAGAAAGTTCCTTTGTTCAGAATCGCCCGTTTGGGCTGTGTTTTTTTCAAACGCAGAAAAGCATCGCAAATGCTCAGCTTACACATTTTGCAACTTTTAGCCATGGAAGGGGGGGTAGGGGAGCTCACAATAACGTTCAAAAACCTCAGAAGGTGACAATTTCATGCCATGGGACCTTTAAAATGTTTATATTAACCCGGGATTATTTCACTATTTTGTCCGTAAATAAAGATATGAACATTAATAACAGATCAGTGAGTAGCCCTCCTTCACTGATGTCACTCCCACTAGCATTAGAAAGAGGTTTGGATGATAGGATTGCTAAGCGCCAGCAGGGCAGACGGAAAGAAGCGTTACCTTCAACACCCTTGTTTCTGACTGGCTCTTTGGGTGCTATGATACTCATGGTCAGAATTTCAAACAAGGAACTCAGCTCCAAATTCGCCGCTATAACTGCCAGTCTCTGTGAGCTTCATTTAACTGGAGCCAAATATTCCCTTGGTCCACTTCTATACAAAGTCTGCTCTAACCATAAAACCAGCCTCCCAATATGGCACAACCTGAAGAGACATATTTGACAACTTTATTATTATTTTTTTATGTGATTGTGTTGCCTTATTTCAATTAATTTAAAAACATGGTTTTGAGTCTGTTCCCTCATGCATCCTCAAAACACAAACATGGTGTCTTAGAACGTTCTTAAAAGGTGCCAGGAGTTTTAACCAAATGAGAGATGTAAATACAATTTTCAGCGCTATAATTGCCACGCAAATTCTAGCTAACTAAACGTCAATTCAGCGTTGCACCCAGAAGTTTGTCCTTCCAATATAACTCTAAGTAACTCATGGATTGTCTTTACCCATGGAACTTGAGCTATCCATTCTTTCTCTGGCAGTCATAACTCCAGGATTTAGCAAATATGTAACCAGAGGGGACTTAGAGGGAAGCTTTTAATGACTGTAAAGGCTCATTTAGCTCCACATTCATATGTGATCTGTCCGTTCCAAATGTTGTATCTATCACTGCATTTCTACTTCCAAATGTTTCTAATGTCAAAGCTGTGTTCTTTGAAATCACCACCAGAGGGAGCTAAAAGTCAGTTTGAGAATTGGGCATAAGGACAAACTAGAGCAACAATTAAGAAACAAAACAAAACATGGAGGCAGAGGATGGACAGAAGCCTCCACACATATCCATATTTGTCCAGAACGTAGAGCATAAATGAGTTTTAAAGGAGAATTAACGTTTTTTATAATCTGAGCCTTATTTTGGTAATAAAACAAGTTGTTTTACTCACCCATAGCACTTTGGTGTCATATGGAGCACTTCCGGAGATGTGTTAGATTTGCGATATCTGTAACGTGAGTTCTCGGGGTATATGTTTGCGGCCTCCAAATAACACAAACTTTAGCACTTTTCAAATCATAGAAGCTCAATGTCTTAGATTTCTTTCTGTATCCATTCTGTCTCCTCATCCGTATACTCCTCTTCAGTCCTCAGTCCTCCATAAGTCCTCAAAGTCCGAATCTTCTGCCATGTGTCACTTGCAAACAGAAAAGTTGCGTCTTCTTATCTGCGAAATAAGCTGTGACTCCGCACATGCGCACTGGCGTCCTCATCTCCTCAAAACTATGGGTAAATCTCGGATTACAGGCCACTTTTGACTCAAATGAAAGTCTAGACTATGATTTGAAAAGTGCTTAAGTTTGTGTTATTTGGAGACCACAAACATGTGCCCCGAGAACTCACATTACGGAGATCGCAAATCTAAAACATCTCCGGAAATGCTCCATATGACACCAAAGTGCTATGGGTGAGTAAAACAACTTGTTTTATTACTGAAATAAGGCTCAGATTGTAAAAAAAAACGTTAATTCTCCTTTAAAGGTGCACTGAGAAACTTTTCTGGTGGAGGGCCCATGCTTTTCCTCCACTTCATCATAAAAGGAGCAAAGTCACTCGTAAATGAGACTTACCTAAACATAAGCCGATAATCAGTGGGTTTGACCAAGACACGCGGGACAGAGAGGGAGGGGGAGACGCTCCACACGGCACCACGCCGTCACATCAAAGGCTTCAACAAAGTTTTACAAATAAACACAAAACTAAAAGTAATCTCAACGGCTGATCTCTTCATTCAAAATTACGTCATAATATTTAGGCATGGCATCTTTGCAGATATAGCCATTATTTTCTCGCTGTTTTAAGAGTTTTATCTCTTTTTTTAAGTGTGCCGATGATATGTGCATGGGGACTGGCCCTGTTTACACACATACTGTATATACATGCACGCAGATTTCTGGATGGTCAAAGAAGGGGGGTATGAGTGCGTGCTAGATATTCAGACGCCCTTTCTGAGAGAGCGAAAGGGAGGGACACGTGGAACAGTACCCAGGGGACAAGCGCTTTGGCAGGTAGAACACAAATGTAGCATGTAACACATCAGACATATGTGCTGTTATTCTGTCAATAAAAGTCCACAGGGCCCATCCAAACCCTGCTTACCTCTGTGAGTGTGTGGGCCTGGATGGGGACGTGCACAGACTTTATTGTGTCCTTTAAGCTCTCAGTAACAAGAGCTCACTGTTACACAAAAATGCAAGGAATATTTTAAGTTCAGTTCAGGTTCGGATAGTAGACTACACACCGTGCATGGAATCGGGTCACTTTGGCGCGTGGTGCGTAAAGACAAATATAAGGTGTTAAAGCTGTGTTCCCAGTGCTGCATCCAGTGCTGCAGTTTTCTTTCAGGTGGTGTATATAAATCTCGACTGTGGGAGGAGTCTATAGTCACAGCGTGGACTACGGGAGACCCAGCGCTGCACCGGGAAAGTGCACATGGTCATACACGAGAGCACGCAGTTTCACATGTATAATATTGCCAAAAATAATGCGTGGAATAAGCAGTCCTTCTCTGCGTTAAACCACCTGTTATTGACTAGATGTAAGGTACAGATGTTTAATGTCATATTGTGGAACATTCCAGGCAGAGCAATGACATATCCATAGAAACAACCAGGTGACAGGCCCACCTCCCCCAAACAAAAAGTTACATAGTGCACCTTTAAGAAGAGCGGTGGGAGGGTGGCTGTGATGTGCATCATAGAGTTCGAGTTTCTGTGTTAGCTTTCAGATTACGCTCGGATAAAAAAATACAGTTTTCTTTCTCGAGATGTCAAACAGGGCCAGCTCTTGTCAGTCCTAACACACAAATTACATCCATTAAACCCAGGTTTACGGGATTAGGGAGCGGGAAGGTTTTAAGGTCTAAGTCTATGCAAATATGTAGGTCTAGACGGCTGGTCCTACTCCGCACTCTCAGCCAATCAGCTCTCTCATTGCACAATGATGTTATTGCAACACAGGATTAAGAAGATTAAAGTGATCATTGTTAAAAAAAAATACTACTTTGTTCCCCATAATACATATATTTTTTCCTTTATTTCTCATTATACCCAATCACAGTGCATTTAAAGGGCCTGTGCATATTTAGGCAGAGTTCTTCTCTCTAACTGAAAACACTCTTCCACATTGTGATGTCATGTGGTAATAGAAGAAATGCTCCACTGTGTTTTTTTAAACATACACGTTCACTAAAATCATTAGGATCATTTCAGCCCTGGAATTGTTGATCTCTACTGAACTAAAGATAAAAGGTAGCTGTTAACTTGAAAACTAACACTACATGACATCACAGGGTGGAACAGAGCATATGAGCTTGAGATGTAGATGGCCTAATAATAAAATGTTACTCAAACATGTTTGCATGCAACAAAACACAACTCCAGGTATTTTTGAGGAGGCAATAACATTAAAACATGGCGTAAGGCCACAAGAGACAATTTTGCTTAATATGGAACCTTTTAATGTACTACTACATGATATAAGTGTCTCACTTCGGGTATAAAATGTTAGCATCGGCCAAGGGACAGCTACTGACAAGTGAAACGACAGCTAACTTACAGAAACTAAATCAAGAGGAAATGTCTTCTATAGTCTATCATTGTTAAAGGTCCCATGACATGGTACTTCTTGATGCTTTTATATGGCTCCTTAATGGTTCCCTAATACTGTAAATGAATCCTTCTTCAAAATCAACACTCAGTGCATGAGAAAGACACATTTACACAGACATGGTCAAAAATTCACTCTCTGAACAACTCATTCTGGGCCTTCTTGCTTGAATGCAAATGAGAAGGACACAGATAGGTTAGAGGAGCGGGTGCGCGGGTGCCCTTCCCCCCATCCCCCGCTCCTCTAAGCCGCTGGATCGCTGCTCTCCCATTTCCGCGTTTGAAGCACGAAGACAGAAAGGAGAGCCATTTCAGTGAAAAAAACACATTTTCACGGAAAATAAAATTAAACCACTGCTGTTTCAGAGGTCCAGAGGGTCGGATAAAGGACTTCCGAGCCTAGAAACACTCGCATGTGTCTCCAGGCAAATAAGAAAACGCATTTCGCATTGCGTAGCTCCTCCGCAGTTCAAACTCTCTGGGCGTGATTTCCAGAGACAGACGGTGGTGGAACTGCATTTGCATTTCTTTTTTCGATGTTACATAACAAAGGTGCTTTGTCCAGAATCGCCCGTTTGAGCTGTGTTTTTTTCAAACGCAGAAAAGGATCGCAAATGCTCAGTTTAGACATTTCGCAACTTTTAGCCATTGGGGGGGCCTAAACAGGGTAGGGGAGCTCACATTAACGTTCAAAAACCTCAGAAAGTGAAAATTTCATGCCATGGGACCTTTAAAAGTTCTTCCCAGTTGTTAATGTCAGACAATTAATCTACTTTTGATACGTCTTAACAAATGCAATTACAGTTTGGAATCTACAATGGGCACCAGTTTTCCAAATAACTGTGATTTTAATATTATGCTGTTCATTCCAAATAAGGAATTCAGTGCATTAACTACCAATCAGGTGGTGTTTATTTAGACATTTGGCTTCCAGACGCTCTGCCATCAGACCGGATACTGTTTTAGATAGGCCAAAGGTCCGGCCCTATATGCAAAAAGGAAAGAGGTAAGGCATATCATTGAAATAGTCATCTAGATATCTCTCACAACCATGGCTCTGACCTTTCAACTCCTTCTGCTGCTGGTACCCATAACCCCAGCATTTACCAAGTACGCTTTTATCCAGAATCGAAAGAATTGGGCTGATGCTCATTCCAACTGTGAGTCAACATACACTGATCTGGCCCCAATCAATGACGAACGGGACATCAACCTTCTCCGAGCACTGATCGGGAACTACCGTGGATATATCTGGTTTGGATTACTGAGGAACATGACTGACAAAGATAAGTGGTTTTGGTCTGGAGGTGGAGAGGTCACATGGTTCAACTGGGGTGCCAAACAGCCCTCACAAGATGGTGATCAAAAATATGGAATCTTGGAAAACTTTATGTGGCACGACATAGAATACGATGACTTCTTAGCGTACTCCGTGTGCTACAGAGTGCATGTGGTAAGGGAAGAGATGACCTGGGAGGAGGCTTTGGACCACTGCAGAAAGAAGTACACAGACCTGGCCACCATCTCCTCGGAGACAGAGCTGATGTTGATTCAAAAAGAGCTAAGAAAGTATGCCACCACCGCACATGTGTGGATGGGTCTGCGCTATATGTCGGGAGAATGGTTCTGGCTGGATGGACAGGTGAGAGCGTACGAAGTCTGGGGTCAGAGCGGTAAGCCGGACTGTCCAGCAGAGAATTTGGCCTGTGGAGCTCTAGTGGTCAACAGTGGAGGGCTAAAACAATGGAATGCTCATGTCTGTGTGGAGAAACTGCATTTTATCTGCTATTGATATACTTTTGGTTGTCAAATGATGCAGTCTTTTAGTTTTGAACTCGTCATTGTTTTTTTGATAATGGTCCTATAGTAAAATGTACTCTTGTGATCTTTAAGTCATGTTATAACGCTGTTACCTCATCAAAAACAACCTGGAGTTGTGTTTTATTTCATTCACACATGTTGGAGGAACCCTTTATTATTAATCTGTCTTCATCTCCAAAGCTCAAAATGCTCTGTTCCACCTTGTGATGTCAAGAAGCGATAGGTTTCGAGTTAAGAGTTAATTTTTACTTTTACCTATAGTTTGGTGGAGATTGGCAAAGCCAGGGCTAAAATCATCCAAATGTTTCTAGTGAAGGTGTATAGGAGGAGCTTAAAAACACAGTGGAGCATTACCTGTATCACCACATGACATCAAAAGGTGGAATAGAGCGTTTTTTAGAAAAGAACAGACTAAATATGCAGGGTTTGTGTCTTATGTGTGAAACAAAACAGAGCTCCAGGTCTGTTTGTGATGAGGAAACAACATTAAAACATAGATCTGAAAATAAAGTAATATGGGCCCTTTAATATACTGGTTTTAAAGGTGCTGTACCTGATATTTACTGTTCTTAATTATTGGCTGTATTCACAACTTTCAGCTTTCGGAGACTAGAGAAGAGTTTTTCCATGATGGTAAAAAATCATGCTAACAGTGATTATAAAATGCAGTAATTATAAAATGCTTTATAATTATATGCAAACAGTACACAGCAGTCTCACTTTGACCCTAAGAGCTGCTTTTAAAGGTCCCATGACATGGTACTTCTTGATGCTTTTATATGGCGCCTTAATGGTTCCCTAATACCGTAAATGAATCCTGCTCCAAAATCAAGACTCAGTGCAAGAGAAAGACACATGTACAAAGTCAGTCAGAAAATCTCTCTCTGAACAACTCGTTCTGGGCCTTGTTGCTTGAATGCAAATGAGAAGGACAGAGATAGGTTAGAGGAGCGGGTGGGGGGGTGGGGGGGCAATGTGCCGCTGGTTCCTTGTTTTAGCGGTGCGATGTGTGCTGGCCCCACTTCCGCGTTTTAAGCGCGGAGGAAGAAAGGAGAGCCTTTTCAATGAAAAAAACACATTTTCACAGAAAATAAAATTAAACCACTGCTGTTTCAGATGTCCACAGGCTCAGATAAAGGACTTCCGAGCCTAGAAACACTCGCACGTGCCTCCAGGCAAATAAAAAAACGCATTTCGCATTGCGTAGCTCATTCGCGGTCCAAACTCTCTGGGCGTGATTTACAGAGATGGTGGGTAGAGACACAGACGGGGGGGGGGGGGGGGGGGGTGGGGCTGCATTTTTCGATGTGACGTCACATAGTTGCCTTGTTCAGAATCACCCGTTTGAGCTGTGTTTTTTTCTAACGCAGAAAAGGACCGCAAATGCTCAGTTTAGACATTTCGCAACTTTTAGCCATGGGGGGCATGGACAAAAGTTCTTCCATTTCTATTCCCATAGTCAGATACTACATAAAAGGATTGTCTTGTGTTTCCTTTAACATGTAAAAATGTGTATAGGGTGTGTTAAGATTATATAATTTTGCCTCTATATTTGATCAGTACTGTTTGAAAGTTAAATATAATACGTGGAAACTTGCACTGAAATTACTATACAATGTCTACTACTACTACTACTACCTGTTCAGATATTACCACTTAACACTCACTCTTCCAACAAAGACACCTCTTTTTGCTCTTCCTCTTCTTGAATTCATGTTTGTGAAAGTACTTATTCTGTATATTTTCAAGTGAAGTGAAATAAAATTCAGCATTGACTTCTGGTGTTAAATTGTACTGCATATTGTATTATTTTTCCCCTGGAGTTTAGTTAAGAAAAGACCAGAGTTATTATGCGTTTTTCTTCTTCTGGGCAACCCTTCAAAATTTCCTCTTAGGTATAACATAAAATCATTTTGATTCAGAAATATTTGGAAAACACATTTTTATCTAAGCGTGTATGTTTGGGTATGGCTGGGGTTCAGATGACATCACAGCATTCTACAGACCAATATTAAGCCAAAATTAATATTGTTAAAGGCAAAATTATGTTGCAGTACAGTGAGTTCTTGGGTTTATTTCATGGCAAAGTACAATATAATCAATAGGGAAAACTGCCACCGCCCCCCCCTCTGGGAGTATGACGTCAATACCTTCTAGAATCTGAAAACCACCATAATGCAAGCAGAGGGCACAGCGCTCCAGCTACAAGCAAGCTAACACAAGAAAATGGTCTTAATACAATGGCCTATGTAATGTTTTCTACAATCTTATATCACTATCCATTTTAGAAGTGAAAATGGTTCCCAGCTGTTGCCTGACCAATGCCAAGTATTTGAGTACTGTAATTTCCGTACTATTGATCGCACCTGCCTCCTGTGGACCCACCACCTGCGGGAGGATACATGAGGGCTGGTGCATTGTGTTCTGGGCAGCGGAACACTGCTTGGACTGCTGCCCCCGCGACCCAGAGAAGGGAAAAAGCGGAAGAAGATGAATGAATGAATGAATGAATGAATGATCGCACCTGAATATAAGCCGCATCAACAAAATTTTCAAAGAATTTTATTTTTGTACATATATAGGCTGTAGCTGTCTATAAGCCACAGGTGTCCATATCTTCAAGAAGTTTTCTATTGCCTCTGAAAGCTTTTGTCCTCTTTTTGCATTGAATCAGTTTGTGACGCTGTCGTCGCCAGTGTCTCACCATCAACTCATCGATGCCAAGCTCACATGCAGCAGCTTTATTTCCTTCTTCAACAGCCAAGCCTTTAGCTTAAAACTTGCATCATAAGCATTTCTTTGTGTGACTGGGATCATGTTGGTGTCTGGGATCAAGTCCGTGTCTTGTAGAATTTCAGCAGGTTTTCCTGGGGGGACTCACCTGCATTTAACGCATACAGGTCATTAAGACGCATCCCACTCACTAATGTTCATTTAGTGTCAGAACTTATTTTATCACATGGTGATAAACTGTTTTAGTGCTGACAACAGCGCTCGTGAGTGCTGTAACTTCATGTTAACCGCACAGACAGTGGCGCTTTCTGCATTCAGGCTGTGCACACATCTGCTGTGTTCATAAACAAATCCAATCTGTCCATATCAGCCGCATCGTTGTAAAAGCCACAGGGTTCAAAGTGTGAGAAAAAAGTAGCGGCTTATATTCCGGAAATTACAGTATTTGAGTATGAAACCTAAAATGGGCCACAAGAAGGGTACGTAAAGTTTTGAGATGCTGGTGTTGACAAAAGTGCCATACAATTCACTATAAAATTGCATTAACATCTAAGGTACTATGGCAGTAATAAGTGTCAAAAGTATCAAAAATCAGATACTAACCAATACTAAAACTTATTGAAATTAGATATTCACTTGAGCAGGTATTGATAATGCAAAGTCACAAAGTTTTAGTTAAAGTTTTACTGTGATTTTCAGCTTCATCAGGACATTGTGGAACATTGCAGGCAGAGCAATGACATACAGTATTTGTAGAAAAATGCATATCTACCCTTGACCCAGACAAAGCTCAAAGTGTACTCAAAGAAGCTTGTATAGTTAAAGATCCCATGACATGGTACTTCTTGATGCTTTTATATGGCGCCTTAGTGGTTCCCTGATATTGTAAATGAATCCTTCTTCAAAATCAAGCCTCAGTGCATGAGATAGCCTCCTGAAGACAGTTCTATTCATAAATATGTCTCTGAAACACTTTATTATGGTGTTGCTTGAATGCAAATGAGGAGGACAGAGACAGGACAGTGCAGCGGGTGGGGGTGTGGCCAAATACGCCACTGTTTCCTGGTTTAGCGGTGCGACGTGCGCTGTCACCCACTTCCGCGTTTTAAGCGCTTATGAAGATATGAGACGCATCCCATGAAAAAAAACAAATTTCCACAGAAAATAAAATGAAACCACTGCTGTTTCAGATGTTCAGAGGCTCGGATAAAGGACATCCTGGAAAAAAACCCAAAAAAAACGCATCTCACATTTCATAGCTCATTTGCGGTCCAAATTCTCTGGGCGTGATTTCCAGAGTCGGGACATCCAGACGGGGGGTGGAAACCTTTCCCCGAGTGTGACGTTCCCTTGTTCAGAATCGCCTGTTTGGGCTGTCTTTTTTTCAAACGCAGAAAATTATCGCAATTTCTCAGTTTACACATTTCGCAACTTTTTGCCATGGGGGGGGGCTAAACAGGGTAGGGGATTAAAAAACCTCAGAAAGTGAAAATTTCATGCCATGGGACATTTAATGTGTATTTTCTGATGTAACATAAAACAGATATCTGTGATTTTAATATAACACTGTTCATTCTCCCTAAACAAATCTAGTTGAGATCTACTGGATAAAGCTTCAGACTAGACAAACCTCAATGGGCTAAAAGAGGAGTTCAGACAGTGAACACTCACACGCAAATTAAGTTCTTGGGTCACGCCCTCTATGTTGATTTTCAGGCAAATAAGAAACAAATGGAGAAATAAAGAATCTTGTTTACAGTTTGCCAAATAGCAAAAGAGAAATTCAATTGTCAACTGGACAAAAGTTTATTTGGTCAAATTTGCCAAATAGTTAGCCAAAATGATACTAATATTATAATGTAATTAATATTAATCAATGTAATGTGTAGTATTTTGCTTTGCTTGATAAAATGGATATGACATGTGACATACATGACATATGTTTTGACAAAAAAGAAGGAAAATGTAAAAAAAAAAAAATGCAAAAGATATATGGAATGTTATATGGTATGTTTAATATCCCTCACAACCATGGGCCCAAACCTCCAACTCCTTCTGCTGCTGGGAACCATATCTGCTGCGCTCAAGTATAAATATATCAAACAGAACCAGAACTGGGCTGGTGCTCGTTCACACTGCATGAGAAACTTCACTGACCTGGCACCTGTCAATGATGGATCGGACATGGATCTTCTCCAAAAACTGTCCGGGAACTATTCTGGTTACATCTGGTTTGGATTACTCAGGAACAAGACTGATCCGAGCATGTTCATGTGGTCTGGAGGTGGAGAAGTGAAGAGGTTCTTTTGGGATGACAATCAGCCTAATATTGGCTGGGGTGAAAATTATGGAATAATGATTAATTATAAGTGGCATGATGCACCAGACATGTGGTTACATTTCTTCTGCTACAGCGTGCATGTGGTGAGGGAGGGGAAGACCTGGGAGGAGGCTCTGGACCGCTGTAGAACCCAGCCTTTTTAGTGGATCTCCGCTTTTTTTCAGCCGCGGGGTCATTTTTTTCCTTTTTAAAAAAAAAAAAATCTGTGCAAACTCGTTGAGAAAGATTTTGGGTGTACAGTATATATATGTATAGTTGTGTTTAGGGTCGCCAACCGTCCCTTGAAAAACAGAATCGTCCCGTATTCAGAACAAAAGCACGTGTCTTGTATTAAACTTCTACCGGTGTGCGGGCCGCGCGAGCCCGTATCTGGAGCCGCGGACCGAGCGAGCGAGTGAGCATGCGCAGCTCTTTCGCAACAGCATGTACCTTTGCGTACCAATATGTATCACAGAGCAGGTTAAACTTTATAAAACGTGACTTTCCGCTTTTTTCATGATTGGGCATTTTCTTCCCTGTTGGCCACCATGTTGATCCAGAGAGCGCTGAACAAAAACGTCTCCACAGCACATGAGTGGATGGGTCTGCGCTATCTGTCTGGACAATGGCTGTGGATGGATGGACGAGTAAGGGAGTATGAAGCCTGGGGTCAGCTGGAGTGTCCAGTGGGGAATCTGGTCTGTGGGGCTCTGGTCGCCAAAGGAACATTGTGGAAAGCACATGACTGTGTAAACAAACTGCATTTTATCTGCTATTAAAACAATGTAGGTTCACCTAAATGTTCATTCATTCATTCATTCATTCATTCATGTAATATAAATGCTAAATAAAACTTGCTGCTGAACTACTCAGTTTTGATTGCTGTCTTTTTCAAAGTATTGGGCCTTCCTGAACCTAAACCGATCTCTCCAAAATATGACATGATTTTTCCCTATGACTCTCCCTTTGAGAGCCACAGTGGCTCTCAGCAGATGTACGCGCATGAGCACACACACAGCCTGGACGCACAGTATGTTGGTCTGAAACCATGGCGACACCATGGCGACATCAAGAGCAGAGAGGAGCGTGGCAGGAGGAGGGAGGGGCAAAAGGACAAGAGTGGGTGTGTGCACATGGAACAGTAAAAGTGCTTAATATTGCCCTTTAACACCAAGTTGAACTGGAAGAATTACTAATAAGGTCCTGTTTTACATTAAGGAATATGACTGTTCAGTTTTCTGCATTTAAAAAGAACCACATGATACCACTTATTATAGAACAATATCTATTTCACGCATCTATAGAACAATATAAAGAAAGAATTAGTGTTTTTTTAGGATCCTGTCCATCACACTGAAAGCTGTAATGATCTCAAGCCAAACCACAGATACAGCAAGATACTCCACCTCCACCCTACAACACCTCAGAACACAAGAGTTTAATCCACAGTAACATTACAAACTCCAGTTTGACATGATGGATGTTAGACATGATGGATGTCTGCTTTAAATACCTGCATTTGCAAACCTGCCTTTGTTTTGCTTAGTTTTAATGTCTCCGGAGTTATTATAGGGAAATAAGGACCAGTCGCACTCGAGGATGCTCTGTTTCTCCTATGTCTATGTGGTGGGTTAATGCATGTATTACTGTTTGGAACAAGACTAAAAAAATCAAGTCATAGAAAACAGTTGGCATCCTTGTAAACCTCTAAAATGGTCTTGACCTACCTTTCTTCTCCTTATATACTCCTCCTGAGCAGAGGTGTGTCTAGACTGTTTTCAAAGTGGTCCAGGGGTGGCACCATGTCTTTAAGATTTTAAACTTGAATGTAGAATTATAAATCTAATGTATAACTTTTTTGTTTTAAGTATTTTGTTAATACATCAGGCCAATCTACAGGCGATAGTACAATCAATATTGCCTTAAGGTTGGGTAGCCAATCAGATTCCAGGCCACTCCCGAGACACAGCCCTGCTTTAGAAACATACCTACATGTTGTGATCAAACCCAAGAAAGCTTAGCAAAAAGAACACTACCACAAAGTCTAAGCACAATCAATTTGAAAGACTCAAAATATTTAGCACTGCTTAGAATATGTTGTGTGTGCTACTAATCATGTTATATTTGAAGAGGTTTGTGCAAATCATGGTTCTTGATCTACAGATGGATGGACCTACTCATGTTGAAGTAAGGAGTCTGTGGTGACACGGGGAAGCATGGGGTCATGGGGGAGCTCTCACCACCGCCTCTGAACGTGGGACTGCCGCCGCCCTCACGGTCCTCGAAAGCCTCACGGTAGCTGTGCATAGCGCCCTGAAAGAACCATACACCATCTGTTATCATCAGTGTCATCTAATAGGGACGTAACGATATCCAAATGATACAATATTCTCACGATATTTTCTGGAGACAAAAAAAAAAAACAATAAACAAATTGTAAATATCCTACTTTTCTCTCATTATAATCCAAATAACTAAGCTTTAAAAGTGTTTAATAACCGTTGTTTCAGCATGTGGATTGGACTGAAACAGAAAAGGATCATGGTCTATGTAGTTTTTTAGCTCTTGCTGCACCATAACAATGAATTTAAGCAAAGAGACATGAGATTCGATATATTGTGATGGCCCGTGATATTATTGTAAGACTTTTGATGATTTTATGATTTTATTTTTACTTTATATAAATTTTAGTGCTGTCAGGCGATTAAAAAAATTAATCTAATTAATTACAGGATTTGTAATTAATTAATCTAATTAATCGCATTTTTAAAATAATTTTTTTAGGTGGTTTATTGTGCTCTCCCACAGTGCAAAAAAGGTGTCAAACGTGTGATTTATAATGGTACAGTGAAAAGACTGCAGACTTCCCCTTTAAGTCTAAGTTTTTCACTCACTCTCTTTGTCTCCACTGTAAACAAGACAAGACTGCTGGCAGACCCCCATTCCCCCTCCCACATTACGTAACATTCATTGGAAAGCTCATTTACACCATTCCACTAATACATGGTGAATATTTCTGGTGCCAAAAGGTGAGCACGTGCAGCAGCTTTCATGCAACGTCAATAAATAATATTGTAATGACCTGGGTTAATGGTGTCTGTGCCTTTAAGGGGTTGGCTGTTGGGCGCATGCGTGGGACAGGTGTGGGTGTGTTGGACTGTTAATGTTGAGTGAGTCCGAACTTCTGTTTAATAAAGTTCATTGGAGAATAAGAGAAGCCTGGAGTCATTACAATATACAAGGCTTCAAATATACAGAGAATACAAATAATTGCCCATGAAAATTACTCATGGCTCACATGAGCCCCGGAACCCGTGAGGAGGATTTAAACTCCCGGTGTGGATGTGTCCGGACCATCGCACCACGGGAGGAGGGAGGAGGCAGCAGCGCGGGGTGAGTAAATGATCGGGTTTAGCGTGATTTAGCGTGATGGGCAAAACTGACAGTCAAAACTTCTAAGTGTGCACCCTTAGTCGCGACAGAACACGCTGGAGAGGTTATGGGAATTGAAAATGGTTAGGGATAGGGAAACGGGCTCGTGTGTCTTCACATGCTCTCCCCTATTAGAAGTGCATTCGTCTCTGTAGCCGACCAATGGTAGCACGGCATTTCTCATCGCGTCATCGCTGTCCAGGGACAAGACAGACCTGCTCCGTCACATTTTTATCAATAAACTCGGCGTTCAAAGGCCCCGAACGCCAAATTTAAAATGCACGCGCATTGAATTGCCGCTCATAATTAATTGCGTTAATTTTTATAACGCGTTAATTAGCAGTGTAATTAATTAATCTAATTAACGCGTTAAACTGACAGCCCTAATAAATTTATATAATTAGACCTTATATGACACCAACCTCTTGCTGTTTTTGCTACTTCTTTAGAATTTATTATCACCATTTATATATATACATTTTCTCTTTGTTATTATTGTGATGTGTGAGATATATTGTGATAGATAGTAATCTCCCTTGTGGATCAATGAAGTTTGTCTAAGTCTATTTAACAGACAATTGTAAGCAAAGTAGGCTGTGTAATAGGGCTG
The DNA here is from genome assembly GCA_036785185.1 of Paratrypauchen microcephalus. Classification (NCBI taxonomy): domain Eukaryota; kingdom Metazoa; phylum Chordata; class Actinopteri; order Gobiiformes; family Gobiidae; genus Paratrypauchen; species Paratrypauchen microcephalus. Next base: position 593,105 of record JAVJIX010000027.1, on the reverse strand, counting down.
CAAGGTGAATAATCAAATGAAAATTGCTATTTGAATGGATGTAATTTGCAAATCGAAAATACTGCAATTTTGGAAGTACCGTAATTTCCTCTACAAACAAAAAAAAACTCTCTTATTCTAGATGAAAGCTGCTAACCCTGTAGTTTAGATCTGTACATGTTCTGAAATGTGATTCTTTATTAGTTGTCAGTTCATATTTCAGTCTTTGTGTCAATTGTTCTGGACACGTTTAGCATCTGAACTTTGAATAGAATCCCTTTTTTTAAAAACATAAATTGCAAATCAAATAGCAATGTTGTCAGAAAAATTACAATTAGATATCAATCAATCAATCAATTAATCAACCTTTATTTATAGAGCCCTTTACAACACTCAAGGTTGTAAAGGGCTCCCTAATTGTTCAGCTCTAGTGTACAATGTTCTTAACTAAATAAATGAATAATCGTCTAAATATATTAATAAACAAATGAACACTAAACACATAATTTTCTTACAGCAAATGATATTGTCCCAGTTATTTCCTCCCCTGTGAATTTACATAAACAATAATGTTGAAGCATATATTTCATAGTGCTTTCTTTTCTTCTTTTTAGCTTTTTTTTTTTTTTAGCTTTTAACCATGTTATAGTTGCTACCCCTTCTAATTTACCCTCTCGTAGTTGTATTTGCAGGTTTGATGTAATCTTTAATCACTTATATTGCAGATCAACCCAGTTTTCATTGGTATTGTCATAGGTCCACTGCTCTGTACTTTGTTCTCCAAATGTATGTTCTTAATGGGTGATATGTGTAAGATTTGGCAGCATTGTATAGCCATTATGGTACAAATGAAAAACATCTACTACTCGCTAGTGTGATGTCCAGCTATCCATTGAAGGTGCCACCAACTTCACAGTTCTGTGTTGTGATGACGTTTACAGTGACGCCAGATTCGAAGGCAGTGGACTTGTTCCTTTTACTCTTTTAGATGAATATTGTGATTTAAAATTCAAATAAATGCACAATATGTCTTCTTTAAGTTAACTGGGCGTGTGTTTGAAGAGATACTATTGTTCCCCAATCAAAAACTACCACCCAAAGACACCTACTAGCTCAGTGCAGACTCAAGCTACATGCGAACTCAAAATGTGACTATTACTTTTTGTGTTATATGCTTATTAAAAGTGCATTGTTTAATTTTTCTGGCAGAAAATCCATCAAAAGCTTTTCGCCATAGAGATGTTATGGCTTTGTCTGGAATGTTTCACAGTATGGCATTAAAGCTTTCTATCTTCATGGAGATCAAACCAGACAAAGTTATAGGTCAGATCTGAGAACCAACCCTGCTCACAGTCAGAATGCAACAGAATACTATGCAACATTCCAGGCAGAGCAATGACATCTCCATGGAGAAATAAGTACAGTGGTACCTCACCTTACGAAAGACCCAACAAACGAAAATTTCAAGTTACGAAACGCCTTCACGTTCAATTTTGGTCTCTAGATACGAAAGAAAATTCAAGTTACGAAACGCGAAATCTCAAAAATTCAAATAATGCGCGCTCAGCCACACACATGCGCTTTTCTCAGACTGGATTTAAACTTTTTTCACATTTGTCTCTCGTTTAAACACTCAAACTTTCATAGATTTTCAACAAAATGTATTAATAGCGAAGTGTGGGGGGAAGGAGGAGGGGGGAGAAGACTGCGCTCTGACACATGTGATAGCGCAGCATGACCCGGCGCGGGGCTGCCAGCAGGTCTAGACCTAGACTAAACCAGGACTGGACCAGGACTAAACCAGGACTAAACCTGGACTAAACCTGGACTAAACCTGGACTAAACCAGGACTAGACCAGGTGGATTAAAGCGCCGCGCGCGGGTCTATTTCCTGGTTTCGTTTCGAGTCACGGCTGAGGCGAGCAGCGAGGGGGACCGCACGCAGTCTGAGCGCATGAACGAACGCAAACAAGAGCTGCGGTGACCAGTCTAGACCAGGTCTAGAGGAGGCATGGTTTGAGCACGGGTCTCGTTCATGCACTCAGACTGCGTGCGGTCCCCCTCGCTGCTCGCCTCAGCCGTGACTCGAAACGAAACCAGGAAATAGACCCGCGCGCGGCGCTTTAATCCACCTGGTCTAGTCCTGGTTTAGTCCAGGTTTAGTCCTGGTTTAGTCCAGGTTTAGACCTTGGTCTAGACCTGGTATAGTCCACGTTTAGTCCTGGGTCTACAGTCTCTACGCAGAACACAATGTTACACTATAAAAAAAGTTACACTATAAAAAAAAAAACTTGGATCGGGGCCTTGGAACGAATCAGGCTTTTTTCATTGAAATAACTACTCAACTTACGAAAAATTCACGTTACGAAACCACTGTATGTGATGACCCTCCACCAGAAAAGTTACATAGTGCACCTTAAAAATTACATGGAAACAGCAAAATTATACAATTTCTTTCTGATCATGGTCCCTCTGATTACCCACATCTGATTTTGCAGTTCGCATGCCATTTACATTAACTTAAAGGTCCAGAAATTAGACAATACTCATATTTTGGTGTGCATGTCAACAAAGCCAATGACGCCAGCTTGTTATATACGTACTTCTCTCGGTCTTCCTCCAGGATTGAGGGCCAAGTTCTGGGCGAAGTCCGGAGAATTGACACCGGAGCGGTTTTCAAGGCTGCTCTGGTACTGCCCCTCGCTGGTGGTCCGACGGCGCCCTGTTTCCTGCGTCACTTCGGGAGTCATTCCTCTTGATCTGACTCCTACATTTACCCAAAATAAATTGCGATGTATTCAACCGGACATGTACAAATCAACATAGCTATTAAAGGTCCTATATTACGCAAAACTGACTCCTGTGAGCTTTTAGCCATGTCAGAATGTTGTTACCTCATCAAAAACATACCTGGAGTTGTGTTTTATTCATACATGTTTCAGTAAGCCTGTATTATTTTGCTGTCTCTCTCCCCAAAGCCCAGAAAGCTCTCTTTTATCTTGTGATGTTTTTTGGTGGTACTAACTGCTATATTCAACCTCAATGGAGCTCAACAGTCCCACCATTTTGGAGTTGGCTCTGCTTCCGGAAGTAAATTTTCCATTTATTTTCCCCAGAGACTTTTTAAGTTTGAAGGTATAGGGATGCTAACCAGCTATATGCTAACTAATATCAATAACAAGGTTGTTTTAAGTCCAAAAAGCATATAACTATAAAGTTTCAGAAACAGATTTTAACCAAATTTACTGGTCACCATGTAGCTGATTATGCATAAGTAAGCTTTTTTTTTGGAACGTCTATAGGAAAAATGATTACCATTTAATGACATCACAAGGAAGAACAGAGTGTTTTCAGGTTGAGAAAAGAACACAGGATAAATATGCAGGATTTGTGCATTAAACATGTGTGAATGAAACAAAACACAACTCCAGACATGTTTGTGATGAGCAAACAACATTATCACATACATCAAAAATAGTGCAATAGAGGCCCTTTAATGTTAAATTATAGGCGCATGGTAAAATGTGAAAAAGTATAAAAAGGAAGAACGGAAAAGTGAGTGGAAAAAGGACAAACCAGAGAAGGAATAGGAGCGGAGGCGGTCGGACTGGGGGGTGATGCTCTCGCTGATGCCCCGGATCCGAGCGTTGTACTCTGGGCAGGGGCGGGGTCGGGTCAGGGGGGTGTGTGGAGGTGAGGCAGGTGGAGGAGTGGAGAGGTAGACAGAGTGCGTAGAGGGTGGGAAGCGACAGAGTGACACAATGGATAGAAAAGAAAGGTGAGAATAATGAAAAATAAAAGTAAAGGATCTGATATGAATGGATAAAATAAATGTTTACAAGTGACAGATTTAGGCTATTGTATATACGGTTTGCTTTGTTTTAAATAATAGGTGACAACAAAAACACTTTTTTAATACAACATTTTTCAATATTGTGCATTTGTTAGCTGTGAGAGGTTACATAACTTTAAAGATGCATTGTGTACATTTTCTGGTGCAGGATCCATCAAATGCTTTTCTCCATGGAGATATTATCACTTTGTCTGGAATGTTTCACAGTATGGCATTAAACCTTTCTATCTTCGTGGACTCCAAACCAGACCAAGTTACAGGTCAGATCTGTGGATAGGCAACCCTGCTCACAGTCAGAATGCCTGTTTTACTAAGTATTTTTGAGCTATAAATGAACCAGTACAGTGGTACCTCAGCTTACAAAATTAATTCGTTCCAGAAGTGGTTTCGTTACGTGAATTTTTCATAAGTTGAGTAGCCATTTCAATGGAAAAGGCCTGATCCGTTCCAAGGTTGTTGTTTTTTTATAGTGTAACATTTTTTTTATAGTGTAACTTTGTGTTCTGCGTCCTGATTGGCCAAGAGACTAGACCAGGACTAAAAGTGGAATAAACCAGGTCTAGACCAGAACTAAACCAGGTCTAGATCAGGTCTAAACCTGGTCTAAACCTGGACTGGACCTGGACTAAATAAACCAGGACTGGACCAGGTCTAGACCTGGACTAAACCGGGACTAGACCAGGATTAAATCACCCCGTGTGGCTCTTTGCTGGTTTTGTGCGGCTTCTACGTTTGTTTGTGCGTGTTCGGTTTGTGGCTCGGGCTGCGTGTTCGCCGCGGTTCTATCTCGTGCTCGCGGTGCTCCTGTCTCCGCGCTCCTTGCGTGTTCGGCGCTAGAGCTAAGAGGCCGAGAAAGGTGCTCTTTGTGCGGGCACGACCGCTGGGTTTTCCCCGGGGCTGGCTCTGGTTATATCCGATTCAAGAGCCGGGGGCTTGACACTGTGAGCTAAGAGGCCGAGAAAGGTGCTCTTTGAGCGGGCACGACCGCGGGGCGTGCATCTGAGCGCGCATTATTCGAATTTTTGAGATTTCGCGTTTCGTGACTTGAATTTTCTTTCGTATCTAGAGACCAAAATTTAACGTGAAGGCGTTTCGTAACTTGGATTTTTCGTATGTAGGGTCTTTCGTAAGGTGAGGTACCACTGTAATTGAATAAATGTAAGCTAGAGCTGTTTAATGTCATACTGTGGAACATTTCAGGCAGAGCAATGCCATTTCCATAGAAACAAGCAGGTGACAGACCAGAAACATTACACAATATACCTTTAAGTGGTTAAATATCAGTTGGGATACATAAAAAACAGTCAATGCCAGAAGAAAGTGGCTCATTTCCATTCAACTGTCAAATGTATAACACTGGTATAATGTTGCCAAAATGTTCTGCACAAAAACTGTTAACAAGCAAGTTCTGAAATACATTAAAAGGCCAGAGCTGCAACAAATAGATAGCAGAAGGAACCAATAATTAGTCTTAGAAGTTATTTACTATCCCCTCTACATCTCAGAACATCATCACAGAAAAATGGCAACAAATCTCCCCACCACTACTACTAGCACTAGAAAAAGCACACACAATAAATACTGAGCCAGAAAAAATATTGTTCCAGCTATCATGTCCTGAACGATAAGTCAACATTGTAATTATCATGACAGGCCTAAAACTAGAACAGAAGTGTAATACTGTATATAAGAACATAAATTGCAAACACAGTTCTCGTTACAAAAATTGCATTTGATATTTTTCCCAAATAATTCATCCCAATCCCAAATGGGACACTAGTAGTAGCTAATTCCCAGTGCAGTTCTAAATTACTTTATTCTTACCTGCAATTCTGTGAGCCACCAGGCCTTCCAGGTTGAGCTCTTCTTCTGGATCCTGCTCTCTGGCCAAAGATGTAGAGGAGGTTTCCTTGGGCTGGGGCGTGTGTGCTGGGATGGGGGAGGAGGAGGCACTGTAGCCTGGGTATGGCGATGAACCCTGGAGGTCTGGGGAGTGGGACACTGCTCCTCCCTGGTATGAGTTCATGGGTTTCTGCTGGTTGAAATTGGACTGTTCGACGTAATGTGGCGTTGCCTGCCGAGAATGGATGTAAGGTTCTGGGGTTTGCGAAGGGGTAGTGTTTTGGTAACCAGCATTGGATCTCTGTGGGGAGAAAGTGGGTGATTCCATGACGGGACTCTGGTTGGGCATAGCCGAAACCCTCCCTGGTGAGCGCTGGGGTTGGTGGAAGGCGCTATTGACAGGACCAGAATTATTATTATATCCATGGATCGCAGAGTCTGCCTGGTACGAAGGTCTTGCCAAGGTTTGAGAGAAAGGAATCTGGGTCGCACTGAGGTTGTTCTCCCCCGTGGGCGCACTGTGGGATTTGGACATATGGGAGTTGATGGGGTCTAGGTCGAGCATTAGCATGTTTAGGGCCTCGATGGACTGCTCAATGTCCCTCTGAGAAGCTGTGGTAGGGAAGTGCGGGAGGCTATGGGTGGACTGCAGAGGAGGACCAAAGGGATCATCAGGGAGACTGTACTGATGCCAGTTGTTCAGCCCTCTTTGAACCGCCTCTCTGCTACTCGTGCTTCTCTCCGGGGCTCTCGGCATCAGCTTGGGGTTTGTCTCTGGACTGCTGCCAGACTGTGAACGGTACATCCCATTCCCATTCTGGTAGCTGTTGTATCCTCCCTGTGGGGATGGAGAGTCAACGCCGTGGTCTTGCATCGTGGTGGGAGTCCTAGATCCGTGCACAGGCATTTCCGTCAATTTCTCGCCCCCTCGCTCAAGGTAGGGCCCGTCGTTTTGGCTGACCGGAGTTTGCGACTGGTAGTAAAGATCCGCGGGAGTAGCTTGACCGTCCAAAGAAGAAATCGTCCCTAAGCTCTCCACGCTATTGCCTTCTTGACTGATCGGCAGTTCGTCATCAAGAATATCTGTCTCACGTTCTTCTGTAGGTGCACTGATGGCTCTGTTATGACCCCCGTTGACGTGCACTTGCGCCGGGACCAGATGCCTCACTCCACCTCCCGGGCTAGTTGATGTGGACAGGTAGGCTTGGCGCTGGTTTGGGGGTTCAAGTCCGCTCAGAAGCTGGTCGAGTTCTCTCTTCTCCTGCGGGCTGAGGGGCGGGTGGGTCACTGCTGGGTTGTTGGCGCTCACCCCACCTTGCAGGGACTGGCTGTGCTCATCGGTGCGATCTGTCTTGATGGAGGCGGTGGAGTTGCCCGAGTCACTGCTCACGGAGAGGGTGTGGTCGACAGCGGGGAGGGCAGTGGGGCCGGTAGCGGGGATGGTTTGGTCGGTTGTCTGGAGGGAGTGGTTGGCGGTCTGGAGGGAGGTTTCTGCATTGGTCAGAGGGTTCTCGTGGACTGGGAGGCCGTTGATGGTGACCACCCCCTCCAGGGAGTCTTTTTTGCGGACCCGGGCATATAGGCTTCCGTCAATAGGGCCTTGAGTGTGATCAGCATCTGGAAGAGAAGGTTGAATGGTTGATTTGAAATATGTTTGGATGACGGACAGAAAATAATGACAAAATCCAACTTTTGATAAATAGTAGCAAAAAAGTCCCACCAAGAGATCATTATGTTTAAAATTTTAAAAAAAAATGTTTACAGTTTTTTTCCCAGTTTGTCAATTTTTGAGGTTTCAAATTCCTGGTTTTAATAATGATATAGGGAATTCTATAACTGTTACCTAGCAACCATGTAGTACACTGGGCCAAAACTCCTATTAAAGGAAAAGTAACGTTTTTTACAATTTGAGCCTTATTTCGGTAATAAAACAAGTTGTTTTACTCACCCATAGCACTTTGGTGTCATATGGAGCACTTCCACAGATGTTTTAGATTTGCGGTTAGCCTAGCGCGACTTCTAGCCATAGCTTGGGGCATATAATATATTCCCCGAGCATGTAATATGCCCTGTGTGGGCTCCAAATAACACAAACTTTAGCACTTTTCAAATCATAGAAGCTCGATGTCTTAGTCTACGATTTCGTTTGAATCAAAAGTGGCCTGTAATCCGAGATTTAGCTATGATTTGAAAAGTGCTAAAGTTTGTGTTATTTGGAGACTGCAAACATGTGCCCCGAGAACTCCCATTACGGAGATCGCAAATCTAAAACATCTCTGGAAGTGCTCCATATGACACCAAGTGCTATGGGTGAGTAAAACAACTTGTTTTATTACCGAAATAAGGCTCAGATTGTAAAAAACTTTACTTTTCCTTTAATGTACGCTTATTTCACAAATAAAATGAGAAGAAAACACATTGTTTATATATGTGTTTCCTGCATGTACATTATGCCTAACTTTTGGATAGAATTCCCCTACAATGTCATCAATATGGAACTCCTTAGAACTGAACAATGTTTCCTGTACTTTTTAATATAATTTATTACCTGGCCAGCCAAATGATATCTCTCTGTATTTGCTATACAGCGCGATACCATTTGGACACCCTCGCTCCACCCTCGCTCCTCCGGTTAACAACGGACTCTACGATTCTGATTCGTTCAAAGATGGTGACGTCAGTGCACCCGCCTTTGCCCGCAACGTCCCTTCCATTCAGCTGTAAAATTGGTCTTAAATGACCTAAAACACATCGATTCCTTAAAACCACAGCAGCTGACAGCTCTAGAGGCCTTTCTTTTCAAAAAAGATGTTTTTGCATTGCTTCCTACCAGCTTGGTTCACGTCGCTGTCCGTTAACTGTTCTCTGATTGGTTCACTTAGCTGTCTGTCTAAGCGCAACAGCAGCGCATTCTGGACCAAGCGTTACCAGACTCGCCGCTGGTACAGCGATGAGTCATGGATTCTTCCAGGCAATATAATTTATGCTTACAACAGGTATCATCCCACCAAATTAAGTAAAAAATCATCAAAACATGTCACTTGCTTTTCTCCACGGAGATGTTGTTGCTTTGTCTGGAATGTTTCACAATTTGGTATTAAACCTTTTTATCTTCATAGAGACCAAACCAGAAGTTATAGGTCAGCTCTGTGGAGATGCAACCCCGCTCATAGTCAGGATGCCTGTTTTTCAAGGTATTTCTGAGCTATAAAACCACCTATAACCGAATAACTGTAAGGTAGAGCAGTTTAATGTTATACTGTGGAATATTCCAGGCAAAGCAGTGACATACCTGTAGAAACAAGCAGGTGACAGACCCCCAACCAAACATTCCACCTTTAGAAAATAATTTAAGTAATTTCCATACTTTTTAAGGACAAACAGACCTACTTAACATTTGAATTTATAGCAATATAAAAGCAAAGGATAATTTACTGATAATAAAAACACAAATTTGGCTACTATTAAGCAAACATGCAAAAACACAAAACACCGACTTGATGATTCCAGCTAGTCTTATCTGTCTTTTTTACAGAAGGATCTCCCTCAACACCTAGACCACCCCCCCCCTTTCTCTAAACATCTATTCTGACCTGAAGCTCCAGCATGTGCCCCAGCTCCTCTGGTGCTAATAATAGCCACTCTGGTGGACCCAGGCCCCTGTCACATTGCGTCAGTGTGGGCTCACATAGTCAAAGCTCTACTGGCAACGGTGACCTGTCTACTTACTGAAGACAAATTTTTGGCTGCTGAATCATGTTAGCAAGATAATACGAATATAACATGATGCCAGCAATGGTTTTCTACGAAGCGACGGTTTTGAGATATGCTGCGATTAAAGGTGCCCTTTGTAACTTTTCTAGTGAAGGGTCCATCACCTGCTTGTCTCCATGGAGATATTATTGCCTTGTCTAGATTGTTCCACGGTAGAGATTGAACCTATCTATTTCAAGGGAGACAACTATACATTAGCTTACAGGTCATATCTGTGGAGAGTTGTCCCTATTCACAGAAGGATTTATTGTATTTCTGAGCAATAGAAATGTATGTAATGAATACATACTAGATGGATGATGTGTTTAATGTCATACCATGGAACATTCCAGGCAAAGCAATAACATCTCCATGGAGACAAACATGTGACAGACCTTCCAGCAGAAAATTTGCACATTTGCATATTTAAGACAACAAAGCCATGTGCATCAGAATGTCTAAACTTTCCTATGTGAAAAAAACGATATTCCAATAGAGGCCTATGCGTTGCAAAGTGATCCAGGACATATATACGTGTCTGGGGCCTATGCTAGCTTCCAAATTGAGCGACCCCAGGGACAGATGGTGGATCACTCCGACCACAGCTATTTCAAAAGCCGTGTCAACAACAGCGCAGTGCACAGTAGCGGAGAGAAGGCCGGAAGCTAGCCCGATCACTGTAAACAAACGGCCCCAGTGTGGTCAGTACTGATGACACACAGATTAACTCTCACACTCAACTAGGATGGCATGTGTCCTATCTCTATGGCAGGTTAGTTCAGTTGAAGCAGCATACCGAAATCAACAGCTTCAATCAACAACAAATGTATAGCCAGTAACACTCATACAATGGGCTGATATAAAGTCAGATTTTTTTTTGAGAATTTTCGAAACAAAAATCAAATTACTTCATATCTTTAAGTTCCAGCACTATATAATTGTAAGTAGATTGGCACGTACAAGTCTCGTGCCATTACCAGAAGCAAAATCATCTTACCAGCCGGTCAAGCTTGAACAATTCTGTCAATATTCCTCCAAAATAAGTGTCCAGTTCACGTTTACTCTGCAGTTTAGTGAATATATCCCTTCAGTATCTCCTCTGTGACTGAACCCTTCCACTTTCTGTCTGTCTGTTATGATTCACGTCCTCCCCTCACAGCATGTGGGGCTTGTGGGGCCGTACCACTGTGGCTGTGGAGGGGGTGAGCTGGCACTGCGGCCCTTCCCGGCACTGTGGGTGGGACTACAGCTGAACTACAACTCCCCTGGGTGACCTGTGGAATGTGGTGTCCGTGCCTGATGATGTCATCAAAGGGGATCCCCGCCATCAGTGTCAGAGCGCTGACCGAGGCTACGTTCACAAGACTGCTACTGCAATACACGGGCTCAAATGGGACTTTTAAAATGGACAGACTCATAAAATATGGTACTACTTTATGAGTCTGCAGTATTTCCCATAGATTTTGCTAAGATTATGATGCCACATTTTAATGATTTAATCCATTCCAATTTGTGGAGTATATACGTCACCTACTGCCTATATTTAGCTGTCATTTGAACAGTGTAGCAACAAAGTCTATTTTTGTCATGCCAATATAAAGTCTTGTTTATTTTGGGGGACCAATTTAGACTATGGAGGGCCACCACAGTCTCGTGTATTAATGGGAATCACTGGTATGCTTATGACACTCTTAATGGTTTACTTCAGGGGGACATGTTTTACTGTTACCCCATCCCATCTAAATAAAATATGGAAAATAGTGGTTTCCATAGTTGTTGTCATTTTCGAGGTTGAGTTTATCCCTTCAATATACTGTTAAAATCTAGCATTGCTATACACAAATTAGTCATTTATATTTACTGATGCTAAAACCTCACACTCTTACTCATACATACACATTCTTACACATCTACACACACTTTACACCTTGTCTGTTGTGGTGTTGTATATGTTTGTACTGTATTGTTCCATATTGTACTTATTGTATTGTCCTGTCCTGTCTAATGTCTGTATGCTTGCTGTATGTTGCAAATTAATAAACAAGAACAACAAAAAATAAACTAATAATAAATAATAATCCAAATATATTTCTGAACTTTGTCTGTAAAACATTGGGAAGCTTGAAAAAAATCTTCTCACAACCACCAAAATGTGGTTTGATAATGAAATGCAGTAAATCTCCTGACTAAATCTGGAAACTAGTTCTTATATTAGGCATGTGAATAAAGTTGTCACATGTAAGGATGGGTTTAAGTTCACCTTCGACATGTGTGCTCTCATCTTTGACTCAGAAGTGAACGGAAATGCCAAACAATGTGGAGCATGCTTGGAAGCTGTGAAACAAGCGTCACAGGGTCACGATCTCTGGGTTTAGCCCGCACTTGTGGTATGTGTGGAGTGGGCAGTCAGCAGTGCTCCTGCTACTTCACTTTAGTACTGAATTACATACAGATGGCAGTATGGGTTTTGGGGGTGTGTGTATGAATGGTCTGAATTTTGTCATCAACATTTGCTGGGAGGCACTGCTCTGTCTGAAGCTCTGTTACTCAATATGGGCTTTGTTTTCACACAATTTGACAATAAACAGACCCCCCAGGATTTCGCGGGCATTTTTTGTGATTGTTGCGGGCTAAAATGCCTGAATTTGCGTGAACTTTTCCAAAAAGTTGCAATGAAAGTTGCGGTGCTTTTAAGGTTTTTGTTGCGATTTTGTTGCGGGAGGAAGTGAAAGTTGCAATAAATAGTTGCGATTTTCCCTTTTTGTAATTAAAATTGAGTAATATTTTGAAGTTATTTGAGTTATTACTGACAAAGAATAATACAAGGACACAGAAATCACAGATATGGTCCTAAAACAACCTTACCAACATCGAAAATAAATTACTACTAGGAGGGGAACTGTTTCGCCCGGTCTTTTGCTGTTATTTTTGTGGGCAAATGGCGCCGCAGACATGTTTCTCTGCCATTAGAAGCCGTGTCCCAATTCCCAGAGTGCACAGTTCGGAGCGTGGTTTGAAGGGCATGTGCGTCATTTCTTTTTTGTTCCATGCGCAGTTAACACGCGGTCCAAAGACCGCAGTCGTTTCCATGGAAATCGGGGCGTGGACCAAATGTGTGAAAAAGCACGCTTCGCACACTCATATATCCCAGCATGCACCGCGCGCTACTTCTTCTACGGGAGAAAATGGAGTCGGCGGCTGCTTCCCGTAGTTGCGAGACCTGTCGCATTTCGCAGACGGCCATGCGGTCCGCGGAGTGCACTCAGGGCTGAGCAAGTGTGCACTGCCTTGACTGCAGCCTGAGCCCCCTTCAAACCACGCTCCGAACTGGGGACACGGCCGCAGTTTAGTTTCGTCACACGGAAATAAGGCAGAAAGAAGTTGGTCGATGTGAGTTCAATACGTCGCTGATGACTGGTCAAAATTGGTCAAAATTGCGGGAAAGTTGCGGTGATTGGTCAAAATTGCAACACCGCCCTGAATTCACGGGGATTGGCTGAAGTTGCGTTGAAGTTGCAAATCGCAACATCGCAAATTCCTGGAGGGTCTGAATAAAGAGCTGACTTAGTAGGAACTGCAACAGGTTGAGCTGATTTTTGCTCTCTCTCAAATAACATCACAGTCACAAGCTAGTCGCAAGTATTAGCCAACAGTTTTTCAGTTAGTCACTCTCACCTTTTTGTTGAAAATCCCTAAACTCCACCATGAATATCCATATTGATCACAGGCTCCTGAAGATTTACTGTTTAAATCAATTTTCCATTCTATTCAAAATGATTCTAAGCTAAAACGTATTGCAGTGTTTGCTAATGTGGGGATTGGGTCACTAGGGAAACTGCTGAACATTCCACCCTAGACATACATGTACATGTAGAACCCCTCAACGTGAAGTCACTGCAAACTATCAATAGTAAGAGAATTTTACTAAGGTGCACTGTGTAACTTTTTTGACTGGGGGTTTGTCACCTGCTTGTTTCTACTTCAAACTTCCGCAGTGTGACATTAAACAGTTCTTGATAAAATTTTATAGCTCAAAAATACCTAGAAAAACAGGCATTCTGACTGTGAACGGGGTCGCCTCTTCACAGATCTGACCTGTAATTTGGTCTGGTTTGGTCTCCATAAAGATAGAAATGCTGTAGTGTGAACCACTCCAGACAAAACAATAACATCTCCATGAAGAAAAGCATTTGATGGGCCCTCCACGAGAAAAGTTACACAATGCACCTTTACACAATGCACCTGTATATGCAGTGATGAATGGGAAAAAGGTATATTCTTGGCTTCAATTCGTAGATGAAGTTACGATTTCATACTATGGAATATTTCCCCTCTCGGCGAAGCAAATCCCACTACAATCCACATAGCAACAGATTAGCCTGGGCCCTATATGCACACTGAGTACTCTCCATCCGAAAAGAATAAATAGCTTTCTTCTGGTGTCAATAAATAGCTGTAGCAGGCCTCAAATTATCCTGGTTGAGTCACAGAAGCTTTGCGAACACAAATATCCCATCTGTGTGTATTCCCAGAGCTTTAAATGTGACATAAAGTGAAGAGCGCCTCCGGCTAGATGGATCATGAAGGGGATTAAGCTAATGACATGTGTACAAAAATCACTCATCAGGTTGTCTTAAGCTTAAAGGTGTTTTCATGACAGTATTTCTCCAAGCTATACGCCAACTGCAACACATTTTCAGATTACAAAAGGATGATATATGCACCAAAAATTAACCACTAAGGAGTATACACAATGAAATGAATCAGTCAGTAACATTGACTTAAAGGTCCTATTCTACACAGAATTGACCCTTGTGAGCTTTAAACCGTGTTGTTACCTCCTCAAAAACATACCTGGTGTTGCGTTTTGTTTCATTCACATATATGAGTAAATCTTTATTATTAGTCTGTCTACATCTCTAAAGCTCAAACTGCTCTTTCCCACCTTGTGATGTCATATAGTGGTTGTTTTCAAGTTAACAGCTACATTTTATCTTTTGTTCAGTAGAGATGGGAAATTCTACAGCTGAAATCATCCAACTGATTCTTGTGAAGGTGTATGGAGTTTAAAAACACAGTGGAGCACTTCCTGCATTACCACATGACATCACCAGGTGGAACAGAGTATGAAGACGTGTGAATGAAACAAAACACAACTCCAGGTATGTTTTTCAGTTATCAGTCTTTCCAGAAGCTTTATGATGCTCTGGGATCTGGGAGGAGAGCCCTGGTTTCACTAGGAGCAGAGGTGGGTACAGTGGAAAAAATGTAGAATGACCTTAAACTTGAAAGTATGAAGTAGTGGTACCAGAAATTACTCAAATAAATAGTAAAAAAAAGTACTGCTACTTAAGTAAGAGTAATTAGTAAGGGAACTGCCTGGGTGTAACATCTGGTTTATAATTTGATTTGAATTTAATGTAACTGGACAGACAAACCATTAAATGATGCTCAAAATAAAGTATTTTCAAAGGGTAGACACAAAAATAAAAAGATAATAAAATCTGATGGTTCAAATAATTTCACATTGTCCACATAAAGCTTTTGTTACTTGAACACTTACTCAAGCAAGACTGCTGTTACTTTAAACAAAGACTACTCTGAAAAGTACAGTTTCTTCAAAAAGTGATTCAAGTAGATCTAACTGAGTAAATGTGACCACCCACATCTGAGTAGCATGGATCACTATTATAAAGCCTGTATGGAAGCACTTAGAAGCACTCCTATTGCGCACATGTCAGCAATTTAACATTTGATCCCGGTATTATCCTAACATTACTACCTGCTTACCTGCTGTGATACACCTCCTTGGTCACTGTCACTGTCCCTCGGTGTCCTGTCAACTGTCTCTGGCTGCTTTTTTTTTAAACTTTGATTTAAATCTCTTCAAATTTAACCCTCAGCTGTAACCAATGCTGTTGTGTGACCCAGGCCTGGACTGGCCATCTGGCATACCGGGCATTTTCCCGGTGGGCCGACAGTCCTCGGATGCCGGTGCCGATGCTGTTTTTTTTTTTTTTTTATAACTTAGAGACCGGTCACCAGCCCACAATTTAGAGGAGACGGCCCATTGGTCTATCTTCATTATAGACAGTGGACTAAACCAATCAGGATATAGAAGCTTACGAGAGTGGTCCCACCCCTTTCTCTGTGCTGATCCCTGCCAGTTTCATAATCATACTGTTGAGCGAATGAGCGTGGAAACGCGCAAGAAAGGAGGTGCGTATAATTTGCGGGCGAAAAGATTAAAAAGCCTCACTGTAGACGCTGCAAAAAATGTTAAAAAATAACAGATCTATTCTCTGGAGGGGCTGCTGGAGCCTTCACGTCCTCTGCAGGTTGAAGGTGGACAGGGAGAGGAGCCGCCAGAGACTGTGGACAGGAAAACGGAAAAGAAAACGGCAAATTTTTTCGGCAAAATTAGCTGTTTTGAAGCCAAAATAGGTGACCTACGTGAATTCAATGAGAAAAACGCTTCGTTTCCGGAGGGAGAAATCCAAGTGCTAGGCGAATTTCGCCTGGGGGTGTGGTTGCAAAAACGGCATGAATAATAAATGAATGTTGCTATCCTGTAGCCGGTCAGCTAGCTCTAAAGTTTGAGTGCTCAAAATATCTGCAGTGGGGGTACTATCCCAGACTATATTGTATAAGCTCTAGTGATTATTTGCCTCTACTGAGAACATAATTCATATTAACAAGAATCCATGTTCATGGTTACAACAAGGTCACCATACCCAAAACAATTTCCCTTGTGGATCAATAAAGTTTGTCTAAGTCTAAGTCTAAGAATACACTTTAGATTAACAAGAAACCTTTTAATCATGTAAATGTTTCCACACTGACTCCACTGGTGGCATGACATCATACATTGAATAGGCCGATTTAAGCTACCTTAAGTGAGAGCATCGTTACTTCCGGTCAACCATCTTGCCTTGCCTCGTGCTGCCTTAGTATGAGATTTTTCTGATCATTATCAAAAAATAAAAATGTAACCTAAAGATACTAAATGTAGACTACTTTTCCTGTCCAGAGCCTGCTAGAATGCAAGAATTTTTAAATCACCACCCAAAGCAAGATGCTACAAACCCTGTAGTGAAGAGGGTGTTTCCCCTCAGCCAAGACGTAACAACAGTAAAATACATTACTTTGGGGAACACAAACATAAATTCGTCTGTTGTGCTCCGCTAATTATGAGGGGCCGTTCTGAGCCAAAAATGCCAGGGCCGTTTTTTTGTCCCAGTCCAGCCCTGGTGTGAACCATCTTCCCTTCTCCACATAAAGCTGTTCTTTCCACAGTCAGGACAGGTGCAGCCCTGTTGTGAACGTGCCTTCTCCATCGCTCATCCCCAGCACCTGCCCTCCTCCGTGTATTCTCTGAAGTGTAGTTCTTAGTATGCCAGTGCCACGCTGCAGCAGCAGAGGCCATTACAACATCATGGGAACACCTGTGGCCAATGGTTTAGTATAAATAGAACAGGCTGATGGTAATGGGCAGAGGAGCAGCTGGACGAGGATTACAAACTGTGATGGTACATGTAATATCAACAAACACAGCCTGATGTATTGGGATCATTTGTAAGGCATTCTACACTGTACACATCAGCATTTCATTCATTTCTATGAGGCTTCAACTGATGTGTCTGAATTAATATGATGTATGCATAAACATTATAATAGTGCAAGCTTTCCACATGCTCAAAATCACCCTACAATTTATTATATTATTCATGGTGGTAA
The DNA here is from genome assembly GCA_036785185.1 of Paratrypauchen microcephalus. NCBI lineage: Eukaryota > Metazoa > Chordata > Actinopteri > Gobiiformes > Gobiidae > Paratrypauchen > Paratrypauchen microcephalus. Next base: position 575,941 of record JAVJIX010000027.1, on the reverse strand, counting down.
GATACTATTGTAGCCACAGCTGACAGAAGCAAGGCTGCCATTGCCCCTGGTGCCCATCCAAGTACTGGCCAAACTACTCATTAATCATATAAAAAGCAATGTTTACTGCAACAGTCAATGACCAAAGCACCTCACATCAGTCACACCAGCTATAGGGAAAATACCAATTAAGTATAGACTTGAATTGTCAGTAGTAGTACTAGTTCGAAGACTGGCATATGTTGAGACTAAAATACTAATTATTACACAAGTTTTAAGAGTTTTAGACAAAGCAATAATATTTTAACAAGTAAAGTACAGCAGTGGTCCTAACCAGCGGCTACATGACTTGCATGAAGAAATTGTATCCAAACTGTTCTGTATCTAGAGCAGGGGTCGGCAACCTTTACCACTCAAAGAGCCATTTGGACCTTTTTTACACAGTAAAGAAAACACTGGGAGCCACAAAACCCTTTTGAAATTTAAAATGAAATAACACTGCATATAACATTTTTTTTTACCTTTGTGCCATAGAATTACATTTTGAAAATGAACGAAGTAAAATAAAATATATTTTAATTAAATACAGTGGTCTCTCGCTGTTTTGCAGATTTTTTTTTTTATATGGTGTATCAACGCGCATTGTGTTCTGCATCCTGATTGGCTAAGGGACTGTAGACCTTTGCCGATTCGTTAGTCATTCTTCTCTGTGCCGTGTCTCCTATATGGTACAGAATGCGTTTGCCAAATTTATTTAAATGTTTGATCATGAGCAGTGTGACTCTGAAGCAGTGAGGACTGAGCAGTCTTGCATTTGGACACATGTCAGAAGGGCCACGGCCGTGCGTCTCACCTGGGGCCAGTCGCGCCGGTCATGCTGCTCTGTCACGGATTTGACCATGATGAGCAGGTGCACGTGTCCACGCACACACTTCTCTGGGTAGTTAATGCGCATCGGGAAGTAGCGGCAATGTTTCCGCAGAATGAACTGGTGGAACCTGGAGTCCAGGCGGTGGAACCAGTCCTGAGAGCGCACTGATGCGTTCTCACTACAACAAAACCCGCAACAGCGCAGCGGCGCCAGGCGCCTCAGTCAGAGGAACTGTGGAATACATGCATATTAATACACGCAATATAAAGCTGACTACTTCACTGATTTAGCCTATCGCGGGTTATTTTTACAATGTAAACCCCACGATAAATGAGGAACCAATGTACTGAGCCGCATCAGAGGGATCAAAGAGCCACATCCGGCTCTGGAGCCGCGGGTTGCCGACCCCTGATCTAGAGTGTCAATGAGATATCAGCACCTGCACCAAACAACAGCCTGTTTCTCTCTGGACTCTGGTGCTTTAAGACAGATTTAGGTGTTCCTCAAGGTTCTATCCTGGGAACATTTGAATTGCAATCACAATGCACTCCTGTAGAATACCCTTCTATTCTTTTTCTACCCTTTTATTCATTCAAAGAGATACACAACCAGCAACTGTTAATCCAAAATATCCTTATTTGTCAGTAGCTGTGGAAAGTCAAAGGCTGCCCTGACACATTTAAAAGACACACAATGACCTTATAAAAGAGACCCAGCCCATCTTTATAAGCGGCACACATTAGAAATAGAAACAGCAGGGCCAGTGTGAACAGGCAGGGTTAAAGACAAACACATGGAGGTCTGGTTCCACTCACAAAATGCATCTACATTTATCACGCACACATGGAAGAGCTTAGGAGGAACGCTACAGTGTGAGGAACGGTCAAACAAGGAAGTATTCGCTCAATGAAAATAAATCATAGAACAATCAGCACAGGAAGGGACTTTGTAGTAATAGTTTCATTTAAAGAGTATTGCCATGAGATCACTGTGTTAACTTTTATTGTTTTGAAAATGCTTTATTTGCTTTATTAGCCTTTAATAAGTTTCTGTTTACTTTTTGACGCCTCCCCATGCTAAATAACTCCCCCTTCAGAGCGCTATCACAACACAATCGACATGCATATTGCTAATAAAACATCAGCATCAGGTTTGTGAAGTTGTATTGTTTTGTATCCTGCTTTTGTATATTATATTTATGGAGAATTGCCACGCATGGGTGATGCAAGCTTGCTGGCGGAGCATTGGAAAGAATCGTACTGATAGCTGTAAGAAGAGGGCTCAAACATGCATTGATGACATCTAAAAACACTTCAGGCAGGTTTTTGATGAGGTAACAACATCATAACATGGTACAAAGCTTCTCCCTTCTTTATTTTCACTGTGGTGGCTGAAACTTGGTCATGGGAAGTTTGAATTCAAGGTTGTCTCCCTTTAATTACATAGATCGAAATGACATGGTTACAAAGTAGACAGTTAGCAGTACAGTGGTGTAGTGGTCAGGTTCTGGGTTATTAACTCCTTTACTCTTTAGCCATCAAAATACTGGGAGGAAGTTTTAAGCATCCAATGACTAGCTCTACTTTTTAACTACTTTTTAAAAATATATTCTTTAAACAATAGAATACCATTTCCAACATTAAAGGTGCAGTGTGTAACTTAACTGGTAGAGGAACCGCCACCTGATTGTCTCATTGCTTTGCCAACAAAGTTCCGCAGTAGGACAATAACTTAACCTATCGCCATGAAAACAAGCAAGTGGTGCAACCAAATCAGAGTTACGGGTCGTATCTGTGGAGAGGCAACTCCGCTCACAGTAAGAATGCATATTTTCAAGGCAATAAAAGCAATTAATGACTGCTAGATAAATATGTTTAATGCCATATTCTGGAATGTTCTTTAAAGCTCCCATGACATGGTACTTCTTGATGCTTTTATATGGCGCCTTAGTGGTTCCTTAATACTGTAAATGAATCCTTCGTCAAAATCAAGACTCAGTGCATGAGAAAGCCTCATGAACACAGTCAGAGTCATAAATATGTCTCTCAAACACTTTATTCTGGGCGTTGTTGCTTGAATGCAAATGAGGAGGATAGAGACAGGCCAGTGCAGCGGGTGGGGGTGTGGCCAAACTCTCCGCTCTTTCCTCTTTAGCCGTGCGATGCGCGCTGGCCCCACTTCCGCGTTTATGCGCGAAGGAAGATATGAGATGATTTCCATTGAAAAATAAACAAATTTCCACAGAAAATAAAATGAAACCACTGCTGTTTCAGAGGTGCGGAGGATCGGATAAAGGACATCCGAGCCTGGAAACACTCTCACGTGCCTCCAGGCAAATAAAAAAACGCATCTCGCATTGCGTAGCTCGCTTGCGGTCCAAACTCTATGACCATGAGTTCCAGAGACGGTGGGTAGACATCCAGACGGGGGGTGGAACTGCATTTGCATTTTTTCCTGAGTGTGACGTCAGAAATTTTCAGAATCGCCCGTTTGGGCTGTCTTTTTTTCAAACGCGGAAAAGGATCGCAAATGCTCAGTTTACACATTTCAACAGGGTAGGGGAGCTCACATTAACGTTCAAAAACCTCAGAAAGTGAAAATTTCATGCCATGGGACCTTTAAGCAATAATATCTCCATGATGACAAGCCGGTGGCGGACCCTACCATAAAAGTTACACAGTGCACCTTTAAATCATCGTACTTTCTACCGATTCACTGACACTTAATACTCAGTCACTTATGACTTAGCATTAGCAGTTTGTATTGCTTGTCAGATAATGGTAAAAAGTTAAAGGGTCACGTTTTTATGTAGCACTTTTCCACCTTGAAACACTTTACATCAAGGAACCACTCATCCATTCACACACACACTCACACACCAGTTAAGTGGGGGTTAAGTGTCTTGCCCACAGACACAATGACAGCTTTCACCTATGGGATGAATAGATGCTGATAACCAGAAAATGAATACACAATAATGCGGTGTCCATATTTTATGTAGTGCATTATAGTGTTGTGACGATACTAAAATTTCAAACTTGATTTCGTTACTAAATAGACTTGATACTCAACAATAGAATGTGATTTTCAATTAAATGATAGCACTTTTTTATCTTATATCTGTGTAATCCCTCAGTGGTCCAGGTAGGTTCCACAGTGGTCCGTGGAGATACTGTATACTGTCTATGTGCTCTTATTGTGCTCTGATACAGCTCTAGATCATACTTAAGCTACTCAGGAAAGGTTTATTTCTGTCCTGTGAATGTGACTTTTTTAGTATTGATACCTGATCAAATTTGTGTCTAGTTTCGATACTAGTTTAATTATCAATTAGAATCTAATTTTCACTACTTTTGACAACTCTAGAGTCAAATAAAAACATTTCTCTCTCCTGGCCGCTTGTCATGTGGTGGTTAACCTTACATGTCCATTTTTACTGGTGACATGCTTGGGCAGGAATCCATGGGTGCGTATAGGCCTGTCCCAAAGCAGGAGATGTCAGCAGGTCTTTGGGGGTATCATGGTGGGATCACAGTGTTCGTACGCGCTTGACGACGGGCTGTCTGCGTGCCACAGCTGGGAGTCTGGCCCTGACTGACAGCTCTCTGACCACTCTTATCAACCTGTCCACAGCGCTATAGGAGGGATAGAGAAGTCAAAGCCATCACTGAAGAATGCAGCCATTTGGGAGGTAATGGTAGACAGCAGGGTTTTCTGATTTGGTGAAATCAAAAAAGCCTGAGTAACAGTTTAAAGGTGTGTTGTGTGACTTTTCTGGTCGAGGATCCGTCAAAATGCTTTTCTCCGTGGAGATGCTATTGTTTTGTCTGGAATGTTTCACAGTATGGCATTAAACATTTCTATCTTCACAGAGACCAAACCAGACCGAGTTACAGGTCAGATCTTTGGAGAGGCGACCCCGCTCACAGTCAGAATCCTTGTTTTTCTAAGTGTTTTTGAGTTATAAACTTGAAGTGATAAAAAGAGAAATTCAGTTTGTCAACTGGACAAAGTTTGTTAGGTCGAAAACGTTTCGTCACTCATCCGAGAGGCTTCGTCAGTTCTGGTTCGAGTGCTGGTTAGACACTGCTTATATCTAGCTGCAGGGAGGAGCTAACTATACTGAATTCTTCTGAAACTATCTCAACTAACGAGGAACTGACGAAGCCTCTCGGATGAGCGGCGAAACGTTTTCGACCTAACAAACTTTGTCCAGTTGACAAATTGAATTTCTCCTTTTATCATGGATTCTACCTGGACGACTGAGGGATTCTTCACGCATTATAAACTTGAATTGAATAAAGGTAAAGTAGAGCTGTTTAATGTTATACTGTGGCACATTCCAGGCAGAGAAATTACATATCCACAAGCAAAGTTACAATGCACCTTTAATCAAAAATGGGACATCTTATCTGTAAAATACCAATTTTCTCAAGCTGTGACAGAAGAAGGAACTTTCAACAGGATGGTGTACTCACAGTGTTAACATTTCAAACTCGATTTCCATACTAAGAAATAGACTACGTACACAATACTGATTCCAGTACCACTATGATGCCCTCACTGAAGAATGCAGATGTTTGGGGTAGACAGCAGGGTCTTTTGAAATGGGACAGAGATGGATAGAGAATACCCAATTTCTACTCAAGCTGTGACAGAAGAAGGAACTTGAAAAACTCTCAACACTGTTGTCACGGTACTAAATTTCAAACTCAGTTTCGATCCTAAGGACGGTTCTGACAATACTGACTTCAATACCACGATGTTAAAGGAGAATTAACGTTTTTTACCATCTGAGCCTTATTTCGGTAATAAAACAAGTTGTTTTACTCACCCATAGCACTTTGGTGTCATATGGAGAACTTCTGGAGATGTTTTAGATTAGCGATAATATATGCCCCGAGCATGTAATATATGCCCTGAGCGGTCTCCAAATAACACAAACTTTAGCACTTTTCAAATCATAGAAGCTCAATGTCTTAGTCTACACTTTCGTTTGAGTCAAAAGTGGCCTGTAATCCGAGATTTATCCATAATTTACAGCTTTGCGTTTCATGTTTGGGTCCCGAGAGCTGAGAGTGAAATAAGCTGTGACTCTGCACATGTGCACTGGCCTCCTCATCTACTCGAAACTGTGGATAAATCTCGGATTACAGGCCACTTTTGATTCAAATGAAAGCGTAGACTAAGACATTGAGCTTCTATGATTTGAAAAGTGCTAAAGTTTGTTATTTGGAGACCGCAAACATGTGCCCCGAGAACTCACATTACGGAGATCGCTAATCTAAAACATCTCTGGAAGTGCTCCATATGACACCAAAGTGCTATGGGTGAGTAAAACAACTTGTTTTATTACTGAAATAAGGCTCAGATTGTAAAAAAAAAGTTAATTCTCCTTTAAACAAAAGCTTTCTATTAATAATAGAATGTTATTTTCCACATTAAATCAAAGCATTTTCTTTTATATTACCATGTGGCCTTATATCTGAGTAATCCCCTCAGTCGCTAATCGATACCAAAACTAGTACTGAAACTAGATACTCATTTGAACAAGTATCAATACTAAAAAGTCACATTCACAGGACAGAAATGAACATTTTCTGAATAACTCTAAAATGATCTCGAGCTGTATCAGAACAAGTATAAGAGCACATAGACTAGTATACGCCCATGGACCACTACCTGGACCACTGAGGGATTACACAGATATAAGACCACATGGGAATAGAAAAGAAAGTACTACCAATTTATTTATTTATTTAATTTTTACTATCAACATGGTATTGACCAATAAGAGTCCCATCTCCTCCCTCTCCTCCCATCTCCATAAAGAGCAAATGAAATCCATCTCTGAATGTGTCCTGGATGGGATGACAGTTGCTGAAAAAAGGTGTCGTGGCGGCGTATCGGTGAGTGACGGTGGGAAAACTGTGTGGTGGTTATATCTGCCGTGTCTCTCCCTGGTTGTCCAGCTGTCTGCATGGGGCTAACGCGACAGAGATCGGATCAGTGTCTGAAAGAAGGAGTGAAAGAGAGGAGGGGGAGAGAGAGACGGCTTTCAAGATGATGTCACAACGTCATCCAAGCGCCTGTCTGTCAGCTATCGCCGTGTCATTAAAGTTCTGCCTAGCTACTGTGTGCGCGTAGCATAGACTAAACATGAGATTCAGGTTAACCGTAAGGGAGTTCGCGCTGTCACAACAATCTGCACTTTTGGGAATTGGGATAGTGAAGCTAGCATAACAGCATTCAACAGTAGCAGTGTGCAAGTTGGTGAGACTTTCTTTCAGGGCTGGAGACGACTGAAGAAATTCTTGGTCGACTTAAAGGAGAATTAAAGAGGCTTATTTCGGTAATAAAACAAGTTGTTTTACTCACCCATAGCACTTTGGTGTCATATGGAGCACTTCCAGAGCTGTTTTAGATTTGCGATCTCCGTAATGTGAGTTCTCGGGGCAAATGTTTGCGGTCTCCAAATAACACAAACTTTAGCACTTTTCAAATCATAGAAGTTCAATGTCTTAGTCTACGCTTTTGTTTCAGTCAAAAGTGGCCTGTAATCCGAGATTTAGCCATAGTTTCGAGTAGATGAGGACGCCAGTGCGCATGTGCGGAGTCACAGCTTATTTCACTCTCAGCTCCCAGGACCCAAACATGAAACGCAAAGCTGTAAATTATGGATAAATCTCGGATTACAGGCCACTTTTGACTCAAACAAAAGTGTAGACTAAGACATTGAACTTCTATGATGTGAAAAGTGCTAAAGTTTGTGTTATTTGGAGAACTTGCGTTATGGATATAAACATCTCCGGAAGTGCTCCATATGACACCAAAGTGCTATGGGTGAGTAAAACAACTTGTTTTATTACCGAAATATGGCTCAGATTGTAAAAAAACGTTCATTCTCCTTTAAGACATGTCCTGATTGATTAGTCGATTAAAAATGGAGCGTGACAAAAGCTCTCAAAACTATCTCTGTGCTCTGACCTTGTATCTGACACAAACTGCACTCACAAGATTACAGCTGCGAAAGAGTTCAACTAATAGAATCTTTCGTGAAAAGTCCCTCAGTCGTCCAGGTAGAATCCATGATAAACGGAGAAGTTCAATTTGTCAACTGGACAGAGCTGATGAAGCCTCTCGGATGAGCGGCGAAACGTTTTCAACCAAACAAACTTTGTCCAGTTGACAAATTGAACTTCTCCGTTTATCATAATAGAATCTTTGTTCGACTAACACACTAATCGCCCAATTCACTGAAAAATAACCAAAGGCATGCAGCCCTAGTTGAGTTGAGTTGTTGTTTGATGTTACTTCTCTATAGTTTCTATTCATAGATCATAATAATATATTTAGGACAATTGGCAATTTCTTGAGTTGAGTGCATAGTGTAACTTTCCTGGTGGAAGGTCCGTCAGATGCTTTTCTCCGTGGGGATGTTATTGTTTTGTCTGGAATGTTTCACAGTATGGGATGAAGCCTTTCTATTTTCATGGGAATGAAACCGGCCCAAGGGTCAGATCTATGGAAAGGCAGCCATGCTCACAGTCAGAATGCCTGTTTGTCTGGGTATTTTTGAGCTATAAAACCACCTGTAACTGAATAAATGTAAGGTAGCGCTGTTTAAAGCCACACTGTGAAACATTCCAGGCAGAGTAATGACCTGTCCATAGAAGCAGGTGATGGCCACACATTTAAAGGAGAATTAATGTTTTTTTTTACCATCTGAGCCTTATTTCGGTAATAAAACAAGTTGTTTTACTCACCCATAGCACTTTGGTGTCATTTGGAGCACTTCCGGAGATGTTTTAGATTAGCGATAGCCGTAGCACTAATATATGCCCCGAGCGGTCTCCAAATAACACAAACTTTAGCACTTTTCAAATCATAGAGGCTCAATGTCTTAGTCTACACTTTCGTTTGAGTCAAAAGTGGCCTGTAATCCGAGATTTATCCATAATTTACAGTTTTGCGTTTCATGTTTGGGTCCCGGGGGCTAAGAGTGAAATAAGCTGTGACTCCGCACATGCGCACTGACCTCCTCATCTATACGAAACTATGGATAAATCTCGGATTAGAGGCCACTTTTGACTCAAACAAAAGTGTAGACTAAGACATCGAGCTTCTATGATTTGAAAAGTGCTAAAGTTTGTGTTATTTGGAGACCGCTCGGGGCATATATTACATGCTCGAGATATTATATGCCCCGAGAACAGGTGTCAGGATGTAGAGCGTCACATAATCACAATGATAAACTTAAAGGAGAGTTTATCATTGAAAAAACAGGGTTATTATGAGTTTAAAGCTGTAGCCTGTATATTTGGGCCTTATTTAGGGTCTTGTTCACATATAAATTCTGACTCCTATATGTTGGAGAGATTCTAAATTATCTTTCCTTTTTTTTAAAAAAACAACAACACAAAATTGTTAACATTAAGAGCCACATTCTTACTGAAACACCCCGGTGAATGCTTTGGACTTTACTACCACAGGCTTGTCCACAAATCAAATCCCAGATTGATAAAAAATAGTATAAAAACTGGAAACTAAAACAGTGGATACTGAATAATTCTGGACAAATTTGGACTTTTATGAAATTGATAATCGTTCAATAATCAATCTATATAAGAACTAGCATACTCATAGGGTTGTCAGAAATATCGAAAATCAGATATTAATCAATACTAAAACTGGTGTATACTCATTTGAGCAGGTATCGTTACTAAAAAAGTCAAATACACAGGACAGGAGTGAACTTTTCCTGAATCGCTTTAGAATGATCTTTATATGAACTACTACTGAACTTACCTAGACCACGGAGGGATTAAACAGATGTAAGACATGGTAATATAAAAGAAAGTACTGCAATTTAATGTTGAGAGTCACATCTACTGTCTGGGATTGACGTTGGACCCAACACTGACATTTAAGAAACACATTAAGCGCCTCACAAAAACTGTTAATTTTAACTTAGTGAATTTTAGACAAGTAAGATCCTTTATGACTATATGTGGCACGAATGTTTTTACACTCCATGATTCTGTCTCATATAGAGTACTGCATAACCACATGGTCACTTGCTGCTGGCACAACACTCAAACCAGTTGAATCACTTTTTTAAAAAGCTGTGAAAATATTGGACAAGAAACCATTCTCAGTTCACCACTGCACAAAGTATAACTTACTACATTTTAATAATTTTGCACATTTTAAATACGGTTGTTTTATATATAAAGTTTTACATGGACTTGCTGCAGGATTTTATCAAAACAAAGACTGTCAGTGGGATGGGAACTGGGGCCACGGCCCAGGGGAACTGTGAGGTCCACACAAACGCACTACATTTGGACAAACTGTGCTCTCAGTCAGAGGCTCTAAGTTCTGGAACTCTCTCCCATCATCAATAAGAGAGACTCCAACACTGGACACTTTTAAATCATACGCTAAAGGAAAACCAGACTTGTGGACACTTTTAATGTTTTAATCTTTTAATGCTTAAAGGAAAAGTAACGTTTTTTACAATCTGAGCCTTATTTCGGTAATAAAACAAGTTGTTTTACTCACCCATAGCACTTTGGTGTCATATGGAGCACTTCCAGAGATGTTTTAGATTTGCGGTTAGCCTAGCGCGACTTCTAGCCATAGCTCGGGGCATATAATATATTCCCCGAGCATGTAATATGCCCAGTGCGGGCTCCAAATAACACAAACTTTAGCACTTTTCAAATCATAGAAGCCCGATGTCTTAGTCTATGATTTCATTTGAAGCAAAAGTGGCCTGTAATCCGAGATTTATCCATAGTTTACAGCTTTGCGTTTCATGTTTGGGTCCCGGGAGCTGTGAGCACACTCCGCACATGCGCACTGGCGTCCTCATCTACTCGAAACTATGGCTAAATCTTGGATTACAGGCCACTTTTGACCACATGAAATCGTAGGCTAAGACATCGAGCTTCTATGATTTGAAAAGTGATAAAGTTTGTGTTATTTGGAGACCGCAAATAAGTGCCCCGAGAACTCACATGATGGAGATCGCAAATCTAAAACATCTCCGGAAGTGCTCCATATGACACCAAAGTGCTATGGGTGAGTAAAACAACTTGTTTTATTACCGAAATAAGGCTCAGATTGTAAAAAAACGTTACTTTTCTTTTAATGTTTTAATGTTGGTGTTATTGTCAGCTCTCATTGTTTTTATTGTTTTTGCTGTGGTGTCTTGCTATAATCTGGCATATTTACACTGCAATGCTGCAGATGTTCATTAATATGCACTGTCCCTAATACATTACAAAATTAAAGACAGAGCGTTTTTATTATTATTGTTGGTATCGGAATCGGTACTGAGAATCTTGTCTATTCCTCAGTATTAAATTCGAGTTGGAAAATGTTTGTATCGAAATGCATTTTAAAGCTTCTATTTCATTATTATCCAAAGTTTCCAACCACAAAACATGACCAAGACGATGTCATGGAAATCAAACCGATGTCTGAATGCCAGAGTGTACTTCCACTCCCACCGCATCGTGTCCCTGCCAGGCTACCACAGATGCATAAATGTCAATGAGCTCCATTCAAATACCCGCTGTCACCATTCTGGACAATGTTAACCCAGATCTGCCAACTAAGACCTTTTAAAATGTCTCTTTTGTAGATATAGAATTTTCATATTGTGTATTGATTTTTTCATATTGTGTAACTATGATTGAACTGCTTCTCAAGTGTGTAACAGTCAGCACTTCTTAAAGGAGAATTCACGTTTCTTTTACAATCTGAGCCTTATTTCGGTAATAAAACAAGTTGTTGTACTCACCCATAGCACTTTGGTGTCATGTGGAGCAGATGTTTTGGATTTGCGATATCCGTAACGCGAGTTCGTGGGGCATGTAATATATGCCCTGAGCGGTCTCCAAATAACACAAACTTTAGCACTTTTCAAATCATAGAAGCTCAATGTCTTAGTCTACACTTTCATTTGAGTCAAAAGTGGCCTGTAATCCGAGATTTATCCATAATTTACAGCTTTGCGTTTCATGTTTGGGTCCCGGGAGCTGAGAGCGAAATAAACTGTGACTCCGCACATGTGCACTGGCGTCCTCATCTACTCTAAACTATGGTTGAATCTCGGATTACAGGCCACTTTTGACTCAAACAAAAGCGTAGACTAAGACATTGAGCTTCTATGATTTAAAAAGTTCTAAAGTTTGTGTTATTTGGAGTCCACAAACATTTCCCCCGAAAACTCACATTACGGAGATCGCAAATCTAAAACATCTCTGGAAGTGCTCCATATGACACCAAAGTGCTATGGATGAGTAAAACAACTTGTTTTATTACCGAAATAAGGCTCAGATTGTAAAAAAAAACGTTAATCCTCCTTTAAAGCAGTAGTATCAAAATCGGTATCAGAACTGAAAAAGCTGTATCACTGCATCCCTAGAAAACAGGCACAGCCCAATCCCTAAGCAAAACACTTTTGCAAGCCACAAACTGCCTACTACAGGTGTCAGGATGTAGAGCGTCACATAATCACAAGGCTGGTTCAGAGCGTAAATACATGAGTATTTAGAGTATCTAAACTATACCACACAAGCCAGTTGCCAAGTAGAATCTGAAGTTACAGATATAAAGTGTAGATGAGTCTCCGGTCTGGCTGGGAGCTGTCTACTTTCCAGCGCTCGTGTCTGCTCCAAGTGTCTGTCACTGAGTCAGATCAGGGCTGTCATAAAAGTGCATCTGGCCAAGGGGCTATTTGGATGGAGAGCCGTCATCTGTGTCTCTGAGGAGATTAGCTCACAAACCACAAACCCCCATATAAGTATAGAAAGTACACGCCTACGAACTGGACTCACCTAAAAGAAAGAGGTCAGGTGAAACTAGATATTAGGGAAGCCCTAAGTGGTAGCTCAAAAAAAAAATAAAAAAATCTTAGAACCTTTTTTCACTTGCCACTCAGGGCTTCAGTAAGATATTATTAATGTGTTTTAGATATAATGTGGTGTCTATTTCAACCAAAATCTGATCAAATGTGAAAGGATAGCCTATTTTCTCATACATACAGTAAAAACAGTTTGCAGTGGTCTAAAGTTACCCCTCACTTAAAGGTGCACTGTGTAACTTTTCTGAGTTTCCATTGGTGATATTACTGTAAACTTGTCTTTCTTTTTATCATGGGTGTTTGCAGTGCTCAAACATACCTTTAAAAACACTTCTCCGCAGATATGACCTGTAAAGTGGCCTAGCAAAACCTCCTTTGTTTAATGCTAGGTACACTGGAATATTCAAGGCAAGCAAGTGATAGGCCCGGCTCCGGAAAAGTTACCCGGTGTGCCTTTAACTGATGCATTCTGAGCATCCTAATTATTCATTCAGAGGCCTGTGACTAGGGTGACCACCGGCATGAAACAGGAAAGGAGGACACTTGTGTCCAAAAAGGAGGACAAAGGCCCTAAAGTGAGGACATCTTGTTTTTTTTGTTTGTTTTTTTTCCCTCGGGGAAAACAAAGAATGTGCGCTGAGAATGTGCTCTGCTCGCACATTCTCAGCGCACAAGAAAACCTATGCAGCGCACTGTAAATCAGGGATGAAAGAGCTTTTAGCGAATCTCCGCTTTTTATTCAGCCGCGGGGTCATTTTTTTATATCTGCAAAGTGCGAGCCGCGCGAGGGGGGGGGGTGCATTTCGGATGTCGCTCACAGGAATTCCAAGTATTACTAGTCGCAAAAGAATAATATTTTGTCTTTAGGGAACAAGGAGTAGACCAACCGGCTCATTGAGCTGAGGCGGGACCTGTTCCATCTTGCAGATGGCCATGTGGTCCACGGACTGCACTCAGGGCTGAGCGAGTATGCACCGCCTCGACTGCAGGCTGAGACCACGCTCCGAACCGTGCACTTTCTGAATTGGGAAACGGCGAACATCGCAGAGTAGCAAGTGTAAATAATGGGTGGGGATTTATGACGATTTATGCAACGAAAGGAGGACAAAACGTAAAAAAGGAGGACACGTGACAGACGGCCGGACAGACAGCTCTAAAACCGGACTGTCCGGACGAAATCCGGAGGAATGGTCACCCTACCTGTGACTGTAAAGCTAACAAGAACGAGCATGCTAACTGCACACTTCCCGATTATTGGAAAAACAAAATGCTTTTTATTTAGATGCAGACAGCACACAGCAGACATGTCAAGAGCTGAACTGGGGCAAGACACTTTTTGCTCAAATACATGGGGAAAAAAATCAAACACAGGGCCTTTAATTAAAACAATAATTAGTTCATTATTAGTTAATTATGACTGAACTGATGTAGAGCAAAGGATGATGGTCTATGTAGTATCTGTGTCTCTGCTGTTTGTCCCAGCAGCTTAATATTTGTAGTCATTATTACTACATGACATGACTATTTCCACAAACGTAGCATGACACTATGTAAACATGCACTGTCTAACTTTACTGCATCTGCTTGTCTCCATGGTGATGTTATTGCTTTACCTGAGATGTTCCACAGTGTGGCAATAAACATATATCTTGTATTTATTCAATTACAAAACTACTGCAAAAACATGCATTATTTCTGCGAGTGGGTCCACTTCTCCACAGATCTGACTGTATCTTGGCGTGATGATTGATGTGGCCTCCATGGACATAGTTAAATGGTCACATCTTTATATAGCGCTTTTCCAACGTCAAGGCACCCAAAGCGCTTTACAACAAGGAACCACTCACCCATTCACACACACATTCACACACCAGTGTACGCAGACACTGGGGGCGAGGTGGGTTAAGTGTCTTGCCCAAGGACACAACGGCAGCATTCATCTGTGGGAGCTGGAATCATACCTGCCAACCTGTGGGTCAGTGGACAAACGCTCTACCAACTGAGCTACTGCCACCCCCAAATGAAATGCCATACTGTAGATTATTTCAAGAAACAAACTACATGGAGTCAAAGTGGTGGAACCTCTTCCTGAAAAGTTACACAGTACACCTTAGTCAACCCAGTAACATTCAAAATGAATCCTACTGGAGACAAGTGTTAGCCACTGTAACAGCTCACAATGTTGAACAAAGTGATTTCTGTTTGAGAGAACTCCTAACCCTGAAATATGCAGGGTTTGTGTGTTAAACATGTGTGAATGAAACAAAACACAACTCCAGGTAAGTTTGTGATGACAATATGAGTAGATTAAACCATAAGTAGTTCTCCACAGGGTTTGGGGCCTAGGATTTGAACCTGCTGCTAGCGCTCACTGCACTGTCAGCAAGATGCCCCGCCAAGAGTATTACAAGCTCACCGGGAGATACTCCAAGCACCTTTCGTGCACAGAATTCCATCACAAAAAGGTGAATTCTGCAGAGCAGCCGTGTTCGTCTAACATTTCCTCCGCGCAGCACGATCAGACCGAAGGGATATGCTCATTGCAAAATGCACAAATCCAAGGCTTTCTGTGATGTTACCAACCAAAGTCGTTAATAGTTTTGGTGAACCAAAATTGCAGGCTACTCATAAAATGTTCCTCACACAAATTGCTCGCTGCGGCAACAACTTAACCATGGTAACCAAATAAACAAACACAATCAAGTATGAGAAAGTGGTTAGAATTGACTAAAATTGCTTCTGCTACTGTGTGTAACAGGATTTGACACAGCAATTTATCGAATTTGACCATGTAAAATGCGTGAAAAGTGGGAATTGTTTTACTTACCGACAAATTAGCAATGGCGTCTCGAAGTGAGCCAATGTCATATAGCCGCAGTTTGGTTAAATAGAAGTAAAATTTAAGCTAGCTTCAAAGGCGGACTTTGCTAGTGCGTCCCTGGTCTAACTATGGCTGTCCCTCTAGTCCTCAGTGCGTCTGTCACTACCCAGCTATTCCAGACATGCTCCAGAGCCCTGCCAAATATGGGGAGGGGGTCAAGCACAAGAGAGGCCGCCTGCTAGGTGACCGAGCTAACCCCACTACTGTACAGTACTTTAGGAGGAAGATGTTAGTTTTGTCTAAAAAAACAGAAAAACAATTATGAAGCCCTATGTAGCTCTAGCTTAGATACTGAAGAAGCTAATGTTAAGGATGCTAGGCTAAACATGTGTGACTGAAGGAAGGCTAACAGCTAATAAGGATGTAACTAGGGATGTCCCGATCAGGTTTTTTGGCCCTCCAATCTGATTCCGATCATTTGATTTTGAGTATCTGCCGATACCGAGTCTTCATCCGATACTTACATAATACATAAAAAAGTACACTTATTACTTATTATTTATCTTTCTGGGTGTCACGGATGTAGGACATGTAGTTTGTCAGAAATCTTCTTATAATGAGCTGCAGAGCTTTCTCGGTGAAATAGTGGCGAGATGGCACTTCAAATCGAGGTTCAACATGCTCCATAAGCATAAGAAATCCAGGGTTCTCTACAAAGGCGAATGGTAGGTCACTCATTGCGATTATTTGTGCTATCTTGGCTGTGGTCTTCTGTGCCTTCGCGCTGTCAAGGGGCATTTTTTCTCTGGCTGGTGCCATATCGGTTTGTTGTGTTAAATGTCGCCCTTTCCTTTCCACCCCCTTGCAATCCCAAGTTTACATATCCCACCGTTTGCTATGGCAATGTTGTTGTCATCAACTTGATAGTATTTTCAGACCCAGACATATTCGCCAAACATTATAGCTTATCTCCTCTCTGTGCGCTTTGCGCTCCGAGCTGCCTGCTTCCGTGTATTCAACCAATAGCGTGTCATGCCGCCCACGTTGATGTTTCTATGTGAAGTCTCACTCTGTGCCACCGCATAACCATAGATCTCATCTAGGATATGTTAAAAAATAATAAGAATATATATACATATATATCCGATCCTGATCGGAGGTAACGACCGATTCCGATGGGATCGGGACATCCCTAGATGCAACCATATGCAACTGACTAGGGGTGTAAGAAAAAATCGATTCAGTGATATATCGTTCACAGTTCATTCATATATCATATATCGTTCACAGTTCAAATATTCACAATTCTTGAATCGATCCAAAATGCATCCAAATGGATTTTTAAAATAATAGTCTTCACAAAAATGTATTAGTTACATTCCCTGTTCTCATGATTTAAAAAAGTAATTAACTGACTGTGCTATTAGAAGTAATTATTGATAAATAGTAATATATCATCCATTGTTTTTGTATCGGGCTATATCGTGATATCAAATCGTGACATGCATATCAGACTCAACGCACCCCCTGATAAATCACATGGTACGATACAATTACCATATTCAACAGTAGCTCAGTTGGTAGAGCGTTTGTCCACTGATCCAAAGGTTGGTGGTGGTTGAGTGGTTGAGATTAATGCTGCCGTTGTGTCCTTGGGCAAGACACTTAACCCACCTCGCCCCCAGTGTCTGCGTACACTGGTGAATGGGTGAGTGGGTGAGTGGTTCCTTGTTGTAAAGCGCTTTGGATGCCTTGAAGGTGGAAAAGCGCTATACAAAAGATGTGACCATGACCACGTGACCATATTCATTTCACGATACAATATTATTGCTATATTGTGGAGATGCAATCAGAATTGAACAAATGCTACTTTTTCCTTTTAAAAAGCCTTGACAAGCCTTTGGGACTATATAAATGTCATAGTCCAAAGAATTAAGATAGAAAAGTTCTTTCTAACAGGAATTCTGTCATGTTTTCTGCACTGAAAACGCAGTGAACGCATGTGTAAATGTGTGGGTGGTTCCTTGATACAAAGAGCTTGTAAAGCACTATGTAAAGCGAATGTCTTAAAGGTCAAAATGCTCTACATAAAAATGTGACCATTACCATTATCTGACAATGCTAGCAATACAAACTGGTAATGCTAAGTCATAAGTAAGTGAGTACTGTACTAGCAAACAGTGAATGGGTAGAAAAGTTTGGCTGTGGTCTTTGTTTTGGTCTGTACAACTGGTCACTATAATAAGTTTTATGCTAAAGGCTATATAATACTTACTTTCTTGCTTACTTACGATCATTCCCAAACATTGTGAATGAATAGTTACACACAAATTGACCTACAAATGTTTTCAACGCAATCCACATATTTTGATTTATCACCTTTTAAACATAGACGGCAAACAAACAACTCATGAAGGCATGATGACTTAAATATAAAAATATGCAACATCCAAAGCTTATTAGCCTCTATGCTAATGGTAAACAACACAACAGCTGCCTTTCACTCATCTGTTTAATGATAGCTCTTATGCAGGGATCTATTCTAATGCACAAAAGCCCATTCTAGTTACAGTCCCTAGAGTTGTATTGTCGTCCTTGCTGGCTGGAGATGGCCCTGTAACTGCTCTGACCTGGGGGGGTCATCAGCTGCCGGAGCGGGGGGCTATTAGTGGAGCAAAGGCTGGCGTACACACACAAGGTGCACATAGACATTCCACTCACACATATTTCACTGTAAAGAAACTCAAGAAATATTTTGTCTTGGCAAAAAAGTCATACTAGTCATTTTTGTTTCATGATCAATTAAAGGTCCTATACTACACAAAATTGATTCTTGTGAGCTTTAAGACATGTTAGAATGAAACGTACCTGGAGATGTGTTTTGTTTCATTCACACATGTTTCAGTAACATTTTATTATTAGTCTGTCAAAGCTCAAAATGCTCCGTTCTACCTTGTGATGTCATGAAGTGATATTTTTCAAGTTAACAACTACATTTTACCTTTAGTTTAGTAGAAAATAGTGTAAAATGGGCTCTTTAAACTATGCTATGCAATGGTTTTGCAGGGGATTGTCATCTTTATCTGCTTGCAGATGAAAATAGCAGAAAATAGCAGAATATTTATTCTATTCAGATAGTAATTGATACTAAAACTAGTATTGAAACTACTCAATGCTCTTTTGAAAATGTATCAATAGTACCTGTAACCTCCATACATCGTCACTAGAATCATTTGGATCATTTCAGTCTTGGAATTTCCAATCTCTACTGAGCTAAAGGTAAACTTGAAAACGTCATGAGGTGAAGGTGAAGCAGTATTTTGAGCTTTGGAGATGTAGACAGACTAATAATAACAGGTTACTCAAACATGTGTGAATGCAACTAATCACACGTCCAGGTATGTTTTTGAGGAGGAAACAACATTCTAACATGGCTTAAAGGTGCAATGTGAGCAATGCACTTTCAAAGCTCACAAGAGTCAGTTTTGTGTAATGCAGAACCTTTAACACTTCTAAGCCAGTAAACTCTTTCAAGCCCCCTCATCTTTCATTGCACCCTTTTAGCCCCGTTTCCAAGGTCAGCAGACTGGGTTCAAAATGGCGTCGCTGTGGAGCTAAACGTCAGGGCGCGGCGTGCAGAGGATAAAAAACAGCTTTAGCGCCTGGTCAAATAAACAAGTCCGGATTGAGCTAGTGACAGCCGCTGAGTGATTAGCACTGGGGAATAAAAATAGAGCGGCACAGTCAGGAGGATTATGGGAGATGTTTGTGATGTCCGGTTGTGTGAGGTCACCTGGATAAATGTGGACGCGGCATCAGCAGTAGTTACAGTGGTATACGGTGCATCATTGGTCCCCAGTGGATATGGTGATTATGTTTTCGTCATTGGGCTTTGATAGTTTGTGTTAGAGTCCGAGCTAAACTGAAGCCGCTAAGCTAGAAGATGTCTGGTGGAGGGATCAAGCACGTAGCAATGATAAATAAGAACAGAAAGAGATGGAAAATGTAAGTGGTAAGGGACTTTCAGTTCAATAATTCTTCACCAGATTATAACAGTAATTGAAAATTGCATCATTGCTTTCTAAAACAGACCAAAAAGAATTCCACAAAAGAAATGCATCAGTATTTTAAAAGGGCCCATATTATGCTATTTTCTGATCTATGTTGTAATGTAGTTTCCTCAACACAAACACACCTGGAGTTGTGTTTAGTTTCATTGACCAGACCCCCCAGGATTTCGCTGGCATGTTTTGTGATTGTTGCGGGCTAAAATGTCTGAATTTGCGGGAGCTTTTCCAAAAAGTTGCGATGAAAGTTGCGGTGCTTTTAAGGTTTTTATTGCGATTTTGTTGCGGGAGGAAGTGAAAGTTGCGATAAATAGTTGCGATTTTCCTTTTTGTAATTAAAATTGAGTAACATTTTGAATACTGAGTTATTACTGACAAAGAATAATACAAAGACACAGAGATCACAGATATGGTCCTAAAACAACCTTACCAACATCGAAAATAAATTACTACTAGGAGGAGAACTGTTTCGCCCGGTCTTTTGCTGTTATTTTAGTGTGCAGGTGGCCGCAGACATGTTTCTTTGCCATTAGGAGCCGTGTCCCAATTCCCAGAGCGCGCGGCTCGGAGCGTGGCCCAAAGGGCATGTGCGTCACACATTTCGCCAGTACACCGGTGCGACTACTGCTGTCCCACTTCTTTTTTGTCCCATGCGCAGTTAACACACGGTCCAAAGACCGCAGTCGTTAAGCGGTGCGCGGACTGCAGTCGGGGCTGAGCAAGTGTGCACCGCCTTGACTGCAGTCTGAGCCCCCTTCGGGCCGCGCTCCGAGCTGTGCGCTCTGGGAACTGGGGACACAGCCGCAGTTTCGTTTTGTCACACGGAAGTAAAGCAGAAGGAAGTTGGTCTGCGCTCAATATGTCGCCGATGATTGGTCAGAATTGTAAAAAAAATAGTAAAATTGCGGGAAAGTTGCGGTGATTGGTCAAAATTGCAACACCGCCCTGAATTCACGGGGATTGGCTGAAGTTGCGTTGAAGTTGCAAATCGCAACATCGCAAATTCCTGGAGGGTCTGATTGACGCTTTTAACACAAGAATCCTGAATATTTAGGCCAAGTTCTTCTCTCAGACTGAAAACACTTGTGATGTCATGTGGTGATACAGGAAACATTGGTGGAAGAAGAAGGACTCAATTTTGTTACTTAAATAAAAGTACAGATGCTGGAGCAAGAAAACTCTAGTAATTGTAAAAGTATTACATGAAAAAATCTACTTGGGTAAAAGTTTTTAAGAACCTGTTTCAAAATGTACTTAAAGAGTAAACGAATATTTTGCATAGATTTTGAGGTCGCACAAAGCTTCACATGTAGTGATATTGATTTGCACTGAAAGATTTGAACTGGATTTCGTTCAACATTTGTTTCATAGAAGTTTTAATTAGTATTTTTGTTTGGTCAAATTATGAACGTGTTAAAACCCCTATATAAACCCCTCAGCTTTCAGCAGGTCTCTAACTATAATAAAAATACTTTTACATTTCACTCAAATTAAGGAATGTAAGGATCTAGCAAGGATCTATTTTAAAATCTACTTAAAGCAGATACCGAAAATGTATACAGTATAGGAAGTGCTCTATTGCGTTCTTAAACTCCGCACACCTTCGCTATAGAATCATTTAGATATTTTCGGTCAATCTCTGCTGAACTAAGCATTTTGAGCTTTGAGATTTAAACAAAAAGCAACTCAGGGTATGTTTTTGATGGGATAACAACATTATAACATGGCATAAATCACAAGAGAGTCAATTTTGCATAATATAGGCCCTTTAAAATAGGCAGAAATTGGAAAACTATAAGGAAACAACCGCACGCCACGATCCCAGACAGTAGCTTCTGCGTCATGGTGCAATATCACAGTTGCGGAAAGGACAAAGTGGGCGGGGTTAAAAGGATAAACGCTTAGTTCTACTGATATCAAAAATCTTACTGTAGTTAGCAGTTTCTCTCCCTTCCCTTTCTACGTCCGACCGTCCGAGTGAGCGAACGCTGTAATTACCGAAATGAATCCGGGTCCGTTTCGCTGACTACGTAGAAACTCTGCGGCCCATTCAATTAGGCCCAAACCTGCAGCACTGGCGATTCCCACTGACCTGAATGCAACACTGCAATTACCACAAACGCCTCTCAAGGGAAGTCCATAAAAATGAATTGAAGCTGTAAAAAGGCCTATACATACAGAATGTGTAAAGTGGAGGCAGCAGCACAGGAGCCAAGCACTGAGTCAACAGATAGTAGTATCAGCAGTGGGGGTAGTAGTAATGAGTTATGTGTACTTTTTAAACACATTGTGCTACTGTTTACTGAAAGGTGCACTATGTAACTTTATGGTTGGGGCTCCGTCATCTGCTTGTTTCTATGGATATGTCTCTATGTTTACATTTATTCAATTACAGGTGGTTTTATGGCTCAAAGATACCTAGAAAAACAGGCAGGTTGGCCTCTCCACAGATCTGACCTGTAACTTGGTCTGGTTTGGTCTCCATGAAGGTAGAAGGTAGTTTAATACTAGTATACTGTGAAACATTCCAGACAAAGCAAAAACATCTGCATGGAGAAAAGTATTTGACAGACCCTCTACCGGAAAAGTTACACAATGCACCTTTAAAGGAGAATTAACGTTTTTTACAATCTGAGCCTTATTTCGGTAATAAAACAAGTTGTTTTACTCACCCATAGCACTTTGGTGTCATATGGAACACTTCCAGAGATGTTTTAGATTAGCGATAGCGCTAATATATGCCCCGAGCGGTCTCCAAATAACACAAACTTTAGCACTTTTCAAATCATAGAAGCTCAATGTCTTAGTCTACACTTTCGTTTGAGTCAAAAGTGGCCTGTAATCCGAGATTTATCCATAGTTTCGAGTAGATGAGGAGGACAGTGCGCATGTGCGAAGTCACAGTTTATTTCGCTCTCAGCTCCCGGGACCCAAACATGAAATGCAAAGCTGTAAATTATGGATAAATCTCGGATTACAGGCCAATTTTGACTCAAACGAAAGCGTAGACTAAGACATCGAGCTTCTATGATTTGAAAAGTGCTAAAGTTTGTGTTATTTGGAGACCGCTCGGGGAATATATTAGCGCTACGGCTATCGCTAATCAAAAACAACTCTGGAAGTGCTCCATATGACACCAAAGTGCTATGGGTGAGTAAAACAACTTGTTTTTATTACCGAAATAAGGCGCAGATTGTAAAAAACGTTAATTCTCCTTTAAAGTGAGGAATTTTAGGGTCATTTATGAAAAAAAAAAAAAACTTAGATAAAAATCAACAGTTCTAATTAAGAGCTGTTTACACAAACATTTAGGTAAGTAATTCAAGCCCACTCAAGTTGATGTTGTTGTGTACTTGGGCAAGACACTTCACCGAACTTGCTTGTGTGAATACGACACGTGAGATTTTGTGTATTTGTGTTAGTGTATAGGCCATTCAGATCAGAGAGAGGACACAAAAACAGAATGCACCGATGAAAACTGTGACCGAGCGGACGCTGACCTTCCTGAACTGGCGCAGTAGCAGCCGAGGTGGGTGCTGTCTCCCACGGGAGCCGGTGTTTCTCCACGGGCTTCGGTTACAGGCTCAGAGGGGGGGCGAGGGGAGAGAGGGGGAGGCAGCAGCAGGCGACTGACGCCCGCCTATTTCTGCAGACACTATTTAAAGGACTAATTGACAGACTGCGGGAGGAGGGAGGGGGGCTGGGAATTCCGACACATACTGAAATAAATATATTTTTAAATTAATGTACGATAGATAACACTAAATGTACATTATTATAAGGTACGGACATTCACAAGATCGCGCGCACGTGAGAAAAATTATCTTAGCTGGTACAATTTAAGAAGCTACAGTTCAAACAAGCAGTATACAACCACTAAAGTACTACATAAATTAAATACAAATAGTGAAGCCAAAATTGTGAACTGAATTGCACTATGCTATTATTATTATTTCTTTTCAAATTATGTCAAAATTATGTCTTGCCTCGTTCTCGTGGATCCAATCTCATGGTCTGTCTCGTGAAAATTGTTTTTTGTCCCATTCCTATAATAAGTGTATCAAATATTACTAATTTACTCTTAATACAAATATTTTATAATTATGGGCTCTAATTTGACCATCTATCACACAAGGCTGTTGCTATGCTATTGTATAGAAGGGAAGGCAGGCTTAAATGAAACGAAACAATAAATCTAGTTTTTTGTTTTTTTCCCTAAATCCAGTGGCCGCTGTAAATTCAAGTACGACGTGACATCACAAAACACTGCCCTGATTCCAGCCAGGTGTTTCTGATCACAAACACCTGGCCGCAGGGATGGAGTTTGAAGTGCTGGAGATCTGTCAGACCAGGGGTGCTCAATGTGATTTCTTGCATTCTAGTCCATTTTAGAATGACCTGTTAGACATGGGCTTTTGGAGTGAGATTCAATCCAATCTCACTCGGTCCCTGAATTATTCAAACAGGAAGTTGAAACAGAGTAACACTGTAACATAAATTTAGATTAGTTTTTGCTTTGCACTTAGTTTTGCACTTCCAATCAGAGCGCATTGAGGAGGACACAGGAGCTCATAGTGCACACAGGAGCCTGTGTCAGTGGCCGTAATGAAATATGATCGCACTCATCTCGAGACCAAGACCGGTGTCAAGTACTACGATACTATGATCTACCCACACTACCTTGGCGATCAACTGGTAGATCGCGATTGACGTGTTGGGCACCCCTGGTGTAGACCCACTTAAAATGTATAAAAGAAAAGCTGGATATTGAACATTTCTTATTGTAGTTGTGAGATGTGAGTAAATTACCAAATTGTCCATTTTGTATTTGTATTGTATTGGTCTTTTTTGCCTTCTAGTTTCAAATAATATTTTTTAAAAAACAGGAAGTACAGTGAACCCTCGCTCTATCGCGGTTCACTTTTCACGGCCTCACGGATTTTTTTTTTTCAAAATTTTTTTTATTTATTTTTTTATAGTGTAACTTTTTTTTTTTTTTTTACAGTGTAACATTGTGTCCTGCGTCTAAACCTGGACTAAACCAGGTCTAGACCAGGTCTAAACCTGGACTGGCCCTGGACTAAACCCGGACTAGACCAGAACTAAACCGGGACTAGACCAGGTCTAAACCGCTCTTTGCTGGTTTCGTGCGGCTGTTTTGTGGCTCAGGCTGAGAGCACGCGGTCCGGGCGCGACGGTTCTATCTCATGCTCGCGGCGTCGCGCTGGTCACGTTTCTCTGTCACGGATTTGTCCACGATGAGGGGTGCACGTGTGGAGCTTCTCCAAGGGGTTGGTGCGCGTCGCATCGCGCCCCGCCGGCGGTGCTCCTCGCACGTCCGGCGGGGCTTCCGGGGCCATGTCTCTCTCCACGCGTCACTATTAATACATTTTGTTGAAAATCTACAAAAGTTTGAGTGTTTAAACAAGAGAAAAATGTGAGAAAATGTGTGTGTGTGTGTGATGTTTTTAACCTTAAAACATGTAGAATAATTGTAAAACCAGGACTAGACCGGAACTAGACCAGGACTAAACCAGGACTAAACCAGGACTAAACCAGGACTAAACCAGGACTAGGCCAGGTCTAAACCAGGACTAGGCCAGGTCTAAACCGGGATTAAATCTTTGCCTTGTTTCGTGACGGTCCACGTGTCCGAGCGCACCCCGCCCCCCCCACCACCCCCCGCTTCTATTAATACATTTTGATGAAAATCTATGAAAGTTTGAGTGTTTAAACAAAAGAGAAATGTGAGAAAATGTTAATACCAGTCTGAGAAAAGCGTATAATGTGTGTGGTGAGGCGTTTACAGCCTTAAAACATGTATAATAATTGTAATATTTAAAGTTGTCCTACTTCGCGGATTTCACTTATTGCGGGCTATTTCTGGAACCTAACCCCCGCGATAAACGAGGGATTACTGTAAATCAAAAACTCAAAACATAGCCCCGACGGAAACTTACACAATCATGATTAGAATTTTGGAGCTTCAAGATAAGTGAAATTAGCAAATCAACAAAGGGTAGTAAATTGACAGTAAGTCAATATAATGTAACACTAAAGCAGTTAACTAAATATCAGATGCCCTCCATGCAACTGTGAAGTGTTATTCTGTTTAAAAGCTGCTAAACCTGTAGTTTAGACCTCTGCAAACATCTTCTGAAATGTCACTTTGTGTCAGATGCCCTACCTGTGTTTCCATGGGGTCTTATTCTGTGTAAAAGCTGCTAACCCTGAAGTTTAAACCTCTATAAAACATGTTCAGAAAAGTTACTGTTCAGATGTCCTCCCTGTGTGTCAGATGCCCTCCTTATATATAACTGCTTTTGTTGTGTGCACTGTGAACTGAATCTTGAGTTTAGAAAAAGCAACTGCAATCACCAAACATGACGGATATTTGTATAAAACACTCTGTAGTTGCTTACCAGGCTCCCCCTCCACAGTGTCCTCACAGCGGGCATTGAAGTTGTCATAGGAGTCCCAGCGGATCAGCGGGTCCTGGGTGTTGTAGTCCACAGACACGCTCGGTCCATTCTCCAGGTGCCCCAACCCTGCACAGGAAAAGAGGAATAAGAACGCAAGAAAAGCAAGTGTTTTTAAGGTGCTAAAATGCACTGCGTAACTTGTGGTTGTTGTGGTGAAGGGTCCGTCCATCACCTGGTTATAACCATGGAGATGTGCCTAGTATGTTCCACAGTATGGCCATAAACCTGAGAATCTCCATGGAGACTTGCAAGCCAAACTACAGGTTAGGTTTGTAGAGAGGCAACCCCACTCACATCACTGTTTTTAAAAATCCGTTTGAGCAATAAATAACAGCTATAGTTGAATAAAAGCAAGACAGATTAGTTTAAACTGTAGGCAATTTAGCATTAAAAAGCATTAACATCTCCATGGAGACAAACAGGTTGCAGATCCTCTCCAAAAAGTTACACAATGTAGCTTTAAGTTTGTTGGGTTTATGTGGCATCAAATCATTCAAAGGGTGAATTGTTTAATACTGGGCAGGAGGACAGGTCAGAATTCTACTGTAGAATTTGTCTTTAAAAATGCAGATGTTTTGAACTAGTTGTTGGTTTATATCTCTAAAGTTATCCTTATGGGGGAAAAAAATGTCCACTGAAATTACTTTTAGGGTTGTGAACCCAATCCCTCACAGTAAAGATAAGACTCTTCATCAGTGTTTCCCAACCTTTTTTGTCTTGTGTACCCCCTGAGCCTGTTTGTCATACCTCGAGTACCCCCTCACTCATACGTGTTGATAATTCTCCAAAAGTATGAAAATCATTTTACATCATCTCCTTAATTTGAAAATTTAATTCTCAGGCATTTTCTCTCTTTTCTTTAACTCAAATTTACTCAAATTAGAATTAACAAATTCAAATAAATCTCCCCCTGCGCCTGGCAGCGACACTGCCGAGTACCCCCTGCAATCTGCTTGCGTACCCCTAGGGGTACTTGTACCCCTGGTTGGGAAACACTGCTCTACATAAGTGGACTTTCTTTAAAGGTACACAGTGTAGTGTCTCAGTGAGCTTCACAATTTAGTCTCCTGAAATGGTTTTCACTTCACAGCTGTGTCTTGCCACGGTCAAGAAATGCCAAAAGTGCAAAGCAGTGATCAAAGCAAAGGGTGTATATTTTTATTTATTGTATTTATTTTACTACTACTACTACTACTACTTTCCATACATGCCGTTCATAGTTTTGACGCCTTCTGTGAGAGTCTACAATGGAAATAATCATGGAAATAACTGGTTTACCTTTAATTTTCTCTGGTGCATATGAGAACACAAACTCCACCTTCCCATACTCTGGAAATCTGTCATCTGTGAAAACATAAAATAAAAATCAGCAAAAGTATCCATTCAAATTCACAGTACTAATTAATAATACTACTGGGAATGCAGATGTGCCCTGGCCACTAGAGGGCCCCATTTCCTACTGAATGAACCACACTGTTGCAAGCGGACACATCCTGAACCTGGAGCTGTTTTGAAATCGCACCTTTAAAAGTCTCATCCAGCTCACTCTTCCCGAACACCACCCCCAGGTCGTGGATGGCACACGTGTGGAACTGCACCCGGAATACGACGTCTCGAGTCGGGTTTCGGAATCGTTTGTGGTAACATTTCAACTGCGAAGGATAAAACGTTTATAAAAAAAATACTTGAGATGTATTTGTTAGTATTGGAATATTTAGAAATGATAAAACTCACCAAGATGTCTCCTTTCAAAAGCAGGCCGGGCTCTATGGTTATACAGATACTTGTGTTGCTGTCTCCTTGTACGTTACTGCAAATACATGAATACAATATTATATAGTCTTAAATGAGCAATGAACTGTGCGCGTCTTAAGTAAACGTCAGATACTGGAGCAAAACTAAAAGTATGTATAAATCCACTTATGTAAAAGTGCTTAAAGAGTATAAAGTAAAAGATCTAATAACGCTTCAAATGTAATGATTTTGTCTTTTTTTCCCAGCTGTTTTCCTTTGTATATTTCCGTTTGCTCAGATTATGAACGTGTTTAAAAAAAAAAAAACACTTTTCAGCAGGTCTCAAACTATAATAAAACAATAACTTTACTTTTCAGGCCTGTTCAAAAATGTAGTGAAACAGAAAGTACAGATACCTGCTCTCAAATGAAAAATGAAAAACATATCCACTTTGAAATCTACTTAAGTAAAGTGCAGACACCTAAAATGTATACTTAAGTGCAGTACTACTTTTACTTTGTTGCATTCCACCACTGGTCTGTGAAAAATTTAAATACTCGTGTAGAAAATGCGTACCTGAAACTACAGTATGGTGATGTTCAGATTATAGTTGGTGCAAGAAAACAAGTTTAGAAGCATAATTGGCAACTCTGGTTCAAAATGTTTTAATTAACTCTGCACATTGTGATTGAGGAGTGAATAAGAAATGCATTGAAACGTGACTTTCAGACTGCATAAACGCACTTTTAAACTAGTGTTCCTTAATGACAGTGGCTGCGGTTATAATGTTGTTTCTTCATCACAAACAGACCTGGAGTTCTGTTTTGTTTCATTCACACATTTAACACAAAAACCCTGTATTTTTAGGCTGAGCTCTTCTCTCAAACGGAAAACACTCTGTTCCACCTTGTGATGTCATGTGGAAATTCACTTCCTTTCACTTTGTCTATACGCACTTTTTTGTTCTAACTTTCTTTTGCACTAAACTGCCTGGAGCTAATGTGGCAAGTGAATTTCTCCTGTGTGAGATTAATAAAGTCTTATCTTATCTTATCTTATCTTCACTAGAATCATTTGGATAATTTCAGCTCTGGAATTGCCAGTCTTTACTCACCTAAACGTAAAACGTAGCTGACATCACAAGGTGGAACAATGTATTTTGAGCTTTGGAGATTACTCAAATATGTGTGAATGAAACAAAACACAACTCCAGGTCTTTGAGGTTTTTCAGGCAGGAACAACATTATAACATGACTTAAAGGTCACAGGAGTCTATTTAGCATAATATAGGACCTTTAAAATGACATGTAAAAAGTAAAATCATCTGACTTCTTACTGATCACTGAGGTCGTTTTCACACCAGGAAAGTCCGATAGTTCACTTGCTTTGGTCCGGACCAAATGTTTGTTTGTTTTTATTTTTTATTTTGGTGCGGTTCGCTTTCACACTGCAGTTTTTCCCCAAGCGAACTAACATATATAAACAAAACCACGTGTGCTGAGGTCGCTCAGTCGTTGGACAAAAATGAGCCGTGTCCAAACGCCGTGTCCAAACGGAAGGAGGAGAATAATGGTGTTACGAGCTGTTTTCAATCTAGCCTTAGCGATATGGTTTGCTCAGTTTTTGCAGTTCTCACAAATGTTTGA
This sequence comes from Paratrypauchen microcephalus, assembly GCA_036785185.1. Lineage (NCBI taxonomy): Eukaryota > Metazoa > Chordata > Actinopteri > Gobiiformes > Gobiidae > Paratrypauchen > Paratrypauchen microcephalus. Next base: position 546,466 of record JAVJIX010000027.1, on the reverse strand, counting down.
GCAGCATCGTGAGGTTTACACTATTTTACAATCAATTTCCAAACGACGAAGTCACAGGGCAAGACGACTACAGAGGACAGCGCTCACGTGCACATCAAGTTCTAACTCTTGCTCTTCGTAACGCTCTTCGTACGTAACGTAAACGTAAGTAAGCCTCGTAAGTTTCGTTTTGTTTCGTTTCGTCAGCCTCGGTTTCCCATAATGCTCGACATACGACGGGAGCTCGATAAGTACAAAAAGCCAACTTGTGTCGGATCGAGTCCGGTCTGCATTCTCACCTCAAACGAACCGCACCAGAATTCGTATGGAACCGGACCGAGACCGACCTTTTTAGGTGGTCTCGGTTCGCTTGTTTGCTCCAGATGGAGACTTTTGGTTTTTATTCACACCAGCCCAAAAGGTCTGAATCAAAGGAGCAAACGAACTCTGGTTCGTTTTAAACGAACCAAACAAGGCAGGTGTGAAAACGACCTGATTTTGTGGTTTTCATGCCATTTAAATCATCCAGAAATCGGATTAGAATCACATATTGGTGTGCATGTGAACATATCTACTGAAAACTTTTGGATCCTCATATACTTTATATTGGTTTGGTAACACTTACTTTTGGAAGACACCATTAGCCTCCATTCACCGTAATTAAGTTCTAATTGCCAAACTAATTAGCAGTTAAAGAGATAATTAATTAATTGGTAGAAATAAGGCACTTTTTAATGCCTGCCACTTTCTGCATGCTGTTATAGGCTAGCTCACTGTGACTTCAAGCTAATGCTAACTTTTATTAAAATGTAAAATAAGCAGCCAATTAATATTTAAAGTAAAGAGTGTTTTATGTATATTACAGTTTGAGGTGTTATTCAAATTTCTATTACAAGGCGCCTAATAAATAAAATGTATTATTGTTATTATTATTACTACTACTTCAAAATTAGCATTAGCATTAGCATTGGAACACAAACATTTATCTTTCAAAACACAGAAGCGTCCACCTGTGAAATACAGTATTCTCATTTTTGTTGTGAATGACATACACCCATAACTTACTGTTTACCATTGTTTGGAAGTATTTATTAATTTTAGAGCAACTTAGTAAAAACCCCACAGAGATAGAAGTGGACAGGAAGTAGTGATGCTAACAAAGAGCTAACCGGGAGCCCATGAAGCTAATCCCATATGCAACACTTTATATTCCTTTCAAGCTGCTAAAAAGTAGGTCATAATAATAATAATATGAAATTCAAATACGTACTATATTCCTGATGTGTAGACTGGCTGCATGGCCTGGTAGATCTTGAGGAAGGGACGGCAGCCTGTGAAAGAAGTACAAATATAATACAAATGACAAACTTGAAAGCAGTCGTTTTCATAGACGTACAGTATAGTGAAAGAACTGACCTCCTTTGGATTCGAAGTTGGGGATGCCGTGCATGATGACGTGGTGGAGGAACAGGGGCTTGTTGTTGATTTTAATGTGTCCAGAGAGAAGGCCGTTGAAGTATCTGACGTATCTGCAGAAAACATACACAAAGAATAATAATAGCAGTAAAATACTATTAATGAGATCAGGAGAATAAAGGCATGTATCTGCTTCTTTCATAAAAACCTAATAAAAATAACTTTATTTGAAAAGAAGAAGAATTAAAAATGAAATATACATAAATAAATACATTCAAACATTAATAGTTTGAAATAAATACAATGAAGTAAAGGTGGATGAAGTGTCTTGCCTGAGGAGTCAAACCAGTATGTCACTAAAATTTCAAAATTGATTTCAGTACTAAGGAATAGACTCAATACTCGATACCGTGATGACTGCGGCATGGTGGCTGAACGGCTAGCACCCACGCTTCACAGCAACAAGTCTCCGAGTTCGATCACTGGGTCGCCTGGTTTGCCTTTTTCTGTGTAGAGTTCTCCCTTCTCTGGGTGGGTTTCCTCCAGTTTCCCCCATGGTAAAATCCTCCAGCTAAGGTAGTTCTGACCAAGCCTAGCAATACGATCGTGGAGATGGGATAATTTCCCTACAGGGATAATAAAGTACTATAAAACAAAACAAAAAAACATCTCTGTCTACTCCCTCAGTGGTCCACGTAGGTTCCATAGTGGCCCATGGGCGTATACTAGTCTATGTGCTCTTATACTTGTTCTGATACAGCTCAAGATCATTCTAAAGCTACTCAGGAAAGCTTCATTTCTGTCCTGTGAATGGGACTTTTTTAAAGGGATAGTGCAGTTTTTTTTGTTTTTTTTAAAATGTTAATCTGTATGGGTTTCCTTCTAAAAGTTACGTGTGTTGACACCGGCTTACCTCTGACACTCTCAGCTGATCCCGGTTCGGCTCGCTTTCTGGAGCCCACGTAAGTTTATTTTATTTATTTATTTCAGGGACAGTGCACATTAATAAACATTTGCATGTAAAGTAGGTCCGGTAACTTCCCTGGAACATGAAATAAAGCTTGTTTTTCTTCTCAAAACAAAACATTTGTTAGAAAGGTGATATATTTGCGTCCCAAACAGTTGTCAACGAAACATCCAACAGCGTATTTCGCATTTGCGTATTGTCTCTCTCTATCACTACGCCCATGTTAACTCTATCAGCCTGTTCACTTGTAAACTTCGGCGTAGACATCCGCTGAAGGTGAACAGGCTGATAGAGTTAACATGGGCGTAGTGATACGAGTGGAGAGAGACAATACGCGAATGCAAAATACGCTGCTGGATGTTTCGTGGACAACTGTTTCGGACGCAAATATATCACCTTCCTAACAAATGTTTTGTTTCGATAAGACAAACAAGCTTTATTTCATATTCCAGGGAAGTTACTGGATCTACTTACGTGGGCTCCAGAAAGCGAGCCGAACCGGGATCAGCTGAGAGTGTCAGAGGTAAACCGGTGTCAACACACGTAACTTTTAGAAGGAAACCCATACAGATTAACATAAAAAAAACGCACTATCCCTTTAATATCTAGACCTGCTCAAATGAATATCTAGTTTCGACACCAGTTTTAGTATCAATTAGTATCCGATTTCCGACCCAAGCTCAAAGCCACCACTCTGCGCTACTGTCACACTGACTTGCCTTGTCTTCTCAAACCTCCACTCAACTCCATACTCCATCATACCATACCCTTTACACCTACGCCTTGGCTAAGTGCTAAGTGATACAGTGGGGCCACCTCCCAGGGCTCCCATCAGCCACTGCGCAACACATTATACCAGGGGCCTGTGTACCGAGGGCCAACGCGGGTCCGCTAATCACCATAATAAGGGCCGTACCGCCCGCGACCTTGCAGATGATGGGCCCCGTCCGAGATTCAATTAGACTTGTGAGAAGTTGGGGCAGACAGGTGGAGCTGGAGGTACACTACGTCACTGTTAAAGGACATCGCGGTTGACAGCTGGAGTGATGGAGATGACTATTAGAATGACCGTAAGAGGATGTGGTACAGGCCAGTCCATATATCCAACGTATAACTGTCACGGGCCTGGCATATGTGGTTCATAATATGGTTTAATAATCATCTCATACAGCGTTATGAATTTGTATGATCTAAGTAATCAAATACTAGCTGTTTGGTTTTGATATTTAAAAACGCAAATGAAAATATCGGGCAATATGTAAATAAAAGTTGAACCTAAGAATACTAAATTGCAAATGTTTTTATACATTTTTTTCTAAATTTGAAGATCCTATATCATACGAAATGGATTCTTTTGAGATTTAAGCGATGTTATGAAGTTGTTACCTCAAGAAATATGAGAGTTGAGAGTTGTGTTTTGTTTCATTCACATAGTAACTTTGAGTAATGCTTTATTATTAGTCTGTCTACGTCTCTAAAGCTCAAAATGCTCTGTTCCACCTTGTGATTTCATTTAGTGGAAGTCATGTTAACAGCTACTTTTTACCTCTAATTCAGTAGAGATTGGCAATTCCAGGGTTGAAATCACCCAATGGATCACATTATGGAACACGGTTTTCTCGGTTTGGGAGAAGAACTCAGTCTAAATATGCAGGATTTGTGCGCTAAACATGTGTGGATGAGACAAAACACAACTCCAGGTCTGTTTGTGATGAAGAAACAACATTATAACATAGATTTTTTTGTTAAAAAACAGTGTAATATGGGCCCTTTAAAGGTCCCATGGCATGAAATTTTCACTTTCTGAGGTTTTTGAACGTTAATGTGAGCTCCCCTACCCTGTTTAGCCCCCCCCCCCATGGTTAAAAGTTGCGAAATGTCTAAACTGAGCATTTGCGATCCTTTTCTGTGTTACAAAAAATCGGAGCTCAAACGGGCGATTTTGAACAAGGCACCTTATTGACGTCAGATCGAAAAAGAAATGCAAATGCAGTTCCACCCCCGTCTGTCTGTACTCAGCGTCTCTGTAAATCACGCCCAGAGAGTTTGGACTGCGAATGCGCTAGGCAATGCGAAATGCGTTTTTTTTATTTGCCTGGAGGCACGTCCGAGTGTTTCTAGGCTCGGAAGTCCTTTATCTGAGCCTCTGGACCTTTGAACAGCAGTGGTTTAATTTTATTTTCTGTGGAAATGTGTTTATTTTTCAATGTAACGCTTCAAATCTCTCCCCCGTGCAAAAACACGGAAATGGATCAGCTGAGAGCTAGAGCGGAGAGTTTGGCCACGCCCCCACCCTCTACTATAGGCCAGCTCTTTTCTCCTCATTTGCATTCAAGCAACAACGCCCATTATGGAGTGTTCAGAGAGAGAAAAATTACTCTTTCTCATCTTATCTCTGTTTCTCATGCACTGAATCTTGTTTTTGAAGAAGGATTCATTTACAGTATTAGGGAACCATTAAGGAGCCATATAAAAGCATCAAGAAGTACCATGTCATGGGATCTTTAAGATAATCTGAACTCCAGAAGTAGGTCGAGCAGCCAAAAAATGTACGAGTTAAGAGTTACTTGTGAGCTTTAAGACATCTTTTAGTGTTATCCCATCAAAAACAGACCTGGAGTTGTGTTTTGTTTCATTCACACGTTTGAGTAAGCCTTTATTATTAGACTCTCTACATCTCCAAAGCTCAAAATGCTCAGTGTTTTCAGTTTGATAGAAGTTCACTGCCTAAATATGCAGTGTTTTGTATTAAACATGTGTGAAAGAACCAAAACACAACTCCAGGGACGTTTATGACAAGGAAACAACATAATAACATCAGAACAGATCAGAAAATAGCGTAATATGGTCCCTTTAAACAGTAAAACGCAGAACATTTCTCAAGATGAAGCAGATGCTATCTTAATTATTTCATTTATTGACTCAAGAGCCGGAACAATGGATGCAGATGTTTGGCCTGTAATTGCTCCTAATGCGCTAGTTTTAGTTTATTCCCCCATGTTTCTCTAACCTCCCTGTCCTTTCTCCTCCACGGGTCTCTCCAGGTAACACAGAGCGATGTTTGGACCGCTTTACAGTCCCATAACGTACAAAAGCTCCTCGCATAGTAAATACATTGTGGCAGATTTATGAGTCTGAACCCCTTCAGTGATCCGCAATCCAAATATAACATTGTTTAAATATTTCCAGAGACTTTGACCGGCGCTGGTTTGGAATGCACCCCTGACATTAGCCTGAGTTGTGTTGAATTGGGAAGGGGGGGAGGGGGGTTGCGTAATTTTTGTCCCAGAATGCTATGCTATGCTATGCTATTCCCTGGAGAACTGGGCCTGGACACTTTCTCATACAATTAGGGCGATTTAAAGTCATTCACAGAGAAACCAAGAAGAATGTTGACTAATAAATGTTTGAGGTTTCTACTGTCGCATAGAGAATTAAAAAAGGGCCCATTTTAGAAAGTTTGTAAGTAAAGAACAAATACGCAAACAAGAAGCTTAGAATGTAGTCAAGTATGAAGTGAAATGCATAGTGCAAACAAGATCTATTCAACATATGCTTTTTTAATAAGTGGTACAAAAAAAAACGCAGAGGGGACTTCATATACCATGATCCTTTGCTCTATTTTAAAAATGTGAAAAACAGAACTAGTTAATTTTATCCTTATGCATTCCGAGCATCGTAATTATTCACCACAATGAACTCCTAAGCCCTTTTCAAATCTTTTACAGGGGGTCCTCGGTTTACGACGGTCTCGACTTACGACGTACGACGTTACAAACGCGCCCCCATTAAAAATATATATATATATATTACGCGTCATTCCGTCTTACGTGGTTTAGCGTGGTAAGCGATGTAAACAAACGCGAACGGCGCGCGGCGAACGGCGGAAGAATACGCTCTGTTGTGGTTGTAGGGCGGAGAAGACGGCCTCGTGTGCGTGCCCAATGTGGGCGGAAGTACCTGATGTGGGCTCTGATCTGCTCCTATGAAAGCGGCAGTGATAACCAAGCAGCGTAGTGGTCTAATTATTGAGATGGAAAGGTTATTGGTGCTTTGGTTGGAAGATCAAAGTCAAAATCCGACTTACGACGAAATTCGGGTTACTTAAGAACGGATCAACGTCGTAACCCGAGGACCCCCTGTACAGTGCTAATGCTAACAACAACTAGCATGCTAACCATGCATTCCCAATTATTGGACAATGAAACGCTTTATAATTAGAAGCAGACAGTACACAGCAGTCTTATTTTGACCTCAAGAGCTGCTTATTCAATATATCTGTCACACATTTTGCTAAAATAGAGGTAAAAACTAGAGTAAAAGGCCTTTATCCTCCTGGGACCTGAAGAAAAAAAGTGTACCTAAATTATTATTATTATTATTATTATTATTATTATTATTATTATTATTATTATTATTATTATTATTATTATTATTATTATTATTATTATTTTCTATTTGGAGGTAAATGAACACCTTAGCATTTCCATTTTGTTCATTTTATTTTTATTCATAATGTTGTAACATGTCCTCTGTAATGGACGTCGGGGACATTTTGGTGTTAAATCCACGTGAAGTTAACAACCTAACAAAAACTTTTTTTTTGATGACCAACATCTCTGACAAGCTTCTACAGTCACCTCCCTTTTAATTTCTTCTTCTTATTATTTTTTTATATTATGTATTATTATTATTATTTTTTATTTATTTGAGTATTTATTTACATATTTATTTATTTATGTATAATTTATTATGTATATATATATTTTTTAGATTTTTTTTTTTTAGATTTTTTTTAGATTTTTTTTTTTTTTTAAATCATAGTGCAGCCACAAACTAGAGTCTCAAAACAATTAAAAGACAGACTGGTTAACTCTATGTCCACTATAAAGGACACAAATGAATGGGCCGGGTCTCAGGAGGTTAATATGAGAAATATGATGAAGTTATTGCACTAAATAATTCTGGGTCAGTTTCAGAAACTTCCAAATAGCTTCCAGCTCCATCGATTCTGGTTCCAGTTCACTTTATATTGAAAAACTGGCACGCCCTGTCTCTGTAACTGCTGCTGTCAGGCTCCTCATGGTGGTCTTAAAATGTTCATGTTTGGTGTTTTTATTTTACTATTTTGTATGTCAAAATGACAATTCAGGCACCTTTGGTCACCGTCTAGCATTAGCAATAGGTTTGATTGATAGCGTTGCTAAGCACCCAGCCCCTACCATGCCATCAGTGTGGGCAGGAAGGGGCGTTCCCTTCAACGACTCTGCTCTGGATAGGTTGCTATGATACAAAAAATTCACCTTATATAACTGCTAGCCTTTGTTTCATTTGACTGGAGCTGAACACTACAGGCGACGTCGATTAGTCCACTTCTTTATACAGTCTGTGATCTAAAGTACCTTAGTTAGCTATATGTTTTGGAGATTATATGATCAATTATGAAGCTTTGGCGAGAAACACCATTATAATTCCTTATGGGTAAGTGAAATATGAAATTTGATGGAACTTAGGATCAAAGCGCCCATAGCTGATTTAGGTGATTCTTCTACTTACCTTATTTGTGACGGCTGCCCCACCGGAAGTGCTTTGTCCTCATAGAAGCGTCTCATGGCGAACCTGTCCAAAGCCTGGTCCGCACTGTAAAAAAAACAACAAAAAAAACTGAAAAAATTGTTTGAAAATTCAACCAACATAACATAGAGTGAAAAATGGCCTGCTCAAAGTGAGAGATTTACTGAGATCCCCATAGGCTCCATCACTTATCCTGGCTCAGTCACATCTGCTAGCCCTAAAAACACGTCTATTTGAAGAGGAGAAGAAGATGGCGTTTGGTGTGGGGCCCAGGCAGCCACATCGGGTTTGAATCTGGCAGGTTGGAAGCGTGTAATGGAGAGAGGTGAGAAGGTTGTTTACCTTGCGGAGATGTTGCTGTAGTGCATGTAAGCAGCCACCACCACTCCTGTGCGCCCTCTGTTCCCCTGTTACACACAAAAAGATACAAAAGACATTGTTTCAGTATAATGTTATCATGGAGATGTTGTTGCTTGGTCTAGAATGTTTCGCAATATGGGATTTATCCTTTTTATCTTCATGGAGACCAAACCAGACCAAGTTACAGGTCAGATCTGTGGAGAGGCGACTCTGCTCACAGTCACAATACCTGTTTTTCTAGGTAAATCCACCTGTAATTGAATACATGTACGGTAGAGCTGTTTAATGTCATACTGTGAAACATTCCAGGCAAAGCAATGGCACATCCATAGAAACAAGCAGGTGATGGACCCTTCACCAGAAAAGTTACAAAATGCACCTTTAAAGAAGACCTATTGTGCTTGTGTCTGCTGTGTAGCTATACACAGCAGACACTATAATGAAGCTCATGGATCATTCTGTTATAATTTGGACATTTTAAATCGCATTATTCATCTAAAACAGGGGTGTCAAACATGCGGCCCTTCAAGACCTTTAATCTGGCCCTCGGCTGATTTTCTATAAAAATATTTAAATTTTCTATTAAAATATTTGTTATTTTCTGCTTCGCTTTTCTATGCAGGTTAGCATAGCAGTGTCTCCAGTGCCTCTGTGCGTGGCCCCTCCCACCAGAGCAGCACAAATGAAGACTCGCCTCTTTCCAAACGCTCTTAAACGTTCCAAATGTTTTGACTGTTGACCGTGACGCCCTCATCAGTAAAATGTCAAAAATGGGAAAAGTGGATGCCAAATGCAGGATTTTCCAAGAAAAATTAACTAATTCCTATTTGTTCACAGAGGTGAAAAGGAAACCTGTACGCTCGGTGTGTTTGTAACAAGTGGCTGCAAAAATGCTTTGCATGTTCAGGACTACCTACCTGTGTGAGCAGGTTTTCTCAGTAATGAACATTAATAAAACAAAGCTGCGCTCAAAGCTAACACACAAGCACTTGAATGAATTCTGAAGTTGGCAGCTACTCAGGACATGGTGCCAGATATTGATGCACTTGTGTAGGATAAAAGATGCCAAGTTTCAGGAGCAAAAAGAAAGCATGACTAAATTCTGTAAAATGCGTACAAGTTCATGTTAAAACATTGTGTTGAAATTGAATTTTTCTTAAAGTTTCAGGTTGTTCATAATATTATAATATTTTCTAAAAGAAAGAGTTCATCAAATAAAAAAGACTTCTGTAATAGATTTGTGTTTCTCTGCACAAATATTTGGACTTATTGCTATTTTTAGGACATATTTGCCATGCGATTTCTGATCCGGCCCTTTTGGGATCAAAGTAGGTTGGATACGGCCCCAGGACCAAAATGAGTTTGACACCCCTGATCTAAAATGACTTCATAAAAGAACCAGATAATACTCCCTACAACTGTACAACAACTCACCCTTATGTAACAGATAATATTCTATAGGTTTTTCACCTTGTTGTGCAGGACCACCACGTTGTGCGGGTCTCCGTTGAGCCACGTGTCTATCGCCTTGCACATGCTGCAGATCTTGTCCAGGGCTGGTGCGTGGTGATCTGGCCAGCCAAACTCCAGGACCTGCGAAACATCAGGGAAGGAATCAAATATTTAGACTTTTTACAACGATCAGATGGTAGATACAGAATGGTTGTAAACGCATGAAATATGTGAGTACCTTGTGATTCAACTTTATCAGGTCGTTTCTTTGCTCACTGAGATTGAGTACCTGCAATTAGAGAAAAAATACACAATATACATTTGAAATTATTGTGAACTAAACATATATTGTACTAAAGGCTTACTGCAAAACATTTCAGCCTTAAAAAGCTAGCATTTGAACTATTTTAATACCTGTAATAAAGCTTTTATTTAGACTACCGTATTTTTTGGATTATAAGTCGCAATTTTTTCATAGTTTGGCCGAGGGTGCGACTTATACTCTGGAGCGACTTACATTATTATATCATTTCACATGTTATTTTCACACTAAACCGCAAGAGGGCGCTCTAGGCCTGTGGATTGAAGATTTCATTGGATTTAGTGATTTGGAGTGACACGATGGTTTGGTAAACTTGTTAGCATGTTCTTTATGCTATAGTTATCTGAATAACTCTTAATATGTTACGTTAACATACCAGACACGTTCTCAGTTCGTTGTTTATGCGTCATGTAACGTTAGCATACCGTACACTTATTCAGCCTGTTGTTCTCTATTCTATTTTTATTTTAAATTGCCTTTCAAGATGACATCCGTTCTTGGTGTTGGATTTTATCAAATAAATTTGCCCAAAAAATGCGACTTATACTCCATATACTGTGACTTATATATGTTTTTCCTTGTTTATTATGCATTTTATGGCTGGTGCGACTTGCTCCGGAAAATGCGGTAATTACTAATTAATGTTACGCAGTGGGGCTTTAAGGGTGCTGTACCTGATTTTGACTGTCTTAAAAATTTGACAAACAGAATTCGTTCACAGTTTGCAGTGGTCCAAAGTTACTCCTCGCTTACCACATCGCATTTTGCAGTTTGCATGTCGTTCAAATAATCTTAAAGAGCTCATATTACGGTATTTTCTGGTCTATAATATAGTTTCCTCATCACAAACATACCTGGAGTTGTGTTTTGTTTCATTCACACATGTTTAACGCACAAACCCTACATATTTAAGTTCTACTCCACTTTATTCCACCTTGTGACGTCATCTATACAGGAAGTGTAATACAGGAAGTGCTTAGCTGTGTTTTTGTGCCACTTCATGACATCACAAGGTGGAACAGAGCATTTTCAGCTTTGCAGATGTAGACAGACTAATAATAAAGGGTTAATCAAATGTGTACGAATGGAACAAAACACAACTCCAGGTCTGTTTTTGATGAAGTAACTTTATAACATGGGACTTTTAAAGGTCCGCAAATGTGTGTAAACTTGGCCACTGGCTGTGTGCGCGTACCAGGTAGTGTTCCCCGTGCTTGGACCTCAGCATGCTGGCCACCTCCTTGAGATGGTTGGTGTAGGAGCGCTCTTCTGCAGAGGTGGGGAACGACAGGGAGATGATTCTCTCCGTGATGTAGACCAGGTCCACCTCGTAGTGCTCCTCCATGGCTGGCACCACGCTCTGACTCCTGTGGTACAGATACAAAAACAAACAAAAAACATACAGGACAGTCAGAATATCTGTTTTGGTTGGTATTTTTTTTAGCTACAAATCCACCTGTAACTGAATAAGTGTAAGATAGACCTATTTAATGTCATACTCTGCCACATTTCGGTAAAGCAATGACATATCCATAGAAATAAGTGATGGGCCCTCCACTAGAAAATGTAACTTTAAGTCATGTAATGAAAGATCTATTGTGCTTGTGTTTGTTTTGACATCCATGGATCATTATGTTATAATTTGGACATTTTAAATCAATATTAATGTAAAACAATGTAATAAAAGAACAAGTATGCTGATCTCCACATTAGAAGACTTCAGTGCACAATGGGATCTGATGTCGCTGCAAATGTCATCACAACAAAGTGTTGGCACATCATAGTAGCGTGACGCTGATTCTTTTTTTCATTTGTACCAAATGACTATGGAGTAGAATAAGAACGTAAAACTGGAGAAATTAGTAAGTACAGAGCAGTGAGCATATGCTGGTGCCGGTGAAAATGGGGATTGATCGGCAATATGGAGTCTTTAAAGATCCCATGACTTCTTGATGCTTTTATATGGCTCCTTAATGGTTCCCTAATACTGTAAATGAATCCTTCTCCAAAATCAAACCTCAGTGCATGAGATATGACTGACTGTCTTCATGAGGCTAAATATGTCTCTAAATATGTCTTTATTCTGGGCGTTGTTGCTTGAATGCAAATGAGGAGGACAGAGACAGGCCAGTGCAGCGGGTGGGTTGTGGCCGAATGCTCCGCTTTTTCCTGGATTAGCGGTGCGCTGGCCCCACCTCCGTGTTTTATGAGCGGAGGAAGATATGAGACGCTTTCCATTTAAAAAACACATTTCCACAGAAAATAAAATTAAACCACTCCTGTTTCAGAGGTTCAGAGGCTTGTATAAAGGACATCCGAGCCTGGAAACACTCTCACGAGTCTCCAGGCAAATAAAAAAACGCATCTCGCATTGCATAGCTCGTTCGTGGTCCAAACTCTCTGGGCGTGATTTCCAGAGACGGTGGGTAGACATCCAGATGGGGGGGTGGAAACCTTTCCGCGAGTGTGACGTTAAAAAGTTCTCTTGTTTAGAATCGCCCGTTTGGGATGTCTTTTTTTCAAACGTGGAAAAGGATCGCAAATGCTCAGTTTACACATTTCGCAACTTTTAGCCATGGGGGGGGGGCTAAACAGGGTAGGGGAGCTCACATTAACGTTCAAAAATTTCAGAAAATGAAAATTTCATGCCATGGGACCTTTAAAATAACTGATTAAAGGTTACTCAAGCATGCACAAATCACTCCATAGACAACTTTGGTTGAGTAAATGGTGAGGGGAAACAACAATAAAATAATTAAAACCTCTAAAAAGTAAATGTTGTCTTATAAGCTGTTTTACATTATTTTGTCAGACAGTAGGGGACGCTTACGCCCCCTCGTCACTATTTACAACAACTATGTGAGCAGCCTAAAAGACACGTCACTGCACCATCCCGTGACACTTCCGGGGAAGGCAAAAAACATGAAGCAGGTAAACACAAACAAAACAGAAAATAAAAACTGTTGCTGAATCTAAAATAGTCATGGATCAATATACAGAGAAAAATCTATCGTGTCCTCAGACAGAAGGACCATCACATCTCACACATGAACACTGTAAAACTCTCCACACGCAGTACGATTATTGATGACAAGCATTTGCGTCTGACTCCTTGTCCTCCTCTGACCCAGCTGTGCATGTGCCTCCTGACTCTAGCTGCTTGAGGAGTTACAGCCCGTCGCGCGACCTCTCTCGGGGAGTTCGTCAAACATGCACTTGATAGAATGTAAACTCCTCCGGTCGGCTCTTATATTTCTTGGACACGGAAAGATTCACAATCCTTTACAGTGTTGACACGACCTCTGCTTGAGTTACGCAACCCTCCGCACCGCGCGCCAAGTGGAATCAGTAATATAGTCCAAACGCAATGGAAAACAGGCGTTCAAAAAAGTACGTGATTCTTCAAAACATGTTAAAGAGGGAGTATTACACTTCTATAAGGTATTTGCTGCTAACACTTAACATGTTTAAATCGCCATGTTACTTTTTTATTGCTTTGACACCATATTGCGATCAACGTTCATCCTGCACATCGCCTCGTGGGTGCATGGAGGATGTAGGCTTCGAATAGGGTCTGGAAGAGTGACTCAAACATGCATGGATGACAGCTAAAATCTCTTCAGGTATGTTTTTGATGAGGGAACAACGTGGTAAAAAGCTCCAAGATGTCAATTTTGGATAAGTTACACCACACCTAGGGCTGTCACGGTAAACTCAATATTGCAATATCACGGTAACCACATTTTTTCCTCTTAACTCATTTGTAAAACTACATACAAACTATACAATTGTCTGTGTGTGTGTGTCTGTCGCTCAGGCCTGGCTGTGGTTTTATATCAAATTGTTTTCTCTACAGTGGTCCCTCGCTCTATCGCGGTTCACTGTTCGCGTTTTTTTATTTTTTTTATAGTGTAACATTTTTTTAATAGTGTAACATTGTGTTCTGCATCCTGATTGGCTAAGAGACTGTAGACCCAGGACTAAACGTGGACTAAACCAGGTCTAGACCAGGTCTAAACCAGGTCTAAGCCTGGACTGGACCTGGACTAAACCAGGACTAGACCAGGTCTAAACCAGGATTAAATCACAACGTGCTGCTCTTTGCTGGTTTCGTGCGGCTGGTTTGTGGCTCGGGCTGAGAGGACGCGGTCCGGGCGCCGCGGTTCGATCTCGTGCTCGCAGCCCCGGTGTACGCGCGGCCTCGCACCGGTCGTGCTGCTCTGTCACGGATTTGACCACGATGAGGGGTGCACGTGTCGCGCACTCCAAGGGGTTGGTGCGCGTCACGTCCCGGGATATGACAGTGCTGTGGGATGAGCGCGGTGCGCCCTGCTCGTCCCTCTGTGCTCACGCTGTGTTTGAATGAGAAGCAGTCCGAGCCGCCCCGGGCTCCGGGGCCGGATGCACGAGGAGCGGAGACATGAGTCACTGGATCCGTAGGAAGTCCAGGTCTAAATCAGGTCTAAACCTGGACTAAACCAGGACTAGACCAGGTCTAAACCTGGACTAAACCAGGATTAGACCAGGTCTAAACCTGGATTAAACCAGGACTAGACCAGGTCTAAACTAGGATTGCAGCTGTTTGCCTGGTTTCGTGACCACGGGTGCACGTGTCTGCGCGCACTCCCCCCCCCCACGCTTCACTATTAATACATTTTGTTGGAAATCTACAAAAGTTTGAGTGTTTAAACAAGAGAGAAATGTGAGAAAATGTTAATACCAGACTGAGAAAAGTGTAGAATGTGTGTGGTGAGGCGTTTACAGCCTTAAAACATGTATAATAATTGTAAAATATAAAGTTGTCCTACTTCGCGGATTTCACATATTGCGAGTTATTTCTGGAACCTAACCCCCGCGATAAACGAGGGACCACTGTACTTCAACAATTTGGTAAGGTTTATTATTTTACTTCGGCGTCGGACATGGGCAGCAGGCGTGACATACGTAGATATAATCCCGGTTCTTTTACCTAGCAACAATACTGTTAACAAGGGCCAACACTCGTCTAATTTACACAACAGTGATTATTTGGATGAAATTTTCTATGGATAGAAAATGTAGATTCCATTTTAGAACCCTTCTTGTATTTTTGTACATTTCTTATCAACTTTTTCCACAAACTGCCACTTGACTGATAAAAAACTAGTACTATCCATCCAAACTCAGTTATACTTAAAAAAAAAAAACATGAAAACCTGTCATATGGACTTCAATGTTGGAGTAGATTTGGAGATTGGAATGGTCTGGATAAGTGTATTGTTTTTCACAGTGTAATTGATCAACGCTGCTGACAGTATTGACTCACCGGGACTGCTTGCGTCTTATCTCCACACTCTTGCAGGATCTCTGTGAACCCTGGAATGAACAAGAAGATCAAGGTTAGAAGGGGACATCAAGAAAATGAAATAGTTTTGGATAACTTTTTGGATAACAGAATTGAAGACAAAGGCTTCCAGAAATGGTTGGATAAAGATGTGTACAGGCATAGGTTTTATAATTAAAATCTGGAACCATTTTTCCTAAATTCCAAGGTAAAATAATTTATAAAGTGGAGCCGGGCTTTATATTATGAGCAGGATTTTTTAACAGAAAAAATAGGAAATAAAACACCAGAGTCACATTTTTACAAAGGTCAGATTTAGTATTTTTACAATATGAACTTTTTAGAAATTTTAAATCGTCAAAGCGCCAAAACGTCAGCTTTGTAAGAGTTACTGTATCCTAGCCCTGCTCTGAGCCTGGGCTATCTCCGCTCTAGCAGCTGGCGCTCTGATTGATCAGAACTGTACGTTTCTGATGTCACACGTTTGGCGGCATAAGGCCAGTATTCAGAAAGTTGTGCGGAAGTAAAAAGTGTTTTTGGCTCGAATACATGCCACTGAAAACAACACCGTCTTGGATTCATTTTCCAGATCTTATACTTCCATGACTTTATGGTTGAAACTGAAAATTTTGCTTCTAAATAAAATAGAACTGTCCAATCCAATAGAACTGTATCACCCGTTCACTGCTTTTAACCTGATTAGATGGCAGTTTCAAAGATATCAAGAGTTTGTTTTTTGTATGTATACGTTTATATTTATTTTCTATATTAGTGTTCTTACAGCACTGAAATTTCAAACCCAATTTCTAAACTAAAGAACAGACTTGATACTCAATAAAGTTTCCGATACCACAATGATAATAATTTAAAAAAACAGTCTTTATTTAGACCAGGGGTGTCAAACTCATTTTGGTCCGGGGGCCGTATCCAACCTACTTTGATCCCAAAAGGGCCGGATCAGAAAAATCATGGCAAATATACCCTAAAAATAGCAATAAATCCAAATATTTGTGCAGAGAAACACAAATCTATTACAGAAGTCTTTTTATTTGATGAACTTTTTACAAAATATTGTAATATGTAATATGTTTTAACATTAAGATAAGACTTTATTGATCTCACATATAATTTACTTGCCCCAGTAGCTCCAGGCAGAGACAGTTTGAACAAGAAAGAAAGTGCATGCAGGCAAGAACAAAATAAGTAATAATAAAATAAGTAATAAGAATAAAAACAGTAACTAGGACTAGGAAAGTATGGAAAAAATATTGCACGTTTGGACTAAATATTGCACGTTTGGACTATATAGTAGAATTATACAGTCTGATTAACTTGTATTTCACAGAATTTAGTCATGCTTTAGTCTTCATTTGTGCTGCTCTGGTGGGAGGGGCCACGCACAGAGGCGCTGGAGACGCTGCTATGCTAAACTGCACAGAAAACTACCAATATTTTAATAGAAAATTTAAATTTTATTAAAACATTTTAATCGAAAATCAGCTGAGGGCCAGATTAAAGCTCTTAGAGGGCCGGATCTGGACCCCGGGGCGCATATTTGACACCCCTGATTTAGACAATAGAATGTTATTTTCAAAATTAAATTGTAGTACTTTCCTCAGTTGTCCAGGACGGTTCCATACTCATTTGGATAATTACAGCCCTGGAATTGCCAGTCTCTACAGAACTAAAGCTAAAAGGTAGCTGTTAGCATGAAAACTGCCCTTTCATGACATCACAAGGTGGAACAGGCGTTTTGAGCTTTGTAAATGTGGATGGACTAAGAATAAATGTGTAACTCAAACAAAACACAACCCTGGGTCTGATTTTGAGGAGCAAAACATTATGACATTTCTTAAAGCTCACAAGAATCAATTTTGCGTGATATAGGACCTTTCCAAAACATCAGAACAGGTGTACCTAATAATATGTCCAGTTGAGGCACACACGCTGTACGTACAAAGTGGTGCTGTCAGGCGTGGAGTCTAATTGTGTTACAAGGTTAAACAGTAACAAACAAACGAAGCTAATCCCATCGCCCTGAGCCAGACTTGGAAACGGAGGAGTGTGTGATCTGACAGGAACCAGATGCTCGTGGACTGCAGACGGGGCCCGAGGGTGCTGCGCTGCTACAGCTCACACCACACGTTAACCCCGTTCTAGCAACTTGGCTTTGTGGAGACGTTGAGAAAGTCAACGCTACGTAAAGCTAAATTAGGTAACAAAATACTAGAATTAAAGGTCCTGTTTTACACAAAATGGATACTTGCGTGTGTGTGTTACCCATTACTCTGTCTTACCCCTTCCCCTTTATCTATGTCTTTGTCTTGCCCCTCGATAACGAGCTGAGAGGGCCAGGGGTATGAATGTTCCCCTAAGAAATGGGACACCGCTCGATTACCGTTAGCGTCATCATCCCTCGACTCTACCTGAGCTGCTACGTCTACAGAGGCGACAACAACTGACGGAAACAAACGTAAACAAATGTCAAGGATTATCGGGCACCTCAGCTCCACAAAAAACTAGCTTGTTTATGCATGAAAGTTCGATGAAAACGTTAACGTCGGCTAAACACTACAATTAAAACCGCAACAACAGTTCACTAAAAGTAACGTAGAACATAAGTGTCGTGAAAAGTCCCTCAGTCGTCCAGGTAGAATCCATGATAAAAGGAGAAGTTCAATTTGTCAACTGGACAAAGTTTGTTTGGTTGAAAACGTTTCGCCGCTCATCTGAGAGGCTTCGTCAGCTCTGGTTCTAATGCTGGTTAGACCCTGTTTATATCTAGCTGCCGGGAGGAGCTACCTACCCTGAAAAAACTCGGAAACTATCCCCCTCTCATCTGTCTCTTTTGTTCTACGCATTCCTCTGGCGTCTAGTATTAGCATATCTATTAGCCCTAGGAGGCGCTCACTACACTGAAATAGCTCTGAAACTATCAACTAATCTGTCTCTTTGTATTTCAAGCCTTTTCAAGCCTAACGACCCTCCCCACCCCTCTGGACTGGCTTGTCTGCCCTAATGTTTCTTTGTCTGTTTTTGATTTGGTTTGAGAATGGTTTGAGAATCGAATTGTCTCCCATTTATAATTCGATTCTCAAACCAAATCAAAAACAGACAAAGAAACATTAGGGCAGCCAAGCCAGTCCAGAGGGGTGGGGAGGGTCGTTAGGCTTGAATAGGCTTGAAATACAAAGAGACAGATTAGTTGATAGTTACAGAGCTATTTCAATGTAGTGAGCGCCTCCTAGGGCTAATAGATATGCTAATACTAGACGCCAGAGGAATGCGTAGAACAAAAGAGACAGATGAGTGGGGGATAGTTTCAGAGTTTTTTCAGAGTAGGGAGCTCCTCCCTGCAGCTAGATATAAACAGGGTCTAACCAGCATTAGAACCAGAGCTGATGAACCCTCTCAGAGGAGCGGCGAAACGTTTTCAACCAAACAAACTTTGTCCAGTTGACAAATTGAACTTCTCCTTTTATCAACATAAGTGTCATAATTGTAAACCTTGCTAAACTGTTAATCAATAATTACATCTGCTGAAAATACATTTATGAGCAGTGTTGGGCACGTTACTTTGAAAAAGTAATTAGTTACAGTTACTAGTTACTAACCCAAAAAAGTAACTGAGTTACTACACTATAAAAGTAACTAGTTACCTAGGAAAGTAACTAATGCGTTACTTTTTTTTTAAAGTTAAAATAATTAATAATAATGTCAGATAATTTGGATTTTTTTTACAGTGCATTATACAGCTTTTGCTGCTTGGCTGGCGTGGCTCCGTCACCGTGGCCTTCATTGTTAACGGCACCGAGCATGCGATTATCATCATGGGGCCTGCTGGGGGCCACTAGTTTAACAGAAGCGTGCGCCGTCGAGAAATGCTTCATTAAATTCGAGTTGCTTATATTGGACGTGGACAAAGTCTTTGGTCTTTGACACAATGTGCACGTAACATGTACGTTTTTACCTTTTACCTCGACGAGGTTATGTGCAGCCCACTGCTCCTAATAACAGGATGGGTTAAATGAAGAGAAGAATTTCTCCAGTGTGAGATCAATAAAATTGCTTCTTCTAAAATACTGCCTATACTTCTGTCTTCGACTCGGGACTCGCCATTGGGTGTCTCTGGTTGGCTCAACATGAAATCTTACTCTGCTTTAGCCAATCATCATTACTTTTCCTGCCCTTACCAAAGGGAGAAAAAAATTCCCCTGTGCCTATGCATGATGCCAGTTTCAAAATGAGTAGGTTCAGTAACGCGCGGTAACGGCGTGTTGGTGCCGGTAACGGCGTTATAACGATAGATAAAGTAACTCGTTAGATTATCCGTTACTGAAAAAAGTAACGCCGTTGGTAACGGCGTTTATTTTAACGCCGTTATTCCCATCACTGTTTATGAGACTCCTTGGCTGGTCGATGTGATGCTGCCATCCTGATCCCAAAACCTGCCTGAGCTTGTAGGCCAGGGAGTGTCAAACTCATTTTGGTCCGGGGGCCGTATCCAACCTACTTTGATCCCAAAGGGGCCGGATCAGAAAACTCATGCCAAATATACCCCAAAAATATAATTCTTTTATCTTCTGTCTTCTCAATTCAAGTTATTGTATTGTTCAAAATGCCATGTCTTGTAGTGGTGTTTAAGATTATATTCCTTGGGCACTGCTACTTGTTGCAAACACATCAAGTGTACAGGTTTCCCATTCACCTCTGTGAACAAATAGGAATTAGTCAATTTTTCTTGGAAAATCCTGCACTCGGCATCCACTTTTCTCATTTTTGACATTTTGCTGATGAGGCTGTCACGGTCAACAGTCAAAACGATGGTCCTTTAAGAGTGTTTGGAAAGAGGCGAGTCTTAATTTGTGCTGCTCTGGTGGGAGGGGCCACGCACAGAGACGCTGGAGACGCTGCTATGCTAAACTGCATAGAAAAGAGCCGCAGAAAATTACCAATATTTTAATAGAAAATTTAAATATAATTAAAATATTATAATAGAAAATCAGCCAAGGGCCAGATTAAATGTCTTGGAGGGCCGGATCTGGCCCCCAGGCCGCATGTTTGACACCCCTGTTGTAGGCGTACCCCTTTGTTTCAAGTCTGGTCGAGAGCTGACTTCATTTCAAAGGGTATGTAGCCCTCGGTCGCGGCTCAAAATTAGAATCGGACACCCCTTACCCTCGCATGAACGCGCAAAGGGGTAGGGGTAAGACGAAGGGGTAAGACAGAGGAATGAGACGCAGCCTTAAAGGCGCATTGTGTCACTTTTCTCCATGGAGATGATGATGCTTTGTCTCGAATGTTTCACAGTATGGCATTAAACCTTTCGATCTTCATGAGGATCAAACCAGACCAGTTTACAGATCAGATCTGTGAAGAGGCGACCCCGCTCACAGTCAGAATGCGTGTTTCTCTAGATAATTTTGAGCTATAAAACCACCTCTAAATGATTCTAGTGAAGGCGGATGGAGCATGGAGAAAGTAGTGGGGAACGTCCTGTATTACCATATGAGTGTTTTCAGTTTGACAGAAGAACATAGCTTAAATATGCAAAGTTTGTGTGTTAAACACGTCTGAATGGATCAAAACACAACTCCAGATATGCTGAGTTATGATGAGGAAACAATATTATGATAGAGGCCAGAAAGTAGCGCAATATGGGCCCTTTAAAGGCTAACTAATTGATACTATGTAACGGATGTTATCAACACTCCCTGGAGGTGTGATGCCAACTGTAACTGTAGGCATTGCTCTGTCTGAAGCTCTGTTAATCAAATTAGACTTAATCTGAGTTTTATTTTAACACAATCTGACCAGAAAGAACTGACTCAGATGGAGCTACAACAGGTGAGCAGATTTGTGCTGTTAAACAAATCTGACAGGAAAAAAATTACAGTCACAAGCTAACACTTTTTCACTTAGTCACTCTCACTTTTTTTTTTATGTACATCCAACTCCTAAACAGGACCATGAATTCCAATGTATTGATCACAGGCTCTGGAAAGTGTGCTGTTTAAATCCATTTGGTATTTTTCTTGTGTTTTCATTCATTCATTCATCATCTTCCACTTTATCCGGTATTCGGGTCGCCGGGGCAACAGTCCAAGCAGATCTGCCGCCCAGATCTCAACGCACCAGCCCCCATGGATCCTCCTGCAGGTGGTGGGTCCACGGGAGGATAGCGCCACGTCGTTTTGACCGGCCTTGATGTAACTGACATGCGGGGCTCTCGACCAGTGTGCACCAACACCGGGGGCGAGGTGGGGTGTCTTGCCCAAGGACACAACGGCCACACTCATCTTGTGTTTTCAGACAATCTTAAAGGAGAATTAAGTTTTTTTTTTACAATCTGATCCTTATTTCGGTAATAAAACAAGTTGTTTTACTCACCCATAGCACTTTGGTGTCATATGGAGCACTTCCAGAGATGTTTTAGATTTGTGATCTCCGTAATGTGAGTTCTTGGGGCACATGTTTGCGGTCTCCAAATAACACAAACTTTAGCACTTTTCAAATCATAGAAGCTCGATGTCTTAGTCTACGCTTTCGTTTGAGTCAAAAGTGGCCTGTAATCCGAGATTTATCCATAGTTTCGAGTAGATGAGGACGCCAGTGCGCATGTGCGGAGTCACAGTTTATTTCGCTCTCAGCTCTCGGGACCCAAACATGAAACTCAAAGCTGTAAATTATGGCTAAATCTCGGATTACAGGCCACTTTTGACTCAAACGAAAGTGTAGACTAAGACATTGAGCTTCTATGATTTGAAAAGTGCTAAAGTTTGTGTTATTTGGAGACCGCTCGGGGCATATATTACATGCCCCGAGAACTCACATTACGGAGATCGCTAATCTGAAACATCTCCGGAAGTGCTCCATATGACACCAAAGTGCTATGGGTGAGTAAAACAACTTGTTTTATTACCGAAATAAGGCTCAGATTGTTAAAAAAAAAACTTTAATTCTCCTTTAAAACTTTTAGGCAGTGTTTGCAAATGTGTGCATTCTGTCGCCATGGTAACTTCTAAACATTCCACCTTACACATACATGTAGAACACCCCCAGCGTGATGCCTCTGCAAAGTATCAGTAGTAAAAGGCATACAAAGTTCCAGCTATTTTTTCAGTATCGGCGCCGATATCCAATACCGGTATCAGCTCAGTGCATTCCGACCTCTATCCATTGTTTAAAGCTGCATTGTGTAACTGCTCCGGTGGAGGGCCCATCAAACGCTTTTCTCCATGCAGATGTTATTGCTTTGTCTGAAATGTTTCACAGTATGGTGTTAAACCTTTTTATCTTCATGGAGACCAAACCAGAACAAGTTACAAGTTATCTGTGGAGAGGCGACCCCGCTCACAGTCAGAATGCCTGTTTTTCTCTGTATTTTTGAGCGATAAAACCACATGTTATTGAATAAATGTAAGGTAGAGCTGTTTAATGTCATACTGTGAACATTCCAGGCAGAGCAATGACATAATCTAGAGAAACAAGGAGGTGACGGAACTCCAACCACAAAGTTACAGAGTGCACCTTTAAATCAGTATTGAATTTATAGATTTTTCAAAAATTATAAATCACGGTAGACTTCCGAGTAAGGCCTACCTTACTGGCCACGCTCACGCTCCCCGTGCTCCATCTCAGACTGGCAAAACGTTTCCGAATGACACCCACCAACGCCATGTTCCTTCCTTCTACCTATTCGTATGACAATATTCCATGCCAAAAACTCCAATTATCTTAACAAAATTGACAATTTTTCAGTTATAATTTTTAAAAAACTGAGCTCTGCAGGCTGCGCTGTTCCATCTGGCTTCTCTACATGCTTTCTCTATCCGCCCTGCCCACTTATTTTATACTCTCCTCCTCCCTTCCAGTTCCATTATCTCTCAATAATCCTTTAATATTCCTCACAATTTTGATAAATGTTCGAAATAATAATTAAAACGCACCTTACCTTATATTAATCTGAAGTTATCATCTCAAATAAGCCTTACGTTTATCTCATATTATGATGCTGACATACCTAAAATCCCTTTAACCTTTAGCTAATAATACTTCTCAATCCCTGACTTGTCACTGTCAGATTGTTTATGCTATCTTTCCGTAATTACAGTTAAAGATGAGTGTCTCCATCTTGGTATTTTTAGTGTTTCTCAACATTACGCCCACATTTCCCATCAGCCCCAAACCCGATGACCCCGAACTATGAATCATCGTTTAGTCGCATCTTTCATTATGAGTCCACAGATATGTTACAAGTATTATATAAGTGGAATGGATTTGCAGGAAAAGCTATGAGAGGTGTCTAATATGCATTTACAGTTTATGCTATTTTAATATTTTTGCTGTTTTATATTGTCTTCTTGCGCTTTCTACAATGTTAGAATCTCGTCCCTTTATCAAAACATACCTGGAGTTGTGTTTTGTTTCATACATGCATATTTTAAGTCATGTTTAAAGTGGAACTCCACCTGAACTCCACCTATAACCACAGTTCAAACAAGCTGTTAGTCTGGGCAGTGCCTTGAGGAATAAAAGGGGGGAATAGGGAGGAGGGGTGGGGTCTGGTGGACTAAAGGGGAGAGTGAGGGAGGAGGGGTGGGGTCTGGAGGACTGGACTAAAGGGGGGAGAGTAGGAAAGAGGGAGAAGGGGGTCTAGACAACAGGGTAGAGGGCGGGGGGCCGAGGCCTAGAGGACTAAAGGGAAAAGCAAGGGTGGGTGAAGAGTGGGTAACACTGTGATTGTAGGTAACTTACAGAAACTTGAAATTACAGTGGCAACTGGGGGTAGCACCATATGATGATGTTAGGAACAGTCGTTTAACTTTAATGGTACTTCTTGATGCTTTTATATGGCGCCTTAATGGTTCCCTAATACTGTAAATGAATCCTTCTTCAAAGTCAAGACTCAGTGCATGAGAAAGCCTCATGAACACAGTCAGAGTCATAAATATGTCTCTCAAACACTTTATTCTGGGCGTTGTTGCTTGAATGCAAATGAGGAGGACAGAGACAGGCCAGTGCAGCGGGTGGGGGCGTTGCCAAACTCTCCGCTCTTTCCTCTTTAGCGGTGCACTGTGCGCTGGCCCCACTTACATGTTTAAGCGCAGAGGAAGATATGAGACGATTTCCATTGAAAAATAAACATATTTTCACAGAAAATAAAATTAAACCACTGCTGTTTCAGAGATTCGAAGGCTCGGATAAAGGACATCCGCCCTGGAAACACTCTCACGTGCCTCCAGGCAAATAAAAAAATTAGGGCTGGGAATATTAAGTTATAATCGCGAACAATTTTTTTAATCGCGATCAGAGTTTGCCAGCATTTTCCGCAATTCTACCATCCATATGCAGCTCATTTGGTTGTATTAATTAAACTCATTGTCGGTTAAACGTGCTATTTTGAGTTTGCTCATATTTTGTTCCTTCTACGCATCCGTAGGCAGCTCGAGCGGGCTTCAATCATTTATTTACAATTTCTCAAAGTAAGCACTATTACTGGTTCATTGTTACTTTTTCCTTTCTCTGCACTTTTTTGAAATAAAAAAAAATGGTGAGAAATACTTTGCATTGTGAGTTTAACTTTAGATTCGAACGGTCTTACTGCAAGATATCAATTTTAAACATGCAAAATAAATCACGATTAATCGCGATTAACTATGAAATTTCTGAGATTAGTTGCGATCAAGAAAATTAATAGTTTGACAGCCCTAAAAAAAATGCATCTCGCATTGCGTAGCTCGTTTGCGGTCCAAACTCTATGGCCATGAGTTCCAGAGACGGCGGGTAGACATCCAGATGGGGGGTGGAACTGCATTTGCATTTTTCCCAGTGTGATGTCAGAAATTTCCCTTGTTCAGAATCGCCCGTTTGGGCTGTCTTTTTTTCAAACGCGGAAAAGGATCGCAAATGCTCAGTTTACACATTTCGCAACTTTTAGCCATGGGGGGGGGGCATAAACAGGGTAGGGGAGCTCACATTAACGTTCAAAAACCTCAGAAAGTGAAAATTTCATGCCATGGGACCTTTAAAATGATTGACCTTGTTCTAAGTACTGAGGGAAGGGTACTAATAGAAGTACTGAGCCATCCAGAAGCTTCCTAATCCAGTCTACTTTTACTAGAACTTGAAGAACATTAAGAAAAAAAAAAAAAACTATATATAGGACTGAAAATCAAGTCAAACTATCACTAAAATTAAGGACTACGGGTATACGCTGGGACATAACCTTCACAAAACCAGTCCTGAAACCTAAACCAAGCCAAAGTCTATACCTAGCTAACCTAAAAAGGACCATCTCAGGTTTAAAAAAAATCAATACACCAGAACTAACCCAAGTAAGGACAAAACCAAGAATAAATAAAAGATCTGAACATACTTGGAAGACTTGTGAAGCCTACCAGAAGTCTGTGTACCACTAATGAATACAAATGTAGTACAAGATAATGTAAGAAATATGCATTTGTTTGTGCAGAGAAGAAGCTGTACTGGACTGTGAAGACGTATTTGGAATATAGTGTCCTTGCGTTAGCATTCAGCTAATGGAAGCCAGCCCTGATCTAAACCAGTGCGCTGCTGTTTATTGTTGAACATCACGAGGATGAAAACAGACAAATTGCTGGAATATACAACAACTGTGGAATTACACAGATATACACAGATATAAAAGAAAGTACTATGATTTAGTGTTGAAAATTGCATTCTATTGTCTAAATAAAGTTTTTTTTCCCTAACTATCATTGTGGTAATGGAACAGCTTTAACCTTTTGTTCAGGATGGAAATTAGTCAAATGATTCTAGTGGAGGCATATGGAGTTTAAAAACACAGTGGAGCACTTCCTGTATTACCACATGACATCACAAGGTGTTTTCTGTTTATAACATAGATAAGAAAATAGTATATGTACCGGTAATATGTAAAATATGCAAAAAGATAAACAAATTTGATTATAATTCTGTTTTGACTAGTAAATGAAGGTGCACTTTTGTGTTTTTATTTAACTTAACAGTAGGCTATATTAAAATATTGTAATAATGTCGTTATACAAAACATAGTTATCAAATGTTGCATCTTTATCCCATAACGTGCATAACATCCCTAACTGGTACAACTAAAATTACAATGCCTATTTTAAAGAAGCAGCACCCACCTTTTTCCCCATTTATTTCAAAACCCGATTTTGTTACTATGAAATAGACTCAGTACAGATTCCAATACCACAATGCTACTAAAAAAACGTGACCTTATATCTGTGTAATCCCTCAGTGGTGCAGGTAGGTTCCATAGCGTTCCATGGGCAAATACTAGTCTGTGTGCTCTTATACTTGTTCTGATACAGCTCAAGATCATTGTAAACCTATTCAAGTTCTGTTGATTTGACTTTTTTAGTATCAATACCTGCTCAAATGAGTATAGTTTCGATACTAGATTTAAAGGAAAAGTAACGTTTTTTTTTACAATTTGAGCCTTATTTCGGTAATAAAACAAGTTGTTTTACTCACCCATAGCACTTTGGTGTCATATGGAGCACTTCCAGAGATGTTTTAGATTTGCGGTTAGCCTAGCGCGACTTCTAGCCATAGCTCGGGGCATATAATATATTCCCCAAGCATGTAATATGCCCCGTGCGGGCTCCAAATAACAAAAACTTTAGCACTTTTCAAATCATAGAAGCCCGATGTCTTAGTCTACGATTTCGTTTGAAGCAAAAGTGGGCTGTAATCCGAGATTTAGCCATAGTTTACAGCTTTGCGTTTCATGTTTGGGTCCCGGGAGCTGAGAGCACAGTCCACACATGCGCACTGGCCTCCTCATCTACTCGAAACTATGGCTAAATCTCGGATTACAGGCCACTTTTGACCACACGAAATCGTAGGATAAGACATCGGGCTTCTATGATTTGAAAAGTGCTAAAGTTTGTGTTATTTGGAGACTGCAAATAAGTGCCCCAAGATCGCAAATCTAAAACATCTCTGGAAGTGCTCCATATGACACCAAAGTGCTATGGGTGAGTAAAACAACTTGTTTTATTACCGAAATAAGGCTCAGATTGTAAAAAAACATTACTTTTCCTTTAATCTCAATTAGCGTCTGATTTTGGATACTATTGACGCCCCTACTCCCAGGTGGTATAGTTGTTCCCTCCATTGCATCATGGGTTTGGTTTCCAGTCTGGAAGTTTGCTGAATGTCTCTACTACACTCTCTCTCCCATTTTTACTATTTTACTTCTATTGATATAGCAGTGACATCACGGTGGGGGTGTTCTGCATGTACGTATGTGTATAGTAGAATGTGTAGAGGTTACCATGGGGACCAGTGATGGATCCAGTACTTGATTTTGTTAGTTAAGTAAAAGTACAGATACGAGGGGAAAAGATCACTCAAGTAAAAGTACCCGTTTAAAAAATGTAGTTTTAGAGTAAAAAGTAGAAGTTTTAAACACAGATTATGAGAACTGTTAAAATGTTTGTGCTATTGATAAAGAACTGTGCAGATCGGTTCTGTCTGTGTTCTGTGGAATTTCATAAATATATTTTTGTTTTCTCAGAGCTGTGACTTGAACTCAAAACCTTTTGTCATATAAAAAGTACTTTTTACTAGAGATCAAAACTCCACACACAGCTTCCAGGTGCTGGTAACAACAGGAACATTGAATAATTCCAGAAAAGGAGAAATTTACCGCACACTCGCTTGACTTTACTCTTATTCCTTTATTGGGCTTAGCGCGAACGTGTTTCGCTTCTATGCTGGATGACGCTGTAGAAGCGAAACACGTTGTTCGCTCTAAGCCCAATAAAGGAATAAGAGTCAAGCGAGTGTGCGGTAAATTTCTTCTTTTCTCGAGTACTTTTTACTACTGTATTTTCCGCATTATAAGGCGCATCGGATTACAGTATAAGGCGCACCTTCAATGAATGACCTATTTTAAAACCGTTTTCATATATAAGGCGCATAGAATAGAAGCTACAGTAGTGGTTGACTACGGTAGCCATGATTAACCAATATTGATCCATATATAAGGCGCATCGGATTATAAGGCGCACTGTCGGCTTTTGAGAAAATTGAAGGCTTTTAGTGCGGAAAATATGGTACTTTACTTTTTACTGCTTTACTTTTACCTGCTCTAAAATGTAGTGAAGTAAAAGTAAAAAGTATCCACTGTGAAATTCACTTAAGTAAAGTACAGATACCTAAAAATTGTCCTTAAGCAGTGTTCTTTTACTTTTGTACTTTGTTACTTTTCACCAATGATGGTGACACAATGCACACTTTGCAAATACTGCCAAAAAGTTTTAAGATTCTCTGAAAACTCAAGAAAAAAAACACAAAATAGATTTAAAGAGCGCATTTTCAGGAGCCTCTCATCAATATGAGCGTTCATGGTCGTGTTTAGCTGTTTGATTTTCAACAAAAAAGGTGAGAGTGACCAAAAAGTGTTGGCTAACGCTATCTAGCTTGACTGTAGACTGTAATTTGACATGCAAGAGAGTTGTTTAACAGCGCAAATCAGCTCCCCTGTTCTTTCTGGCGTTGAATTAAAGCTCAGAGTCCAAATTAGATCTAAACTAGCGTAACAGAGCTTCAGATGGAGCAGTGCCTACAGTTAGCATCGCAACCCCAAGGAATGTTGACGACATCAGCTGCAATGTATCAGCAGCCGTCCTGTCAAATAAAGCCTTTTTATTGGTTGATGATGCGCTGTTAACAAGCTAGTTGTTGAGTGGAGCGCCATCAATCAAACTCGGAGCCAAAGCAGCCACCGGCCTGTTTGTATGTGCACTTACATCCAAGAAAGTCTATCATTTTTGCATTAACCAAAACAGCGTGATTTAAGCCAGACTTGTGCTTTGACATCGTTTTAAGAATACACAAACTTCTGTATCTGCCGTACACTATAGCAGGGTCTCTCCAGGACACCCTCCCCTAATCCACTGCTCCTCTGTTCCAAACTTCTCTAAGACCAGCGTGCATTCATCTCCATAATGCCTGGGCTAGGCTGGAGATGTTAGCGTGACTCACTTCAGCTGCCCATGTAAACAGTCATTAGTATTGGCCAGATAAAGACAGAGGATCACAAAGTACTTCACGCTGTATGTACATGATTACTGCATAGTATGGAGATCAGAGCTAGAAATCAGAACAACATCGAATATTATACGTCTTTTTATGAAATATGATGTCTTATAACACCTCGGTGTAGTGTTCTTTCAAACTCTATTTCAAAACTAAGGACTAGGGATGTCAACAATTAATTGTCGTTGGCCGAACAAAATGCATTAATTGTAACTAATCGCTAGAGGGCGCTACTCTGGAATGTGAACACGAGATGCGAACCCACTCGCGAGAAAGACCATAGCGTTACATCATGTAACCCTTTCCTCTCTGGATGTTGCCGTACAACTCACAGTAGAGCTGGACCTAGAACCATATATTTTTGAAATTATAAAAGCATGTAACTTACATGCTTTTATCATTTCTTGATTGTTCTGGTTTGAGGCCCTGTAATGTTTTATGCTGTGTCCAGGGGCCCTGTGAAATTTATATTTTGTACTGTAACCCTTCACAGATTAAGGGAGAGAAATATTGTTGATGCCTTAGTTCAAAATAAATGTTGAGAATGTCCTAAAATAGCCTGGATTCACTGGTTTCATCATAATATGTAGACTAAATAACATTCTGTTATTTAATTTCTTCTGTTCCTTTTAATTTTAAGATTTCCATGCTGCAAGTGCAACAACTGAGCCAGTCCTCAATTTATTTTCAATAAAGAATGTATTTTGTTATTCAGCATCAATACATCCCTAATATAAAGATGTGGCCATTTACCAATTTCTGTCCTGTGAATGACTTTTTTAGTATTGATACCTGCTTAAATGAGTATCTAGTTTCAGTACTAGTTTTATTATCTGATTTTCGATACTTTTGACAACCCTACTTTGTGTACATTTTCAAAACAGACGTTCCTTTTTTAACAAATTTGCAATACAGGGGGTCCTCGGGTTACGACGTTGATTCGTTCTTAAGACGCGTCGTAACCCAAATTTCGTCGTAAGCCGGATTTTGCCTTTGATCTTCCAACCAAAGCACCAATAACCTTTCCATCTCAATAATTAGACCACTACGCTGCTTGGTTATCACTGTCGCTTTCATAGGAGCAGATCAGAGCCCACATCAGGTACTTCCGCCCACATTGGGCACGCACAGGAGGCTGTCTTCTTCTCCCTACAACCACAACAGAGCGTATTCTTCCGCCGTGCGCCGCGTGCCGTTCGCGTTTGTTTACATCTCTTACCACGCTAAACCGCGTAAGACGGAATGACGTGTAATATATACATATTTTTTTTAATGGGGGCGCGTTCGTAACCACGAAACGTCGTAACCCGAGACCGTCGTAACCCGAGGACCCCCTGTATACTACATCTACAAGCTAACTTTAAAGCGGCATTGTGTAACATTTCTGGTGGAGGAGCTGTCGCCTTCTTGTTTCTATGGATATGTCATTTCTCTCCCAGTGTCCAGACCTTAACCCAATAGAAAACCTACGGAGGGAGCTGAAGCTGAAGAGTCGACCAAAATTCTTCTTCCTTCTGATATGTGCGCAAACCTGGTCAGAGGATTAAAAAATTTGCATTTTCACTCAATGAAATGCAAACCAGTTTATATATCTAAGTTATTTTCTGGATTTTCTTTTTGATATTCTATCTCTCACTGTTAAAATAAACCTACCATTAAAATAATGTTCATTTCTTTGTCCGTGGGCAAACCTCCAGGGGACAAAATCAGTAGGGGATAAATATTTTATCCCCTACTGATTTTGTAGGTTTGCCCACTGACAAACCTACAAAATCAGTAGGGGATAAAATACGTATTTCCTCTACTATACTTCAGAAACCACGCTACCCTCCACTCTTTACTTCCTCTGTTAAATTAAAAACAAATGCATGCCTCTTTGTTTTGCAGGTCTCTTCTCGGAATCGCGCTATCCTCACCCGCACTCTTCACGCTTTAGCAGAGTGGAGCTGTACTGAGGGCCCTGGCACCCGCTCCTGGCACAAAGAGGCTGTCCCGCTCCTAACAGATGTCAGAGCAGATTTCGCGTTTTGGAAGGTAGGTGTAAAATATTTTTAAACTGGCACAGGGCTGGCGGGAGGGTTCGGTGAAGTAACTGGGAACACCTGTTTGGGCCGGTGGAGGAATGTGCCCACGGAGAAGCTTTAAGGACGAGGTTTCGAAGCGGAGAATAGACAAACAAGACAAAAAAGGACAGTTTGTTTACTTGGCCAGCACAAGGGGAAGCAGAGATTGGCTGGGTAATGTGTTTAACAGTGCTGCCACCCGCTGATGCCTGCTGGAACACAATGGGGCTTATGTTATGGGCTATACAAATGCACTCGGTGACAAATTAAGCACAAAAAGGGCCGTTGTTTTTAGTTGTTTAATCGGTTGATGGTGTATTTGTTGACCAAAATTTTGTTTATATGAGTTTATATGGGACAACAGCTGAAAGGAGAAGGCATGGAGTGAGTTTAATCTGCGTTTTTACACATGAATACATAGGCTACATTGTTTCCTAGGACATGTGTCCACCAAGAATTTCTTAAAGGAGAATTAACATTTTGTACAATCTGAGCCTTATTTCGGTAATAAAACAAGTTGTTTTACTCACCCATAGCACTTTGGTGTTATATGGAGCACTTCCAGAGATGTTTTAGATTAGCGATATCCGTAGTGCGAGTTCTCGGGGCATATAATATATGCCCTGAGCATGTAATATATGCCCCGAGCCGTCTCCAAATAACACAAACTTTAGCACTTTTCAAATCATAGAAGCTCGATGTCTTAGTCTACGCTTTCGTTTGAGTCAAAAGTGGCCTGTAATCCTTACCTGGCCAGCCAAATGATATCTCTCTGTATTTCCTATACCATTTGGACACCCTCGCTCCACCCTCGCTCCTCCGGTTAAAAACGGACTCCGCGATTCTGATTCGTTCAAAGATGGTGACATCAGTGCACCCACCTTTGCCCGCAAAGTCACTCTTAGGCAGCGGAAGTTCCTCCTCAGTGTTGAATCAAGATGGCGCAATCTCTGATTGGTTCACTTAGCTGTCTGTCTACGTGCAACTGCAGCGCATTTTGGACCAAGCATTACCAGACTCACTCGCTGGTACAGCGATGAGTCATGGATTCTTCCAGGCAACTATAATCCCAGATTTATCCATAGTTTCGAGTAGATGAGGACGCCAGTGCGCATGTGCGGAGTCACAGCTTATTTCACTCTCAGCTCCCGGGACCCAAACATGAAACGCAAAGCTGTAAATTATGGATAAATCTCGGATTACAGGCCACTTTTGACTCAAACGAAAGCGTAGACTAAGACATTGAGCTTCTATGATTTGAAAAGTGCTAAAGTTTGTGTTATTTGGAGACCGCTCGGGGCATATATTACATGCTCGGGGCATAATATATGCCGCACTACGGCTATCGCTAATCTAAAACATCTCTGGAAGTGCTCCATATGACACCAAAGTGCTATGGGTGAGTAAAACAACTTGATTTATTACTGAAATAAGGCTCAGATGGTAAAAAACGTTAATTCTCCTTTAAGTTGACCACAGCCCTAAATAGCACTACTAAGCATAAAAACTGGTCTTATAATGTTTGAGTTGGAAAATGAACTTTGCTGAGGTAAAATGAAATAAAACTAATATACCAAGGTTAAAAAAAAAAGATTAATGCAGTTGGAAAGAAAATAAGTCTTTATCCTTCTATAAGAAAGGCTCTTTTTTCTTGCATTTGACCCATACTTTACTATAACTGATGCACCTAAGCCTAACCCTAACCTTTTCTAGTTATAAATTCTATCTCAGCAACCCAATCCGTTTACGATAAGACAACCTGGGGGGAATTTCACTGTTGCAATGCCAAAGTACATAAATAAATGTGACTGTTTTTAGCATCAGAGTCTGTGTCCAAACTGCTTTAGATGTTATATTGATATTTTCCAGAGACATCATGCTGGGGGTGTTCTACGTGTATTTCTATGGCATGTATCTGTAGTTACCATGGCGACACAATGCACACATTAGCTGAAAACTCAAGAAAAAATACAAAATGGATGTAAACAGCACATTTTCAGGAGCCTGTGATTAATACGAGCGTTCATATTCCTGTTTAGGTGTTTGATTTTCAACCAAAAAATGAAAGTGACCAACTCATGCACTGATTTTTATTGCTAAAGCCCTAATGGGTAAACTACCTCTGTACATTTTTAATTTGCTTTCTTTTCATAACAGTGGTTACCGCACAAGGTCATCAGAAAAAATACTTTTACATGCTCCACAAACAAGAACAGAACTTGGTAAAAATGCATTCTCTTCATATGCGCCAAGGCTTTGGAATGAACTTCAAGCCACTTTAAATCTCACAATTCTTCCATCCATAAATTCTTTTAAAGACCTTTTAAGGGAAACAGTAACTGAGCACTGCAATTGTTTTTAATTATATGTTTTGTTGTGATGTCTGCTTTTTAGTTGTAGACAACAGAATTGATGTGTTTTGTCTGTTTAGAGGTGATGTAGCTGTGGATTGTCATTTGTGTTTGTTGTTTTTATTGAAATGTAACTTTTGGCCGCCTTCTTGGCCAGGACTCCCTGGCAGAAGAGTTATTGTAACTCAATGGGACCACTTCCTGGTTAAAGAAAGGTTAAATAAATAAATAAAACCCTGAAAGACTGTTAATTGCTGTTAATCCAGCTTTTGACTGTAATTTTATGTGTGACAGACTTGTGTGCTACATTAGCTCTTTCTAATCAGATTGTGTTAAAGGAGAATTAACGTTTTTTACAATCTGAGCCTTATTTCCGTAATAAAACATGTTTTTTTACTCACCCATAGCACTTTGGTGTCATATGGAGCACTTCTAGAAATGTTTTAGATTAGCGATAGCTGTAGCGCTAATATATGCCCCGAGCGGTCTCCAAATAACACAAACTTTAGCACTTTTCAAATCATAGAAGCTCAATGTCTTAGTCTACGCTTTCGTTTGAGTCAAAAGTGGCCTGTAATCCGAGATTTAGCCATAGTTTCGAGGAGATGAGGAGGACAGTGCGCATGTGCGGAGTCACAGTTTATTTCACTCTCAGCTCCCGGGACCCAAACATGAAACGCAAAGCTGTAAATTATGGATAAATCTCGGATTACAGGCCACTTTTGACACAAACGAAAGCGTAGACTAAGACATCGAGCTTCTGTGATTTGAAAAGTGCTAAAGTTTGTGTTATTTGGAGACCGCTCGGGGCATATATTAGCTTTACGGCTATCGCTAATCTAAAACATCTCTGGAAGTGCTCCATATGACACCAAAGTGCTATGGGTGAGTAAAACAACTTGTTTTATTACCGAAATAAGGCTCAGATTGTAAAAAAACGTTAATTCTCCTTTAAGATAAAGCCTAACAAGCCTCAGATAGAGCAGTGCTTACAGTTAGCGTCACACCCCCAGAGAACGCTGATGACATAAGCTGCAAATACATGATGACAGAAGCGACATGGCCCATCCCTTATCTACTGTATGTAGCTCTTGACTCAATCATTTCTCAGGCATTAGATCATTACAAGTTGAACAGTGACCAAACTGAACTTGGGATCTTTTGGCTATGAGGTAACAGACCTGACCACTAAACCACCACGATGACTTATGACATTATGGTTATTTAAGACACTTGGAATATGGAATGATGGTGCAACTTCTAGGCTGGACGGATGCATGGTTTTGAGTTGTTTACGCCAAATTTGGAGTCTACATTCTAAAGCTGGCTTCCTGCAATAGAACATGTGAGGCTAGTATCCAAATTTAGGTAACAGTAGATACAGGAACTTGACATTTGGAGGTTGTCTTTTTTGTCTGGTGGGGCAGTAAATTTTAAAAAAAGATCTACAACTATGATTTTTCGTGTAATGTTTTTAATTTTAGACATTTTAACTTGCCCTGTGGTGTGACCTCTCCAGTTTTTTTCTCTGAATTTACCATTATTTTAGGTACCCTGGGGGGTACACTGGGGCAAAACTCCTCTAATATACACAGAAATTATTATTTGACGAGTAAAAATATAAGAAAACACATTTACTTTGTTGAAGTCACGTCTAAAGTATCCAAAAAATGTGTTTCTTGTGTGTAAATTGTGACGAATTGTGGGACAGAATTCTCTCTCGTGTGATGTTATCAGCGTGGGACTGTTTAAAGGAGAACTCTCTACTTCCTGTTTACTTATTTTCAACATATTTTTACATTTTTCTTTGCAAATTGTTTCTTGATTGGTGTAAAACTATAAGTTATATTATAGTTATATTATATTGCATTATCCCACCATATTACGACAACATTACAGAATCATCAAAACATTAAAGGTGCATTGCGTAACTTTTTAGTTGGGGGTCTGTCACTTGCTTGTTTCTATGGATTTGTAACTGCTCTGCTTGGAATGTTCCACAGTATGACATTAAACAGCTCTACTTTACATTTAGTCAATTACAGGTGGATTTACTGCTCAAAAATACCTAGAAAAACAACGTGCATTCTGACTGTGAGCGGGGTCGCCTCTCCACAGATCTGACCTGTAACTTGGTCTGGTTTGGTCTCCATGAAGATAGAAAGGTTTATTAATACCATACTGTGAAACATTCCAGACCAAGCAATAACTTCTCCATGGAGAAAAGTATGTGACAGACCTTCCAGCAGAAAAGTTACACAATGCACCTTTAAAGTAGTGATAAATGTGTAATATTATTAAGGCAAAAGAACGTTATTGTAACGTCCTCCTGGGACCCGAAGAAAAAAGTGTGTTTTTTTTGTTTGTTTGTTTGTTTTTTTGTGATTTTCTATTTGTGATATTCTATTTTTTTTGTGATTTTCTATTAGCATTTACATTTTGTTAATTTTATTTTTATTTTATTTTATTTATGTTGCAACATGTCCTCTGTAATGGACTGTAATAGTGTTAAATCCACGTGAAATTAACAACCTAACAAAAACTTTTTTTTTTTGATGACCAACATTTCTGACAAGCTTCTACAGTCGCCTCAAAAAATTTTTAGACTCCCTTTTAATTTTTAATTTTAATTTGCATTTATTTATTTTATTTACTTTTTTAAAAAAA
Organism: Paratrypauchen microcephalus; assembly: GCA_036785185.1. NCBI lineage: Eukaryota > Metazoa > Chordata > Actinopteri > Gobiiformes > Gobiidae > Paratrypauchen > Paratrypauchen microcephalus. The sequence continues at coordinate 509,916 of JAVJIX010000027.1, read as the reverse complement.
ATTACTTCATTTTTTTTTACTTTTTATTTTTTTGCTTTTTTACTTTTACTTCATTTTATTTTTTTATTTTATTTTTTTTTAGTAATTATTTTTTACAATTTTTTTTTTACTTTTTTACTTTTTGTTTGATTTACTTTGTATTTACTTATGTATTATTATATTTATTTATGTATTTATTTTTTAATCATAGTGCAGCCACAAACTAGAGTCTATCTCAAAACACTTAAAAGACAGTCTGTTTAACTCAGTGTTCACTATAAAGGACACAAACGAATGGGCGGGTCTCAGGAGGATATCTAAGTTATAGAATACATGTCTGTGCACAGTTGAGTTGAATTTTGGAGGAAGAAAAACGTTATTTAAAAAGTCGTTTAAAGCGATTTCGCCCAAAATGCGAGTACCCAGTCACGTCAAGTACCCAGACATACTTTTTCTTCTCTGTAACGCGGTATTTCCAGAAGTTATTTGATAAAGACATATTGTTTTTCTCTGTGTGGAAAGGGGTTAGACTCGCCGAATTATCTGGGATGACAGTGCAACGGTGACTAATGCTACATCCACACAACTAGGCAAAACAAGGATGGGGCTTTTGTTTTCTCATCCTGACAACCGCTAAGTCGAGTCAAAACAGTTTGGACAAGCCCTGTGATGAGTTAATACCAATTTGAATGAGAAATCAAATACAAGTAACTACAGCAGCTGCTAGTCACCACAGAGAAATATAGTACAATACCATTATTGTACTGTTAAAATGTACTACTTCAGTATATGTTTATACGATACTATTTTAGTCCAGTTTAAGTCCAGGTTTGGGTAAATGTAAATGTAAATGTAGGTGTGGAAATGTTGAGTAACACAGACCCACAAAACAGTCCAAAATGATTTAGACGCAAGTAATACGTTAACCCTAATCCTAATTCTGATTCAACACAGTTTTGCACCTTTTTTTATTTATTTATTTATTTATTTATTTATTTATTATTATTATTATTATTATTTTTTTTTTTTTACATTGCTTTAAAGATCCCATGACATGGTACTTCTTGATGCTTTTATATGGCTCCTTAATGGTTCCCTAATACTGTAAATGAATCCTTCAAAATCAACACTCAGTGCATGAGAAACAGAGATAAGATGAGAAAGAGTATTTTTTTCTCTCTCTGAACACTCCATAATGGGCGTTGTTGCTTGAATGCAAATGAGGAGAAAAGAGCTGGCCTATAGTAGAGGGTGGGGGCGTGGCCAAACTATCCGCTCTCCGCTCTAGCTCTCAGCTGATCCATTTCCGTGTTTTTGCATGGGGGAGAGATTTGAAGCGTTCCATTGAAAAATAAACACATTTCCACAGAAAATAAAATTAAACCACTGCTGTTCAAAGGTCCAGAGGCTCAGATAAAGGACTTCCGAGCCTAGAAACACTCGGACGTGCCTCCAGGCAAATTAAAAAACGCATTTCGCATTGCCTAGCGCATTCGCAGTCCAAACTCTCTGGGCGTGATTTACAGAGACGCTGAGTACAGACAGACGGGGGTGGAACTGCATTTGCATTTCTTTTTTCGAGCTGACGTCAATAAGGTGCCTTGTTCAAAATCGCAGAAAGTGAAAATTTCATGCCATGGGACCTTTAAAGGGCCCATATTACATTATTTTCTGAACTATTTTCTGTCTAATGTTGTTTCCTCATCACAAACAGACCTGGAGTTATATATTTTATTATTATATTATATTTAACACGCAAACCTTGCAGATTTAATAATAATAATAATACCTTTTATTTATTAGGCGCTTTTCTGGCACTCAAGGTCGCCTTACAACAAGTATAATATACATTATAGGCAGTTAAAAGCAAGCAACAGTTAAAATACAAAGAGTTAAAACAAACAGTAAAACATTTAAAAGGACATTTAGACTGAGTTCTTCTCAAAATGCAAACACTCTGTTCCACTTTGTGATGTCATGTTCTAATAGAAGAAGTGCTCCATTGTGTTTTTAAACTCCATACATCTTCACTAGAATCATTTGTATCATTTCAGCCCTGGAATTGCCAATGTCTACTGAACAAAGGTAGGTAAAAGTAGCTGTTAACTTGAAAACTAGTAGTCCTTGTGGCTGGAGAAAGTTCTGACCTGGAATCCAATGAGCACAACTATTGTCATAAAAATAAAACGTATAATAATGTAAATCAATATAGGTAATCAGTTTTTTATTTAGTTATTTTATGATGATCCAAAAACAGATTTAGTATGATCTACATAAAATATGTTTATTTGGCATCTAAATGGAAAAGGTGACATCATATTGTTATTTGGGGGCAGTAATTCATTTGCAGCAGTCCTAGTAAACATGATTCAGTTTTGAAATGTGTGACTGCTGTTTGAGATTATTTACAATATAGCACCTCTCACACTCAAAAGGTTTGCACAGAGGGAGCTGGGTGGGCTTGGGATAGAGATATTTAATGACACTGTACTTTTTATAACTATTTGTATCGGAAAGCAAAAAATCAGGTTGTCTTGTCTTGAGTGAAAACCCATATTTGGGTAACACTTTAGAATGCTTATAATCAATGGGCCTGCTAATTACGAAAAATAATTCACTTTAATGATGCAAAAATTTAATTATCCAGGCTTAGAAACTAACTTGACTAAGCAGATACTAAGCCGGAATCATTCTTAATAAACTATAACTATAATTTGAACATTTTAAAATCACAATATTCATCTAAAAGGAGAAACAAGTGCGATGCCCAGTGGGAGCAGACGTAAACACAATCACGACAAAGAGCCGTAAATTATCAGCACCTCCTTTGGATCATTTGGTTTGATTTTTTTCATTTGTACCAAAATGACAATGCAACATCGCCAAACCCAATTGGCACCAATTCAACGGCAAAATGACGTCTTGAAAATAAACAATTAATTAAAGATTGCTCAAACATGCACGGATCACTCCAAATACAACTGAAGATGAAAAGGGGAAATGGTTTAAAGCTGAAAAGTCCATTTCGCATAATAGGTTCGCTTTTAAGCTTGCTTTTTAGTTATCATAAAGTAGTACCCACATTTGCTAATAACATTATATCCTCCTGAGATTTGGCCCATTCATTTGTGTCCTTTATAGTGGACATTGAGTTAACCCAGTGGTTCTCGGTTATTTTCTGTGACGCCCATCCCTAGGAAGAAGAAAAAATTTCACGCCCCCCTCCCTGGCACGACTATAAATAGTATTATTTGTCTAGAAAATTGTTATTAGTAGGCTACACCTCTGCATAACACTGTATCCTTTATTAACATTAAAAACAAAAAAGAAAGAAAGAAACTTCCAACAAAGACTGCACTGTCTTTTTGCACTGAGGACTCAAATATTATTGTGTTTTTAATGCAGCTTTGAGCACATTTGTTTACGTTTTACAGAAACAAAACTTAAAACTGCAAGGCCCATTTGCATAAACTAAAAGCGCTGGAAAAAAAAAAAAACACTCTCCTTGTGCCGCTGATGCGTCAGCTTCTGTCGGACTAAAGGACACGACTCAGTGGAATATACGTGTTTTTTCTGTGACAGAGGATGTTCTGCTGATGGTGAGTCTGTTCTGTATATCACGTATTTAAGGTTGCCGACCCCTGCCTCTAGAACAGTACGGCAAAAAAGCATGTTTCCCAGGGTCACACGCGCCCCCCCGGCATCACACCGCGCCCCCCCAGAGGGGCCCGCCCCACTATTTGAGAAGCACTGAGTTAACCAGTCTGTCTTTTAAGTGTTTTGAGATAGACTCTAGTTTGTGGCTGCACTATGATTAAAAATAAATAAATCAGAAATTAAAAGGGAGTCTAAAAACTGTTTGAGACGACTGTTGAAACTTGTCAGAGATCTTGGTCATCAAAATAATAATAATAATAATAATATAAAATGTTTTGTTAGGTTGTTAACTTCACTTGGATTTAACACTATTGCAGTTCATCACAGAGGACATGTTACAACATTATGAATATGAATAAAAATATAACTAACAAAATGTAAATGCTAAGGTGTTTACATTTACCTCCAAATACAAAATCACAAAAATGCACTTTTTTTTTTTCCTTCGGGTCCCTGGAGGCTAACATACAAAACGCAATAGCAATGTAGACAAACGCACAAACTAACACAGCACATTCTAGAAGCATCAAAACACATCCTGTATATAGTGCAACATTTCAAAGTAAGGCCCAGGTCAGACCGTTAGAAAGAGAGAGGTCCATGGATATTATTATGTCATACAGAATGCCATAGTAATATCCAGTCTAAATGAATGGGCAGCTCTTAAAGCATGTGTAGGAGGAGAGGAGCTGTACTTACCGGAGTATCTACATGCTTTAAAGGCAGCTGCGGAGTGGGAGGCTGGAGAGAGAGAAAGAGAGGGAGAGGAAGAGAGAGAAAGAGAGGGAGAGAGCCAGACGGAACACCGGGTTAGTCATTGTTTCTGTCACACCACCGTCAGGAGGAAGAAACAACAGCGGAGAAACAGAGAGGGGTCAGGGGAGAGGGTCTACTGTATGTGGGTATGTCCTATTCGAGCAAATCGTGGATGTTGAAAAGCAAAATCTAAAGGCGCATTGTGTAACTTTTCTGGTAGAGGGACTGTCCAATGCTTGGCTCTCTGTTACTGTACATTTATTCAATTACAGCTGGTTTTATAGCTCAAAAATACATAGAAAAACAAACATTCTGACTCCACAGATCTGATCTGTAACTCGGTCCAGCGTGGTCTCCATGGGGATAGAAAGGTTTAATGCCACACTGTGAAAAATTTCAGACAAAGCAATAACAGCTCCATGAAGACAAGCATTTGACAGACCCTTCACTAGAAAAGTTACACAGTGCACTTTTACATTATAATAATAATTTGGATCACCGGTTGGTTTTACTTAGTTTACATCAGTTGCCTTTTGTGGCATAAAATACTGTGACTGAGGTGAAGTATCTTGCCCACTGGCTTATAAATCATAACTAAAGGACTTAAGGACTACACCACTCTTGTAGTCCCTTTCAAAAACTACACATTTTGACTCCAAATTTAACTACAAAACCCTCATATTATCTAGTTGATCAATGTTATGTTAAGAATAATATTAGGAAGTATTCTTATTATTATATTAACAAGTATTCTTAGGATTAGCAAAATCTGAATAACACAATTTACAAGGGTTTGTTATTTTTAGTATCATCAAGTTCATCAATTTGTGAATAATTAAAACTGTGGAAAGCCATACTTATATTTTTACTATTTCCATTATTTATGACTGGGGTTCCACAAGGTTCAACTTTAGGACCCATTATAATTGTATTGTTTTACTGCATTTCACATGTGATTAGGCATTTTCCCTGATTAATACTGCCATCTGTAGTTTATTTGATTTGATTTTTTTAACTAGTAGATGTCAGGCGTGACATATCAGACAAAAATAATGTAGATAGCAACTAGTGGTGAAGTGCGAGAATACACCAGGGGCAAGTCAGTCATTACAGTTGCTAGCTTTTTGAAATTTTCTATTTTCAATATCCACTCACAATTTGCTCAAAATATTCAATAACCCCAACATAACTTTCTGATTTCTGTGTTGCCGTCCTTCTTTTCAATACCACATGACATTTCAAAAAGGGAGAAGAGAATTCATTGATAACCAGTGGTGGAAGAAGTGGAAGAAGTTTTGTTACTTAAAAAGTACAGATACAGAAGGGGGGAAAAAAGTATCTCGCAAAGTCTCAAATGTAGTGATTTTGATACAGATTTGTGCTGAACAGAAACAACTTAATCGATTGTTTTTCTAGCTGTTTACATTACATCTGTTCTAGCTATTTGTATAATTGTATTTGCCCAACCTAAAGCGGGTCTCAAACTATAGTTAAAAAATACTTTAACTTTTCAGTCCTGCTCAAAAATGTAGCGCAGTAGAAAGTACAGATACCTGCTCTCAAATATAGTAAAACTAAGATGCATCCATTTTAAAACCTAATTAAGTAAAAAAACAGATACCGTATTGTCTGGAGTATAAGTCGCACCAGCCAAAAAATGCATAATAAAGAAGGAAAAAACATATAGTATAAGCCGCACTGGAGTATAAGTCGCAGTTTTTTGTGTAAATGTATTTGATAAAATCCAACACCAAGAACAGACATGTCATCTTGAAAGGCAATTTAAAATAAAAATAGAATAGAGAACAACAGGCTGAATAAATGTACGGTATGCTAACGTTACATGATGCATAAACAACGAAGCTTTGTTTGTTTTCTTCATTTCAGTAAGAGTATCCTCCGCTTTTCGCCAGTCCCTTACAAGTTTCTCACTAACTCCAAACTTTCTTTCTGCTGCTCGATTACTGTTTTCAGCTACATATTTCACTACTTGCAGCTTGTAATCTGCAGAATATGATTTTCTTTTCGGTGCCATTTTTGTTCAGCCCTTCTCAGATGTTTTAATAAAATACCGCCAATGTCGAAATTATCAACACAGGCCTAGAGCGCCCTCTTGCGGTTTAGTGTGAAATGATATAATAATGTGTTAATAATTTCACACATAAGTCGCTCCAGAGTATAAGTCGCACCACCGGCCAAACTATGAAAAAAACTGCGACTTATAATCCGAAAAATACGGTACCTAAAATGTATACTTAAGTACAGTACTTCCACCACTGTTGATGCCACATTAATCATTTGCAAAAAGAACAGAGTTTTGGTGCCTTCAGTCGAGCGGAAGGGCACAAGTAAGTTAGGAATGGTGTCTTAAATGGTAGAATGAGCAAACAGAGGAGAGGAAGAGGGGGAGCAGTAAAGGCTGTGACAGTGATGCATGTGGAGGAGCATCTCTGTAAACACACGGGGGACTGTTTATGAGCCCGGGCCAGAGCATCGAGAGGGACTGCAGAGAAGGAATGTGCCCTATTTGGTCACAGCTCAGATACTGGAGCCATAAAAACCAGTCTGAATATTATAGATGTTAAAGTGGTTTATAGTAATTACCATAATCATATAATTTGATCATATAAAAGTGCAATTTGATGGGAAAATAATGAGTGAAAAGTAGACGGGAGCATTTCTAAAAAAGGGCCCATATCCTCGTGAGACCCGCCCAGATAGATTTTAGTTTGTGGCTGCACTATGATAAAAAATAAAAAATAAAATAATAATAATAATAATAATAATAAATAACAATAAAAATATATATAAATAAAATACATAAATAAGTAAATAATACCAAAAAAATAAAAATAAAACATACACAATTATAAATAAAAATACATACATAAATAAATAAATAAGAAATTAAAAGGCAGTCTAAAAACTTTTTGAGGTGACTGTAGAACCGACCGAAAAAATTTTTTTGTTAAGTTTAGGTTAGGTTAACTTGACATGGATTTAAAGGAAAAGTAACGTTTTTTTTTTTACAATTTTATTCTTTCAGCAATAAAACAAGTAGTTTTACTCACCCATAGCAGTTTGGTGTCAATTGGAGCAGTATCGCAGAACTTATGTTGAGCCGTTCTGTTCTACTAATGATCCCGTATCCGTTAGCGTGAGTGCTTGGGGCACTGATTTGCCGTCTCCAAATAACACAAACTTTAGCACTTTTCAAATCACAGAAGATCGCTGTGTCAGTGTAGACTTTTAGTGGATTCCAAAACGGCCTGAAACCCGATATCGCAACAGAAAAGTAAAGTTCAGAGCGGTGTTAGCTTCTTTCGGACTAGCGGTGTTTACAAAACAGCTGAGTTCACGCATGCGCACTGTCCTCTCTGATGACGTCATCAAATGAAACTATAGCTGGATATCGGGTTTCAGGCCGTTTTGGAATCCACTAAAAGTCTACCCTGACACAGCGATCTTCTGTGATTTGAAAAGTGCTAAAGTTTGTGTTATTTGGACACCGCACAGTAATGCCCCGAGCACTCACGCTAACGGATACGGGATCATTAGTAGAACAGAACGGCTACAACATAAGTTCTGCGATACTGCTCCAATTGACACCAAACTGCTATGGGTGAGTAAAACTACTTGTTTTATTGCCGAAAGAAGGCTCAGATTGTAAAAAAACCCGTTAATTTTCCTTTAACACTTTTCCAGTCCATTACAGAGGACATGTTACAACATTATGAATAAAAATAAAATTAACAAAATGTAAATGTGTTCATTTACCTCCAAATAGAAAATTAAAATAATAATAATAAAAATTAGCTACCCTTTTTTTTCTTCGGGTCCCAGGAGGATATTACGTTATTTTCTGATCTATGTTAGAATGTTGTTACCTCAACAGAAATATACCTGGAGTTGTGTTTTGTTTCATTCACAATCCTTTATTATTACACTGGCTACGTCTCCAAAGCTCAAATTATAACATAGATCAGAAAATATCAGACATAACTAACCAAAAAAAAACTGCGTTCTATTTTATCACATTGCACAGTGAGAAACCCAAGAGCCAGACAGAAAAGACAGTAGCCATGATGTGCGGTATTCCACAGGGGAAGCAGAGGAAGCAATGATGGTTATGACCTTTGACCCTAACCTCCTGACCCCCCCTTCCGTCTCTGTCTTTGTGTGTCCCAGTGTTAAGGAGGATCGTAGGGGTCAAAGCGGTTGGAAGAGCCACACGCATGCATCTACTCACCAGCTCATAGTTGGTACCCGTCTGACACGCCGTGGTCACCTGGAAAACACAAGAAAAAGAAAATATATTATGAAGTATATGTGCTTATACTAGTACTAGTGTGTATTAATATGAAGAGATACTGAAATCTGAAGTTGTTTAAAGGGCTTGTGAATGAAACAAAACACAACTCCTGGTATGTTTTGGATGAGGTAACAACGTTATAACAGGACTTAAAAATCACAAGATTCCATTTTGTGCAATAGAGGAACTTTAAAGATCCCATGACATGGTACTTCTTGATGCTTTTATATGACTCCTTAATGGTTCCCTAATACTGTAAATGAATCCTTCTTCAAAATCAACACTCAGTGCATGAGAAACAGAGATAAGATGAGAAAGAGGGATAAATATCTCTCTCAAACTCTTTATTCTGGGCATTGTTGCTTGAATGCAAATGAGGAGAAAAGAGATGGCCAATAGTAGAGGGTGGGGGCATGGCCAAACTCTCCGCTCAGAGCTCAGTGCCCACAGCTGATCCATTTCCGTGTTTTTGCACGGGGGGAGAGATTTGAAGCGTTCCATTGAAAAATAAACACATTTCCACATAAAATAAAATTAAACCACTGCTGTTCAAAGGTCCAGAGGCTCAGATAAAGGACTTCCGAGCCTAGAAACACTCGGACGTGCCTCCAGGCAAATAAAAAAACGCATTTTGCATTGCCTAGCGCATTCGCAGTACAAACTCTCTGGGCGTGATTTACAGAGACGCTGAGTACAGACAGACGGGGGTGGAACTGCATTTGCATTTCTTTTTTCGATCTGACGTCAATAAGGTGCCTTGTTCAAAATCGCCTGTTTGAGCTCCGATTTTTTGTAACGCAGAAAAGGATCGCAAATGCTCAGTTTAGACATTTCACAACTTTTAACCATGGGGGGGGGGGCTAAACAGGGTAGGGGAGCTCACATTAACGTTCAAAAACCTCAGAAAGTGAAAATTTCATGCCATGGGACCTTTAAGAGTAGTTACAGCTGAAATGCTTCAAAGTATGCAATACTTTTAAGACTTTTAAAATTTCAGAATTTCTTTCTTTGTATTTCATAATGCAGATGAAACATTTGGAGATTAAATATATAAAATCACAGTAAGGAGATACAGTATGGAACTTTCTGGAGGCGTGATTCCATGGAATTATAAAATAAAAAACATACTTCAGAACATTCCCCATGGAGATATATAAGTTTTATGCCATAACGTGGAATATTACAGCTAAAGGAATAAGATTTCCATGGAAACTAAAGAACTAAACCCCGCTCCAGGCTGGACAAGTCAGGATTGTGGAGATGCAAGCCCGCTCACTGTAAGAACACATGCTTTTCTATGTTTTTAGTGCAATAAACACACAAGCTTTCATTTTAGTCTATTTTATGGCAAAAAAAACAAAAAAAACAAAAAAAATCATAGCGTAGCTTTAAATCTCATCTACTTAATTATTACTTCTACTTATAGGAATAACAGTACTTTCATTTATAGTTCAAACTGCCATTTCCACCAAGACTATTACTACTACTGCTTCTACTTCTACTGCATTTGAGTCATACAACTTGCACTTACACAATTTTGTACCCAGAAACATGCTATAAATGAATCCATTGTGATAAAGAAAGCACACTGAGAAAGTACTGCCTACCCCAATCCAACTGTGTACTTATGTAACATTTATAACTGTCCGCCTCTTAAAATATGCCTGGGTATTTTTGGTGCATGGGAAAAACACTGAAAACTGAAAATGAAAAACAGCATTGCTTTGAAGATGAACTCCTTACAGTCTTAAAGTACTTTCACTGGTATTTAACATGCGATCATGTGATCATGTAAGCCGCGGTGTGGGTCGCATGTGATGACAGAGGGGGCACTAGGACCATGAGCCGTTCACTGACCTGCACTGACCCCGTCTCTCCACACTGTATGATCCAGTGTGTCGGGTTAGGTCGGGCGCACTGTCACTTTAAAAGTTCGACGTGCTTGTTTACATGTTTTATGGTTTCCTAATTTTGCACACAAAGCAGAAAATGACTTAAAGGTGCACTGTGTAACTTTTAGGTGGAGGGTCTGCTATCTGCTTGCCTTCATAGAAATTGGTACAGTAATCCCTCGTTTATCGTGGGGGTTAGGTTCCAGAAATAGCCCGCAATAAGAGAAAAAGTAGGACAATTTTATATTTTACAATTATTCTACATGTTTTAAGGCTGTAAACGCCTCACCACACACATTATACGCTTTTCTCAGACTGGTATTAACATTTTCTCACATTTGTCTCTAGTTTAAACACTCAAACTTTCATAGATTTTCAACAAAATGTATTAATAGTGACGCGTGGGGGGCGGACACGACGCGCACCAACCCCTTGGAGAAGTGCGCGACATGTGCTGCTCTGTCACGGATTTGTCCATGATGAGGGGTTCATTGTGTGACAGAGCAGCACGTGTCGCGCACTTCTCCAAGGGGTTGGTACGCGTCGTGTCCGCGCGTCCGGCGGGGCTCCCGGAGCCGTGTCTCCCCCTAAGCGTCACTATTAATACATTTTGTAGCACGAGATAGAACCGCGGCGCCCGGACCACGTGCTCTCAGCCCGAGCCACAAACCGAACACGCACAAACGAATGCAAGAGCCGCATGGAGTGATTTAATCCTGGTTTAGTCCAGTCCCAAAAAAAAGAAAGAAAAAAAAATCCGCGAAACAGCGAGGGCGCGAACAGTGAACCGCGATAGAGCGAGCGTGAAAGATAACTGTTTTACTTTTTCTGATTCTCATTTTTATTTCATACAAATCACTTTTTGTTTTTTTTAAAGATAAGTAAAAAATAACAGTTTATCAATGACTTATTCTTTTAAAACACATATGTTTGATTGCTAATAATAAAAAAAAAAAATCATTTTTTAAGATTATGCAGAATTTCTTTACAGGTACAGTGTGTAACTTTCTGGAGGTGAACATTCATAACTCATAAGTTACTTTGTTCTGATTTTTTGCCACACTGTTGAAGATTATAAACCAAGGAACAACATTTCCATGAAAACAAGCAGGAGAGTCAGGTTTGTGGACATGCAAGCCCTCTCACAGTAAGATGCATACTTTCCTCCAGTGAGTGCAACTAAAAGGGAGAAAAAAACAAAAACAAAAAATATCATGCTTGTATTTTGGCTGATTTTGTGTATAAGAAATTACATACTGCAGCTTTAACTGTTGATGTTGTTGTTGTTTTTTTGCATCGTCCCCTCTTCAGCTTGGATGATGTTTATGTCAAGAAAGGGATTCAAACCTCCAACCTTCTGATCAGTGGACAAAAGCTCTTGCCAACTGAGCTACTGTCACCCATTATTACATAGTTTTGTTTTTGTTTTGGAATGTTCCACAGTATGGCATTCCCTCTTCAGCTTCCTCAACACTGGTCAACACAAAGTCATCCTCTTAGCAACAGCACTTACCCATAATATCCCCACCTCTAAATTAGACTGTCTTTGATTTCCTGATGTTGCAAGAGTCTTAAAATAGCTGTTTTTTCTGCGTCAGGAGCCAATTCTGCAAAATAAACTCGAGCTCTCGGTGACAGCACAGAGGCCCCTACGAGTCACCACCAGGATGAGTGATTAGCGCTCGCAAACTGGAGCGGTGTGAATGTGCTAGCGTTTGGTGGTATTTTGAATTCAAAGCTGTATACGTGCTCGAATTTACAACAGTTCTCGGTGTTGATGGATCAGGGAGATGAGAGGGGGGCTATCAGTGGACTGCAGAGGCCGGCAGGAAGGAACAGTAATGAGTGGGATCTGGACAAACAAAAGACTGGGGGACTTTGTAATGTTATCAGCAGACCTATCGGAATACAGTGTGATGGGCCAATGGGGCTGTCTGTGCATGATGATGTGCAAAAAGATGGCATCAGTCCACTGCTCGCTACAATGATACTGCAGTGAAGTGGAAATACTGGGGCCAGGGCTGGAGCCATTGGGTTATGACAAGTACTGCAGTTACATTTGTGATATATGTCTCAAAAAGTAGGATTCTGTTGACATTTGAGAAGAAAGAACTGATAATATACAAGAATCCGATGCATTTCACAATATCTAAACTACAGGTACAACCAGATTTCTCAATAAAAAGGTTATTTATTTTTTGTATCATCTAAATAACTTCAGTCTTTGCAGTTTGATGATTGTGATGAATAATGATTTTTGTTGTGATTGCTTTATATTGTGCAGATCTAGTTATAAGCATTGAACACACTTCCCTAAAAGAGCAACAACACAGTGTTGGATTGAGGAGCATGTGTCAGAAAGAACTGTCCCCTGGCCACTTTGTCCATTCAGTCATTCTCACAGGATAGTCACAGGCAGGTGTTTCTACAGGGTTCTCTCCCACAAAAAGAACTGTTTACAGTATACAGGATCAAACAAAATGCATTTTTCTGATGAGAAGAATATGAATTGTCACAATTAAAGGAGAATTAACTTTTTTTTTTTACAATCTGTGCCTTATGTCGGTAATAAAACAAGTTGTTTTACTCACCCATAGCACTTTGGTGTCATATGGAGCACTTCCAGAGATGTTTTAGATTAGCGATAGCCGTAGCGCGAGTTCTCGGGGCATGTAATATATGCCCCGAGCGGTCTCCAAATAACACAAACTTTAGCACTTTTCAAATCATAGAAGCTCAATGTCTTAGTCTTTCGTTTGAGTCAAAAGTGGCCTGTAATCCCAGATTTATCCATAATTTACAGCTTTGCATTACATGTTTGGGTCCCAAGAGCTGAGAGCGAAGTAAACTGTGACTCTGCACATGCGCACTGGCGTTAGGGTGACCATTCGTCCGGATTTCGTCCGGACAGTCCGGTTTTAGAGCTGTCTGTCCGTCCGTCTGTCACGTGTCCTCCGTTTTTACGTTTTGTCCTCCTTTCGTTGCATAAATCGTCATAAATCCCCACCCATTATTTACACTTGCTACTCTGCAATGTTCGCCGTTTCCCAATTCAGAAAGTGCACGGTTCGGAGTGTGGTCTCAGTCTGCAGTCGAGGCAGTGAGGGAAAACAAACAAACAAAAAAACCAAGGTGTCCTCACTTTAGGGCCTTTGTCCTCCTTTTTGGACACAAGTGTCCTCCTTTCCTGTTTCATGCCGGTGGTCACCCTAACTGGCGTCCTCATCTACTATGCCCCGAGAACAAGCGCTACAGCTATCGCTAATCTAAAACATCTCTGGAAGTGCTCCATATGACACCAAAGTGCTATGGGTGAGTAAAACACTTGTTTTATTACCGAAATAAGGCTCAGATTGTAAAAAACGTTAATTCTCCTTTAAGAAATCACAAAGGCGTTATTTAGGCAATATAATATCTACTGAGGAGGTCAACAGTGACCGCCCACCCCGGGGTTCCAGAATTAAAATTCCCATTCATTTTCTCATAGACCAGAAAAAAATATATTTTCAAAGTTTGAAATCTTGCTTGGGGATAATCAGTTGTCTCTGAAACTGTAAGTAATTAAAATATTTCGCTTTTTGGACTTAAAACAACCATTTGGATATGTGTCCAGCCGCAGGAAAACCAATACCAAGTCGTCCCGGAGGCGTTTTGAGTTATTCACAGATTCTGAAAGTACAGGTTCTAAGCTTTTAATTTTAGACACACCTCGATTCTTACCAAAAAATAACTGTTTCACAGACAAAATGTATGCTTTTTAAGACGCCAGTGCTGTTATCTGAAACATGGAGTGGGTTCTTCATGATCTCAACTAGCACATTCTGCAAAAAAACGAAAATCACAAATTTTGAAAAAATGTAGTAAAAACGTGTGTATCTAAGATTGCCTCATCCCGAGTTGTACCCTCAAAGTCCGTGGTGCGTCACATATGAGTTAGTACGTAGCTGGTAGGCCTCTTCACTGCCTCTGAATGCTTAATTTTGAATAAAAAAAAAAAGAATCAGCACCAGAGCGCGGTCACTGGCAAGCTTTATATAGAGAATAGAGTCTCATTAGGAATAAAAGTTGCTAATTGGCAGCCTCACTGTCTATGGGTCTGTCCCAGGTAGGGTGACCATTCGTCTGGATTTTGTCCGGACAGTCCGGTTTTAGAGCTGTCTGTCACGTGTCCTCCTTTTTTACGTTTTGTCCTCCTTTCGTTGCATAAATCGTCATAAATCCCCACCCATTATTTACACTTGCTACTCTGCGATGTTCGCCGTTTCCCAATTCAGAAAGTGCACGGTTCGGAGTGTGGTCTCAGTCTGCAGTCGAGGCGGTGCATACTCGCTCAGCCCTGAGTGCAGTCCGTGGACCGCATGGCCATCTGCGAGATGGAACAGGTCCCGCCTCAGCTCATTGAGCCGGGTGGTCTGCTCCTTGTTCCTTAAAGACAAAATATTATTCTTTTGCGACTAGTAATACTTGGAATTCCTGTGCGCGACATCCGAAATGCACCCCCCCTTGCGCGGCTCGCACTTTGCAGATATAAAAAAAATGACCCCGCGGCTGAATAAAAAGCGGAGATCCGCTAAAAGCTCTTTCATCCCTGATTTACAGTGCGCTGCATAGGTTTTCTTGTGCGCTGAGAATGTGCGAGCAGTGCACATTCTCAGCGCACATTCTTTGTTTTCCCCGAGGGAAAAAAAAACAAAAAAAACAAGATGTCCTCACTTTAGGGCCTTTGTCCTCCTTTTTGGACACAAGTGTCCTCCTTTCCTGTTTCATGCCGGTGGTCACCCTAGTCCCAGGGCACTTTAGTTTCAATTCATATTTCACATCTCACCCAAATTCCAAATTCTGTAAGGGCTGAATTTGAAATAAATGTTTTTATCGTTAAGCTCCAATCGGTAACATTACAGTGATTCTTTATGTGGTGTTTGGATATAGTTGTTGGTAGCCGGTAGTTTAGATCCTTACTGTTCTCACATATGCTCTGGTTTAGTGCATCTTTAGACAATTTATGACCCTAAAATAAAATATGTATTAGCCATTTTTGTTTTTCTCATAACCATCAGTGATTATTGTTTCTAGACCTCAACTAGATCAAAATCTTGACTTTCATTGCGCATATGAAGAAGGCCTGCGTCCAGCTTTTGTCCACACGGTTCAGTCAAATCAGACCATCTGCATATAATGACAAAGCATTTTTATCTGTTTATCTGTTAGCATGACGGCTGAAATGAATGAAACGTGCTTATAAACTCATCACAGTGAATAACTGGAATACTCGGAATGTGTTTAGATAAGTTTGGTCCATTGCAAATAATTTAAAATCAAATACTTTTTACATTTTTAAGACTTGATATTCAATAACTATTCCCGTGTGTTCTTATACAGTATTTGTGTGATCCCTCAGTGGTCCAGGTATCTTCCACAGTGGTCCATGGGCAAATACTAGTCTATGTGCTCTTATACTTGTTCTGATACAGCTCAAGATCATTCTAAAGCTCTTCAGGAAAGGTTCATTTCTGGGACAATCTAGTTTCAATACTAGTTTTAATATCGATTAGTATCTGACTTTTGAAACCTTAGTCACTGCTAATGCTATGAAAAATAACAGCTAGCAGAAGACATGGTCCTTTAACAAAGCACTTCATTCATTCATTCACCACTGCATTTATATAGAGCAGGGGTCGGCAACCTTTACCACTCAAAGAGCCATTTGGACCCGTTTCACACAGTAAAGAAAACACTGGGAGCCACAAAACCCTTTTGAAATTTAAAATGAAATAACA
Source organism: Paratrypauchen microcephalus (assembly GCA_036785185.1). Classification (NCBI taxonomy): domain Eukaryota; kingdom Metazoa; phylum Chordata; class Actinopteri; order Gobiiformes; family Gobiidae; genus Paratrypauchen; species Paratrypauchen microcephalus. Next base: position 493,543 of record JAVJIX010000027.1, on the reverse strand, counting down.
CTGCATATGACGGCTTTTTGCCTTTGTGCCATAGAATTATATTTTGAAAATGAATGAACTAAAATAAAATACATTTTAATTAAATATCAATCAATCAATCAAACAATATTTATAAGGCGCTTTTACAGTGGTCCCTCGCTATATGAGGGTTCACTTTCTGTGGCTTGGTTGTTTCGCAGATTTTTTTTATTCCAATTTTTTTATAGTGTATCAACGCGCATTTCTGCGTCCTGATTGGCTAAGGGACTGTCGACCTTTGCTGATTCGTCAGTCATTCTCCTCCGTGTCTCCTGTACTGAATGCGTTCAGTTTGCCAGATTTATATAAATGTTCGATCGCAGTGAAGACTCAGTCGTCCAGGTATGTTTGCAAGTTTTCTTAAAAGTACGTTTGGACAGGAAAATTTCGCCTTCGGCGCCAGGTCATGTGCTCTGGTCCAAGTATGGCTGACTTCCTGTTGGTCGCCTAGCAGGGACGGTGTTTCTGTGTACCAAATTTGGTTTGGCTACAACAAAGTTTTTGTTGTGAGTGCAAATTACTCTGCCGACTAGTTTAGCCTCCCTATTCAATATATATATTATATTATAATATATATATTATAATATATATATATTTATATTATATTTTTGAAAGTAGTTATTCTTCTTATATTCTTGCTACTACCACTGTGTTTTTAAACTCTTTTACCTTCAATAGAATAATTTGGATAATTTCAGCCCTGAAATTGCAAATCTACACTGGACAAAAGCTAAAAATAGGTGTTAACTTGCAAATTACCGCTTCATGACATCACAAGCATTAACACAACAGAGTATTTTGAGCTTTGGAGACGTAGACAGACTAATACAGGAATAAAAGGTTTCTCAAACGTGAATGAAACAAAACATAACTCCAGGTATGTTTTTGAGGCAGTAAGAACATTATAACATCACTCAGAGCTCACAAAAGTCAAGTTTGCGTAATATAGGTCCTTTAAGGAACATAGTTTTCACATCCCAGCCAGCGACGATAGCCGGAGCGTACAATCGAGACAATCTCACATTCCTCTCTAGCGCGTCTCGCTGACTAACTTCACAGAGCCGTGGAGGAGAACATGGGTGCCGGGCTGGTCCTTATAAGGTCCGGACAGCTGCACGGTCTAAGGCGAAGGCTCAGACGATTCAGAGTGAGACACGCTCCAGAGAGGATGTATGCCCTGCCAGCTCACCACTCTGATTTGGTTCAGTCTGATGTGTCAAAAGATGAACACAAGCCAAACGCACATGAAGAGTCAAAAGTTTGAACTCTCAATTTTTATTTTTTATATGTGTTTACGGCTTTCTACATTTGATAACACACAGAAAAGAGCTCAAATATATGAAGTAAGATGTATGGAGGTGTGTAGCAAACAAAAATAACTGAAATGCTCAAATGAACCATCTTTTGATTTGTCGAAAAATATTTAGTAGTGCTATTTAACTTTTTTCTTCACTAAATAATTCCATATATATTCATATGTTTGATGTCTTATGTGTGTGTGTCTAAAATGTAGAAAGCGGGAAGAAAAAAGTGGTAAGAAAAAAACAAAACAAAGCATTTGAATGAGACTTTTGACAGGTGCTGTTTAAACATGGCCAGTCAAAAGTTTGGACTCACTCTCTCGTTCGAGGTCTTTTTTTTTTTTTTTTTTAATGTTTACTACTTTCTACATTTTACATACACACATAAGACATCAAACATATGAAGTAAGATGTATGGAATTATATCCTCCTGGGACCCGAAGAAAAAAAGTGTATCTAAATTATTATAATCATTGTGGTATTATTTTGGTGCATTGTGTTCTGGGCAGCAGAACACTGCTTGGACTGCTGCCCCCGCGACCCAGAAAATGGAAAAAGCGGAAGAAAATGAATGAATGAATGAATGAATATTATTTTAATTTTCCATTTGGAGGTAAATGAAGACCTTAGCATTTACGTTTTGTTGTTTTATTTTCATTCATAATGTCGTAACATGTCCTCTGTAATGGACTGTAATAGTGTTAAATCCATGTGAAGTTAACGACCAAACAAAAACTTTGTATTATTATTTTTTTTTGATGACCAACATCTCTGACAAGCTTCTACAGTCACCTCAAAAAGTTTTTAGACTCCCTCTTAATGTAATTTGTTAATTTACTTGTAAAATGTAATTCTATGGCACAAAGTTAAAAAAAAAGCTGTTATATGCAGTGTTATTTCATTTTAAATTTATGCATTTATTTATGTATTTTTATGTATTTAAAAAATATATATTATATTTTTATGACTTATTTATTTATGTATTTATTTACTTATGTATTTTTATTTTTTATGTCTTATTTATGTATTTATTTACTTATTTATGTATTTATTTATGTATTTGTACGTATTATTATTTTTTTATTATGTTTTTTATGTCTTATTTATTTATGTATTTATTTACTTATGTATTTTTTTAATTTATATTTTATGTCTTATGTATTTTTATTTTTTTTAAATTACATTTTTATGTCTTATTTATTTATGTAGTCTATCTCAAAACACACACAGATAGACGGGTTAACTCAATGTCCACTATAAAGGACACTGAATGGGCCGGGTCTCAGGAGGATATATTTATATATATTATATAGTAAAGAAAAAAGTAAAGCAAAAAAAAAAAAAAAGTCCTAAATATTTTTCAAATTTCAGAATTTGGTTATAAAATATATATTTATAAAAACTGTAGTTATTGAACTTTTTTTTCCCTTTGCTACATAATTCCATACATCTTACTTCATATATTTGATGTTTTCTGTATGTATATCAAAACACAGAAAAAAACATATTCTCGATATCTATTTATGCTGTAACTTGCTGCTGCTACTACTACTTCTAAAAATGTTACTTTAGCTGGAGTTATATTTTTACTTTACGCAAATGTAAAATCAACAGGAATCTGCACAGAACCAGAGCCATGTTTCTGTAGAGAGTAATAGCTCTTAACCACAATGTAATTTCCTTGACTCACATTGTGGTATGAATGAAGAGACCTTGCAACCAAACCCACTGTTCACATAGAATCCCACCTGATTTTCCCTCCTCCCCTTTCATTCTTAGCATATTGTGTAGCGTGGGGTGATTTTTTTTTGTTTTGTTTTGATCTGATACCAAAAAGGTGTACTGCGGTCCAAAGCAAGAAAAATGATCTGACAAAGGCTGCATTTTTTCGCTTTTAAGTTGCTGCTCCTTTCATTTGCACAAGAACTTCAGTGTACGTTTTCTGTTTCATTCGATCCGATACCAAGTAGGGATGTCAACAATTAATCGACTTACAATTAATTGTCGATCAAGACGTTGGCCGAACAAAATGCATTAATTGTAACTAATCGCTAGAGGGCGCTACTCTGGAATGTGAACACGAGATGTGAACCCACTCGTGAGAAAGACCATAGCGTTACATCATGTAACCCTTTCCTCTCTGGATGTTGCCGTACAACTCACAGTAGAGCTGGACCTAGAACCATATATTTTTGACATGATAAAAGCATGGAACTTACATGCTTTTATAATTTCTTGATTGTTCTGGTTTGAGGCCCTGTAATGTTTTATGCTGTGTCCAGGGGCCCTGTGAAATGTATATTTTGTACTGTAACCCTTCACAGATTAAGGGAGAGGAATATTATTGATGCCTTAAATCAAAAATAAATGTTGAGAATGTCCTAAAAATAGCCTGGATTCACTGGTTTCATCATAATATGTAGACTAAATAACGTTCTGTTATTTAATTTCTTCTGTTCCTTTTCATTTCAAGATTTCCATGCTGCAAGTGCAACAACTGAGCCAGTCCTCAATTTATTTTCAATAAAGAATTTATTTTGTTATTCAGCATCAATACATTTGTCTGCTTTTTACTAAGGAATAATTAATTGAGGAATATACAATATAATAATACTATGATATATTTTTGACTCAGTGTTATGTTACTATAGCTTATATTCTTAAAGACCCTATTGAAACACTAAAATTCAGGTGAAAAACGCCGCTTATCAGTTAATCGTAAGTCGATCGATAAGGTCAATCAACTATAGATTAATGAATTAATCGATAATTTGCATCCCTAATACCAAGAAATACTGTGATAAGTATTGAGATCAGTCTGATACGAATGAGTTGTATATTAAAAAGCACTGAAACTCCTTTACTATAAAAATTTGCAGTCATCATTTTCACATTTTCGCAGTGTGAACAGATAAACTAAAACCTATAAACTAAAACTAAAATCATATAATCTTTTTTTTTTTAAGCTTTAAAAAGAGTATTTTTTAGTATTGTCAGTAATGATATGTCAACATGTTGGTCTTATCCGTCCCTCAGAAACCCATCCAATAAAGATATTGTTCACTACTCACTCAGTTATTGACCCATCCCACCCTGTACAAACCAGTTATATCATCACAGATAAAACTGCCCATAGAACAGCAGCTGGGCCCACCATTAACCTAAAAAAAGAAGCACTAATGAACGCTTAATCCAATAACTAGAGCTGTTCATACGAGTCCTCAGAAACATGCCCAGCACACCTGCACCAATTTATGTGCAGTTTTCTCTCATCAGTAAAATAAATTTATGCCACACACAATAGACCCCTTTACTGATAGTAAACAAACATGACGTCATTGGCATGAGCGCGCATGCCCGACTCAGAAAAACCATCGCGGACCATAGCGGAGAATAGGGTAAGCTACATTCAAGAGCTCACGTTGAGCAACGGGGTTCGACTACCAGATCCTTATGCAATCACGGAGTGGCAGTACGACCGCAGAAAGTGGACAGATTTACAGTGGACAGATATCCACTGTTATTTAGTGGAGCCCAGCGTGTATACAAGAGAGAAAGTGCACGCATACAAATCCATGGATACCTACCAGTTTGCCGTGTGTGGCCATGTACAGGAGGTAAAATACCACGATATCGATGGGGAGTTTTGCGTGTTGGCATCTGACGTTCTCCCCAGTCAAAGACAAGGCCACAAGACGACCATGTACAATGCTTGGGCTATCAGCAACAAGCGCGAGAACTACGTTCTGACCGCCAACTGCACTTGCGTTGCGGGGTAAGTAACATACTACGACTTAATTCACGAGTCACAGATGTGATCTCAGTCATGTCAAATGCCATTTATGATGGTCATGCGAAAACTTATCATGCCTTTTAACAAAGTTATTCGTGTTCGTTTACATGTGTCTGTCGTAGAGGTTACCAGGTTAATATGTCTGTGAGCTTTGCGGTGTCCTGTGCTTGCTAGTTAATCAGCATGATTTAACACCATTGAACACCTGGGCAAATTACCCTAAACAAGCAGCAAGCGTTCACTTGTGTGTATGTCAGTTGAATGGTATGAACTATCATTTATTCCATCTGTTTCTCTTTATTTGAGTTCTTCTATATCTTCGCTGGGGTTTTATGGCAGCGGTGGCTTTGTTCAGAACTGCGCGCATTCAGTGATGACGTAGCTTTGAAACTGGTCTATACAGATATAACATTCTCCACTTCTACACCACAGAACCCACCCAATGAGTGCACAGACTGCTCACATATTACCGCTTCAAATCACCATTCACGCAAAGTAGGGTCAGCCTCCAGATCTCGACAACCCCCTGACCTTCTCAAGCTCTCAGTCCCAAGTAAACAGAACAGGAGACCATACAGAAGCTTCACGGAGCATGGAAAGGAGTTTAGTCTTATAATCTCACCAAGTCACGAGGTCCGTCTGAGCAGCCAGTGAAGTAGAACAAGTCCCCGGTAAGAAACGAGGGAGGTGGGAGGGGTGGGGAGGTCCAGTTTGGTTTCTTTGAGGTGGGCTTGCGGGGCTGTTGTCTTGGAGAAGGGCAAAAGTCTCAGGTGAAGTCCCAGTAGATTCTGTAGGATCGGGGAGCTATTGAAGTAAGTCCAGTCTAAATGAAAGCGTAGATCAGAAGAGATTTTGTGGCAGGCTGAGAGCTTGAGAGGACTTTGGGGGAGTTTGGGGGTATAAAGGGTGTTCATAATATCAAAGTGCGCAAGAATGATCAACATCTTTCTGATATCTGAGAGAATAATAACATATATGCATTTTCAAGTGGTTCACGGTTCTTGTTGGATTAAAGCAGTGCTTCTCAAATAGTGGGGCGGGCCCCCCTGGGGGGGCGTGGCGTGATGCCAGGGGGTATGACCCTGGGAAACATGTTTTTTTGCTGTACTGTACTAGAACTAAGTGTAATTGCACATCAACAACGGTAGTTGGCAGTGGCGTTCTCACATGCGATTTACGCACAGTCTCACCATTAACAAAACATCCTCTGTCACAGAAAAAACACGTATATTCCACTGAGTTGTGTCCTTTAGTCCGACAGAAGCTGACGCATCAGTGGCACAAGGAGAGCGTTTTTTTCAGTGCTTTTAGCTTATGCAAATGAGGTGGTTTTAAGTTTCATTTCTGTAAAACGTAAACAAATGTGCGCAAAGCTGCATTAAAAACACATTAATATTTGAGTCCTCAGTGCAGTCTTTGTTGTAAGTTTTTTTCTTTTTTTTTGTTTACAATGTTAATAAAAGGATACAATGGTGTTCTAATAACAATTTTCTAGACAAATAATACTATTTATAGTCGCGCGCAGGAAGGGGGGCGTGAAATTTTTTCTTCTTCCTAGGGGGGGCGTGACAGAAAATAATTGAGAAGGACTGGATTAAAGACATGCTGCAGATTGATTGGTCGTCTAAATAGGGGGCATGGAAAAAGCTCTCAAAACTAGTATGTATCTCTATGTATCTGATCCATACTGCATTTACAAGACTACACCTGAAGGGGAGTTTATGCAAAAACTACTTTTTAAGCAAAATAAAAGTATAAAGAAGCAATGTATTGATATAAAGACAGATTAAAGTTGTGAATCATGAATTTAATCTGCCTTTTTACACATAAATGACACATGGAGACCATGCATGAGGTTAGCTAAGGAGCTAGCTGTGGACATTTGAGATGCTACAGGCTTTTTACACCATATATGACAGCCAATTTGGCAGAAGACCTTCCAGAGGAAATACTTTGAAATAGGCATGCAAATTATCGATTAATTCATTAATCTATAGTTGATTGACCTTATCGATCGACTTACGATTAACCAATAAGCGGCGTTTTTCACCTGAATTTTAGTGTTTCAATAGGGTCTTTAAGAATATAAGCTATAGTAACATAACACTGAGTCAAAAATATATCATAGTATTATTATATTGTATATTCCTCAATTAATTATTCCTTAGTAAAAAGCAGACAAATGTATTGATGCTGAATAACAAAATACATTCTTTATTGAAAATAAACTGAGGACTGGCTCAGTTGTTGCACTTGCAGCATGGAAATCTTGAAATTAAAAGGAACAGAATTAAAAAAGGAACAGTTATTTAGTCTACATTATGATGAAACCAGTGAATCCAGGCTATTTTTAGGACATTCTTTTGAACTAAGGCATCAACAGTATTTCTCTCCCTTAATCTGTGAAGGGTTACAGTACAAAATATAAATTTCACATAAATTTCCCTGGACACAGCATAAAACATTACAGGGCCTCAAACCAGAACAATCAAGAAATGATAAAAGCATGTAAGTTACATGCTTTTATCATTTCAAAAATATATGGTTCTAGGTCCAGCTCTACTGTGAGTTGTACGGCAACATCCAGAGAGGAAAGGGTTACATGATGTAACGCTATGGTCTTTCTCGCGAGTGGGTTCGCATCTCGTGTTCACATTCCGGAGTAGCGCCCTCTAGCGATTATTTACAATTAATGCATTTTGTTCGGCCAACGTCTTGATCGACAATTAATTGTCAGTCGATTAATTGTTGACATCCCACTTTGAAACCATTTCATCACCTAGTGAAGCACCAGAGTGGAGTAAGAATGAGGCCTTTCCTGTTGAATTCACCTGGCTCCCCCTGCAGGCTGCTGTGATGCTGCAGGACATAGAGGAGGGACACTTCCTCTCCTCAAAATGCCATAGCACAGATCTGCTGACCCTACCTGACCAGTCCTCCTGTTAAAAGGCACTGCGACCTTTGACTGAGACACAAAAGCCCCCTGGGAAGTGCAGTGTAAATGTTGCTGCAGCAAAACTTGTATTTCCCCCAAGATCAATATCTCTCTCTCTCTAACGGTTAGGCACTCCCACATCACTATTGCATCTTCACCAAGTGGTTGTCAAGGTGAGATTCAAAATAATAAATTTGCGATCTATAAAGGTAAAACATTAAAATTTACTTACATTTAGTTTTTTTTTTTTTTTGCAGACCAAACATGCTGCCTATAGCTCTCTAGAAGTATTAACTGATCTAGAAGGGTCATGCATTTAGTCGCATTTTGTCTTTTCGTTTTTTAGTCACATTTGCGTCATACTCATATACAGGGCTTGATATGTTTTTTTCATGACAGATAAGGAATGCTGATATGCAGGGCTGATTTTGGTAATTTTCCACAAATGATCAAATCAGAATTTAGTACAAACTCATCCACAACCGTGTACTACAAACTGGATATGACAGCAGTGGAGTCACATTTTGAAGTGCCCTCTTTGGGCTAAATACATACAGGACTACATTCATACCATACTCCATACAACTGTACAACAACCCATTAAAGGAGAATTAACGTCTTTTACAATCTGAGCCTTATTTCGGTAATAAAACAAGTTGTTTTACTCACCCATAGCACTTTGGTGTCATTTGGAGCACTTCCAGAGATGTTTTAGATTTGCGATCTCCATAATGTGAGTTCTCGGGGTACATGTTTGCGGTCTCCAAATAACACAAACTTTAGCACTTTTCAAATCATAGAAGCTCAATGTCTTAGTCTACGCTTTCGTTTGAGTCAAAAGTGGCCTGTAATCCGAGATTTAGCCATAGTTTCGAGTAAATGAGGAGGCCAGTGCGCATGTGCGGAGTCACAACTTATTTCGCTCTCAGCTCTCGGGACCCAAACATGAAACGCAAAGCTGTAAATTATGGATAAATCTCGGATTACAGGCCACTTTTGACTCAAACGAAAGTGTAGACTAAGACATTGAGCTTCTATGATTTGAAAAGTGTTAAAGTTTGTGTTATTTGGAGACCGCTCGGGGCATATATTATATGCCCCGAGAACTCACGTTACGGATATAAACATCTCCGGAAGTGCTCCATATGACACCAAAGTGCTATGGGTGAGTAAAACAACTTGTTTTATTACCGAAATAAGGCTCAGATTGTCAAAAACGTTAATTCTCCTTTAAGTAACAGACAGCCCTATGTCCTGTCATTTATCATATCTTTGCGGTGTTTTTCTCCTTATGACCTCATGTACATAGCTGTGATATTTTTATTACTTTCTGTATTGCCTCTCCACAGATCTGATCTGTAATTTGGTCTGGTTTGGTCTCCATGATGATAGAAAGGTTCCAAACATTCCAGAGAAAGCAATAACATCTCCACAAAGCAAAGCATTTGATGGACCTGGATGAAACCTGTCCATCTTCTTGAAGACCAAACTAGACCAAGTTACAGGTCAGATCTGCGGAGAGGCGACCCCGCTCACAGTCGGAATGCCTGAAGAAAACAGAAACAAGCAGTTTCCAAACAGGAAAGTTACACAGTGTGCCTTTAAACTGCTTCTACAGCTTACTACACACATGTTTTACCCCCTGTGCGTAATGACTCCCTGATCACGCTGGGCCCGGTTAATGGGAGAAAGCAAGTTTGCCACTGCGCATAAATCATCTCCCTGGCTCCGGCTCAGGATTCCACCGCATTTCAGATTCCTCCACATCCCCCTCCCCGCCTCGCTAGCCCCCCCGGCAGCATGCCTGACAAAGTATATTCCCCACTTTCCAGTCGGGGGGCCAAATAAGGACTGAGGCATCCAACGGACCCTTTTGGACGGGCTCTTCTGTTTTACTTGGAGAAACGCAAAATCCAACCTGGGCTCTGATGTTGCTTGTTATGTAGAAGTTTTGACATCATGTAAAAGTCATACTGCAGTGGGTTGTCAGTTGTTATATATTGTTGTTATATATATTATGCCATTTTCTGATTTTCCTCATCAAAAACATACTTGGAGTTGTGTTTTGTTTCACTCACGCATGTTTGAGTAATGTTCTACCATGTGATGTTATGAAGTGGCAGTTTTCAAGTTACATGGTGTTGAGGGCTAATAAAAGACTCGAGAGATGAATGCATGGGGTATATATTGAAATGTACTAGCAGGACAGTGCAGTTGCAGGATTTTGTCAACTTTATTAGCTAACTGTTGCTACATTTCGTCTAATATCCACAGAAAATGACTCCCTAATCCCGAAATTGTAGGTTTTAAATGTAATCCCATTTTGGAATGTTTCATTTCACTTGATTTATTGCCTCTGCTACGTCTGCCAAAGCCATTTATCGTCAAGACAAATCATTTTATGGACAGCCAATGGTGTCCTACTCTTATAATACAAGCCTGGTACTTAAAGCTACAGTATGGAACTTTCTCAACTGCACGATTCAGTGGAAATAGAAAGTTAAAAACAATACGTCTGAACATTCCAAGTGGAGAAAGCTACGTTTTATGCCATGCTGTGGAAGATTATAGCCAAAGGAACAACGTTACTATGGCAACAAGCAGGTATCAACACACCTCCAGGCCAAATACGAGTCAGGTTTGCGGAGATGCAAGCCCACTCACAGTAAGGACGCATGTTTTCAGTGCAATAAATACAACAAAATTGAAAAAAAAAAAACATCAACATGCCTTTACTGTACTACATTTTTTTTCTAAAATGTGACATTATAGCTTACTTAAAGGTGCATTGTGTAACTTTTCTGGTCCCTTAAATGCTTTCCTTCATAGAGATGTTATTGCTTTGTTTGGAATGTTTCATAGTATGGCATTCAACCTTTCTTTCTCCATGGTAATCAAACTAGACCAAATTACAGGTCAGATCTGTGGAGAATATTTTTGAGCTGTAACCACTTGTAATTGAATACATGTAACATAGAGCTGCTTAATGCCATAATGTGGAACATTCCAGGCAGAGCAATGACATATCAATAGAAACAAGGTGATGGACCTTCTACCAGAAAAGTTATACAATCCACCTTTAAATGCTGTCAACTTTTCGTTCCTCAAAATGTCATCATTGTATTTTTGACTTATTTATGTGAATATATTAATTTAATGGTTTGAAGATTAATTTGGTTGAAACTATCTTAAAAATACGCAATCCTCCCTAAACTACAGTATGTGAAATACACTCAACAAAAATATAAACGCAACACTTTTGTTTTTGCTCCCATTTTTCCTGAGATGGACCCAAAGATCCAAAATTCACTCCAGATACACAATATTACCATTTCTCTCAAACATTGTTCACAAATCTGTCCAAATGTGTGACAGCGAGCACCTCTGCCCCGCCGAGACAATCCACCCCACCTCACAGGTGCGCCACATCAAGATGCTGATCCAACATCATGACCAGTGCACAGGTGTGCCCCAGACTGCCCACAATAAAAGGCCACCCCGAAATGTGCATTTTTTTTTCTTTATTGGGGGTCTGGGGACTCAGAACCAGTCAGTATCTGGTGTGACCACCATTTGCCTCATGCAGTGCAACACATCTTCTTCGCATAGAGTTTATCAGATTGTCAATTGTGGCCTCAATCAATCAATCAAACTATGAAAAAGTTACATAATGCTCCTTTAAAGAGTTGAAGTTGAAGTCATTTGAAGGACTAAACAATAAATAATGCAGAAAATCTGGTATTTTCAAAGGACAGACACAAAATGAGACAAGCTAAATCATATGTGAAGGAGCGCTACAAGAAACCAAATGTTCAAATCATTTCATATTGTCACATAAAGCTTTTGTCACTTGCAGACTTCCTCACCACAACAGGAACCACAACTTTTGCTAGTTAAAATACCATTACTTCAATAAAAAATATTAGTCAAGTAAGAGTAAAAAAGTATGCAGACAGTAAAGCATTTTGAAAAGTCCAATTTCTTTAAAGATACTATACAGTGGTCCCTCGCTCTATCACGGTTCACTGTTCGCGGCCAAGCTGTTTCGCAGATTTTTTTTTTTTATTTCAACACATGTAACATTGTGTTCTGCGTCCTGATTGGCTAAGAGACTGTAGGACTAGACCAAGACTAAACGTGGACTAAACCAGGTCTAGACCAGGTCTAACAATATTTATAAAGCGTTTTTCATACAAAATTGTAGCACAAAGCGCCTTACAGTGGTTAAGGATTAGAAGATTGACCTTTATTGATCTCACACAGGAGAAATTGTTTCTATATTTGACCCGGGGACCATCCCCATAATTTGTTTGTTATTTAGGCTTGGTCAGGCCCTAAGCTGGAGGATTTTACCTATGGCGCATGTTTGAGTTGGTGGGGGAAACTCACTTGGTGGGGGCTACTCACCCATAGCACTTTGGTGTCATATGGAGCACTTCCAGAGATGTTTTAGATTAGCGATCTCCGTAATGTGAGTTCTCGTGGCAAATGTTTGCTGTCTCCAAATAACACAAACTTTAGCACTTTTCAAATCATAGAAGCCCGATGTCTTAGTCTACACTTTCGTTTGAGTCAAAAGTGGCCTGTAATCCAAGATTTAGCCATAATTTACAGCTTTGCGTTTCATGTTTGGGTTCCAAGGGCTGAGAGCGAAATAAACTGTGACTCCGCACATGCGCATTGGCCTCCTCATCTACTCGAAACTATGGATAAATCTCGGATTACAGGCCACTTTTGACTCAAACGAAAGTGTAGACTAAGACATTCTATGATTTGAAAAGTGCTAAAGTTTGTGTTATTTGGAGACCGCAAACATGTGCCCCGAGAACTCACATTACGGAGATCGCAAATCTAAAACATCTCTGGAAGTGCTCCATATGACACCAAAGTGCTATGGGTGAGCAAAACAACTTGTTTTATTGCCGAAATAAGGCTCAGATTGTAAAAAACATTAATTCCCCTTTAATACTGATTATTTGGGCAGTAATTGCCTGTATCTTTTGGCGTTTATGTTGTTTACATTAGCAGTATGGCGGAAAGTGAAAAAAAAACCCAATATATTCTTTGTAATGAAATTTACCTTTTTAACATCAAGGACAAGGAGTCTTTTTTTAGCTGCAACCACTGAACCCTTAAACCACCACGATCCACAACAACAAATGCTTTTTTGTTTTGTTTTTTCCTCAAGCGTTGCATGAGAACTTCACTCCAGAGTACATGTTTGCCTTTTCCACTAGAATCCATCATCACCCACTTAGCTCTTAAAAACAACAGGATTTCACTACTGTTCCGAAACAAAGGAGAAATGGTCGAAACTGACAAGAATACACAACTCCACGGCTTCTCCTTGTGAATAATCAGCTGTCTAAATGTTGAGGGCAGCACGGCGAACACGAAATGGCTACCACATGCTATAAAAATTGGAATTAGCCGTCGGGTACGGTTGCTACGCTAACTGCCGCAGACGACCGCAATGTAAAGATTTATCACAGCGGGAAGCCCGAATATTTGGACGGCTGGTGAGCTCAGTGACATTATTAGGTCGTAAAAGGAAAGAAAAAAAACGTTGTACAGCAGCTGGAGGAGGCGTAGGTCCAGAGACGGTAGAGCAGCCAAAAATGTACTCTAGTAAGTGTGATGACCCTCGATGAAAAAGTTACATAATGCTCCTTTAAAGAGTTGAAGTTGAAGTCATTTGAAGGACTATACAGTAAATAATGCAGAAAATCTGGTATTTTCAAAGGACAGACACAAAATGAGACAAGCTAAATCATATGTGAAGGAGCGCTACAAGAAATCAAATGTTCAAATCATTTCATATTGTCACATAAAGCTTTTGTCACTTGCAGACTTCCTCACCACAACAGGAACCACAACTTTTGCTAGTTAAAATACCATTACTTCAATAAAAAATATTAGTCAAGTAAGAGTAAAAAAGTATGCAGACAGTAAAGCATTTTGAAAAGTACAATTTCTTTAAAGATACTATACAGTGGTCCCTCGCTCTATGCGGTTCACTGTTCGCGGCCTCGCTGTTTCGCAGATTTTTTATTTTTTTTTAACACATGTAACATTGTGTTCTGCGTCCTGATTGGTTAAGAGACTGTAGGACTAGACTAAGACTAAACGTGGACTAAACCAGGTCTAGACCAGGTCTAAACCTGGACTGGTCCTGGACTAAACCAGTACTGGACCAGGTCTAAACCAGGATTAAATCCCCCCGTGTGGCTCTTTGCTGGTTTCGTGCGGCTCTTGTGTTTGTTTGTGCGTGTTCGGTTTGTGGCTTGGGCTGCGAGGACGTGGTCCTGAGGGGGAGGCATGGTCCGGGCACTGCGGTTCGATCTCGTGCTCGCAGCCCCGGCCTCGTGCCAGTCATGCTGCTTTGTCACGGATTTGACCAAGCGCACTTCTCCAAGGGGTTGGTGCGCATTGCGTCCCGGGACGTGGCAGTGCCGTTGGATGAACTGCTCCCCTCGCGCGTCTGGTGGGGCTCCCGGCGGAGCCCCCACGCTTCACTATAAAATCTACGAAAGTTTTTAAACGAGAGAGAAATGTGAGAAAACGTTAATTCCAGTGTTTTAAGGCGTTTACAGCCTTAAAACATGTATAATAATTGTAAAATATAAAGTTGTCCTACTTCGCGGATTTCACGCATTACGGGTTATTTCTGGAACCTATGATAAACCGGGGGATAAACAGGGACCACTGTATTATGCAAAATTGACTGATTGTGAAAATGGACTGATTGTGAGCTTTAAACCATGTTGTGTTTTGTTTTGTTTGAGTAACCCTTTATTATTAGCTTGTCTACATCTCCAAAGCTCACAATGCTCTGTCCACCTTGTGATGTTATGCAGCTACCTTTTAAACTTTTCTTTACAGAAAATGTAAAGTCCAGTGCTGAGATCTTCCAAATGATGTATTACCTTGCGACATCACAAGGTGGAACAGAGTGTTTCCTGTTTGAGAAAGAACTCAGCTAAATATGCAGGGTTTGTGTGTTAAACGTGACTAAAACAAAACACAACTCCAGGTACAGCGCGTTTGTGACAAGGAAACAACATTATAACATAGATCAGAAAACAGTGTCATATAGTCCCTTTAAAAAGCGACTAAAGTTAAAAAAACTGAGTAAACGTAACTGAGCGCTCCCCACCTCCGCTAAAGTCCAAGGATCACAGAGAGAGCAGTATGGGGGCATGTTGCGTTGAGTGGGCTTTGGTTTGGCTGTTCCTTGGCCCTCATATAGTTTTCAACCAAATGACTGCGAGCTACAGACGCCGGAATGAAATGAGGAAATGATGGATATCAGATGTGCAGTTGTGGCCAGTCCTGGACTACTGACAAATTTAAAGGGTCGCTAAACTGGGGTTATACAATCTCTGAGTCATGAGAAAAACATGGGAGAGTGTAGAGCTATGTACCATCACCTCCACGCTTGTAGGCATGTTCTGAACGCTTTAAATAGTCTGGTTTTCTTGTAGTACTTTTGTTGTTATGGTCTGGGGAGGTGGTTATTGCAGTTCAAATGTTGCCACTTCAAACTGCCGTTGTGTCCATTAGCAAGTCACTGTGACACTATAGAAGTTATCGTTGGTGGTAGGCAGCTCTGGATATGAAAGTACAAATGCAAGTTCGGAAGCTTCTGCAGTAGTTCAGGTTGAATGGATATGAGATGTGCAATTGGGGCCAATGTTTTGATATTTTCTGCTAATGTCTGCTAGGGCCACAGTGGGTCAGTTGGTACAGTAGAGTTTGTCTATTAATCCAAAGGTTGGCGGTTCTAATCCCATGTTTGAGCATTCAAATCCGCTGGCCCACAGGTTGGCAGAGGGATTCCAGCTCTCACAGATGAATACTGTTGTGGTGTACTTGGGTAACACACTTAACCCACCTCGCCCTCATTGTCTGCGTAGACTGGTGTGTGAATGCCTCTGTGTGTGTGAATGGGTGAGTGGTTCCTTGATGTAAAGCGCTTTGAGTAGGGATGTCAACAATTAATCAACTTCCAATTAATTGTCGATCAAGACGTTGGCCGAACAAAATGCATTAATTGTAACTAATTGCTAGAGGGCGCTACTCTGGAATGTGAACACGAGATGTGAACCCACTCGCGAGAAAGACCATAGCGTTACATCATGTAACCCTTTCCTCTCTCGATGTTGCCGTACAACTCACAGTAGAGCTGGACCTAGAACCATATATTTTTGAAATTATAAAAGATGTAACTTACATGCTTTTATAATTTCTTGATTGTTCTGGTTTGAGGCCCTGTAATGTTTTATGCTGTGTCCAGGGGCCCTGTGAAATGTATATTTTGTACTGTAACCCTTCACAGATTAAGGGAGAGAAATATTGTTGATGCCTTAGTTCAAAATAAATGTTGAGAATGTCCTAAAAATAGCCTGGATTCACTGGTTTCATCATAATATGTAGACTAAATAACATTCTGTTATTTAATTTCTTCTGTTCCTTTTCATTTCAAGATTTCCATGCTGCAAGTGCAACAACTGAGCCAATCCTCAATTTATTTTCAATAAAGAATGTATTTTGTTATTCAGCATTTATACATTTGTCTGCTTTTTACTAAGGAATAATTAATTGAGGAATATACAATATAATAATACTATAATATATTTTTGACTCAGTGTTATGTTACTATAGCTTATATTCTTAAAGACCCTATTGAAACACTAAAATTCAGGTGAAAAAACGCCGCTTATCAGTTAATCGTAAGTCGATCGATAAGGTCAATCAACTATAGATGAATGAATTAATCGATAATTTGCATCCCTAGCTTTGAGTGCCTTGAAGGTGGAAAAGTGCTATAGAAAAATGTGACCATTTACCCTTTAAATATGATAGGGTATGGCTACCACATTCTATAATGACCAACTAATATTTATGACTGTGAAAATGTACAATAACAACTTCTCTTGCTTCTACTATACTCCCTGGTTAAAATATCTGCTATCTAGTTGTGCGACTGTAATGGCCCGCTTCTACTATTAATCTAGTACTAGTATTACTGATACTACTACTGTTACTACTATTGCTAGTGTTGTTCTGATGCATTTTGTTTATAGGATCCAATACTGATATTCCTCCTCGATTGAGGCTAAATATCAGTATTGGATCCAAAGTTCTCATTTAAAAATATACTTTTGAGGAGGAATTCTGCTGATTTAAGCACTTTTACTTTCCTCCAGAGTCAGCAGAGGCAGTGCTCTCAACTACAGGTCATTATTCAGGAAAATACAGTGTGGTATCGCATCTGTGATCTGGTCTGAGTGCTCTCCGATACCGACAACAGAAAAATCTGATGTATCTGAACAACTCTAACTACTACTACTACTACTACTACTACTACTACTACTACTACTACTACTACTACTACTACTACTAAGATGTTACTGCACTTCTTGTAATCCTGACTTACGTAATATCATTTATGCTTTCTCATCCCTCTAAACTCCAGCTTACTCCAAAGTTGTGGTCTTTACTGGTCTGTATTGCACAGGGCTGGTCTCTGGACACAGTATTTCTATCAGATCCTGTTTAATTAATGGGTGGATGTAGTACGACTCCTGTCATCTGACCACTAATAACACACTGAGGTGAGAAAAAAGACACAAGGCCTGGCCAAAATCAGTGGCTCCAGAAATCGCAGTAAAATAAAAGCTTCCACGAATTCCACATCTTCTCAAATGATCTGTTATGGCAATTATCTAAGTCAGAGCATCAATTTTTACATTCTTGAAAGTGTAAATGCGCTAAATGGACTTCAAACTTGTAAGACGGTCCTGTAATGTAGCCGTGGTGGTTTGGCTTTTTATGATAATTTTATATTAAAGGTTCCATATTACCAGTGTTGTGCAGTAACGCGTTACTAATAACGCGTTACTGTAACGCCGTTACTGTAACGCCGTTACTGTTGACAGTAACTAATACTGTAACGCGTTACTTTTAAAATAAAGGAACTCAATTACCGTTACTAAACGGCGCGTTACCGCGTTACTGAACCTACTCATTTTGAAACTGGCATCATGTGCGCGACTCGCATAGGCACAGGGGAAGTTTTTTTCTCCCTTTGGTGAGGGCGGGATAAGTAATGATGATTGGCTAAAGCAGAGTAAGATTTCATGTTGAGCCAATCAGAGACACTCAGTGGGCGGTGGGCGGGTTCTACACACAATCCCAGCACACAGTAGTAGCGCACACACAATCCACACACCCCGTGTCAGATGGCGAGTCCCGAGTCGAAGACAGAAGTATAGGCAGTATTTTAACCTCGTCGAGGTAAAAGGTAAAAACCTACATGTTACGTGCACATTGTTTACCTGGCCAGCCAAATGATATCTCTCTGTATTTCCTATACAGCGCGATACCGCTGGTACAGCGATGAGTCATGGATTCTTCCAGGCAAGCACATTGTGTCAAAGACCAAAGACTTTGTCCACGTCCAATATAAGCAACTCGAATTTAATGAAGCATCTCTGGACGGCGCACGCTTCTGTTAAACTAGTGGCCACCAGCAGGCCCCATGATGATAATCGCATGCTCGGTGTCGTTAACAATGAAGGAGAGAGGAGGAGGAGGAGAGGAGGAAGAGGAAAGGAGAGGAGGAGGAGAGGAAGGGGCAGAAGAAGCAGGCTCCATGATGATAATCTCATGCTCGGTGCCGTTAGCAATGAAGTCCACGGTGACAGAGCCACGCCAGCCAAGCAGCAAAAGCTGTATAATGCACTGTCAAAAAATCCAAATTATTTGACATTTTTTAACTAAAAAAAAGTAACGCATTAGTTACTTTCCTAGGTAACTAGTTACTTTTATAGTGTAGTAACTCAGTTACTAACTCAGTTACTTTTTTGGGTTAGTAACTAGTAACTGTAACTAATTACTTTTTCAAAGTAACTTGCCCAACACTGCATATTACGCATAGTTGACTCTTGTGAGGTTTAAGCCAAGTTAGAATGTTGTTACCTCCTCAAAAATCTAAAATCTGCAGTTGTGTTTTGTTCCATTCATACACGTTTAAGTAACCCTGTCAACATCTCTGTCAACATCTCCAAAGTTCAAAATGCTCTGTTCCACCTTGTGATGTCATGAAGTGGTAGGTTTAAAGTTAACAGCTACATTTTACTTTTAGTTCAGTAGAGACTGGCAATTCCAACTGGCCAGGGTCCAAATTATTCTAGCTAGGTGTAGCCACAGATCAGAAAATAGCATCATAATATATGGGCCCTTTAATGCCCCGTAGAAGTAAAATACCCCCTTTTATCCATATTGTGTAATGTTTGGATGTGAAAGGATTTGCCATAATCTTTTTATCTTCACTTTTCGCCTTTGAAACACATACAGTGGTACCTCACCTTACGAAATTAATTCGTTCCAGAAGTGGTTTCGTAACGTGAATTTTTCGTAAGTTGAGTAGCTATTTCAATGGAAAAAGCCTGATTCGTTCCAAGTTGTTTTTTTTATAGTGTAACATTTTTTTAATAGTGTAACACTGTGTCCTGTGTAGAGACTGTAGACCCAGGACTAAACGTGGACTATACCAGGTCTAGACCAAGGTCTAAACCTGGACTGGACCAGGTCTAGACCTGGACTAAACCAGGACTGGACCAGGACTAAACCTGGACTAAACCAGGTGGATTAAAGCACCGCGTGCGGGTCTATTTCCTGGTTTCGTTTCGAGTCATGGCTGAGGCGAGCAGCGAGGGGGACCGCACGCAGTCTGAGCGCATGAACGAACGAATGCAAGAGCCGCGGTGGTGTAATCCTGGTTCAGACCTGGTTCAGACCTGGTTCAGACCTGGTTTAGACCTGGTTTAGACCTGGCACGGTTTGATCACGGGTCTCGTGCTCGCTCCCCGCGCCGGGTCATGCTGCACTATCACACATGTGTCGCGCGCACACACACCGCCCTCCCCCTTCCCCCCACGCTTCACTATTAATACATTTTGTTGAAAATCTATGAAAGTTTGAGTGTTTAAACGAGAGAGAAATGTGAGAAAAGTTTAAATCCAGTCTGAGAAAAGCGTATAATGTGTGTGGCTTGAATTTTTGAGATTTCGCGTTTCGTAACTTGAATTTTCTTTCGTATCTAGAGACCAAAATTTAACGTGAAGGCGTTTCGTAACTTGACATTTTCGTTTGTTGGGTCTTTTGTAAGGTGAGGTACCACTGTATCTTCACAGGACTATTTAACGGGCCCTCAGAAGATGAAATGTCCTGACGAATGGTATTACAACACAGGGAGACAAATGGGCCACGTGGGAGCACAGGTGTGAAGCATCACTCTCACACAAGATCTTTGCGAGGGTACAGAGACATAAAAAAGAGAATGTTTAAAGCTTCAGGGTGAGTTGTACGTCTTTGTAACAGTCTTCCTACACCGAAATCACTTTAACCAGCTATACATGGACCAAATCAGATATATTAGGCTAAGCAGTGGCACAGAGCTTAACTATTATACATGTTGTCAATAGCAGGAATCACACCAACAACCTTTTGGTCAATGGAGAGACTGCCTATAGTTTAAGGCTACAGACCTTTACTCATTTAGTAGAATTTATATGGGACAACAGCAGGAAAGAAGAAGTATTCAGTGAGCTAAAGATATGTTGTTGTTGTTGTTGGTTTTTTTGGTATTTACAGTAATTGTGAAAAAGCATATTCATTGAAAATTTCACTTGATTGGGTTTTTTTCCTGCATGAATAGTTGAACTCCCCCTGCAGGTGCAGTCTGGATCACATACACAAGCCGTGTCTCAATTTGCAGTGTGCACAGTTCGGAGTGTGGTTTTAAAGGAGAATTAACGTTTTTTTACAATCTGAGCCTTATTTCGGTAATAAAACAAGTTGTTTTACTCACCCATAGCACTTTGGTGTCATATGGAGCACTTCCGGAGATGTTTTAGATTTGTGATCTCCGTAATGTGAGTTCTCGGGGCAAATGTTTGCGGTCTCCAAATAACACAAACTTTAGGACTTTTCAAATCATAGAAGCTCAATGTCTTAGTCTACACTTTCGTTTGAGTCAAAAGTGGCCTGTAATCCGAGATTTATCCATAGTTTCGAGTAGATGAGGACGCCAGTGCGCATGTGCGGAGTCACAGCTTATTTCACTCTCAGCTCTCGGGACCCAAACATGAAACGCAAAGCTGTAAATTATGGATATATATCTCGGATTACAGGCCACTTTTGACTCAAACGAAAGTGTAGACTAAGACATCGAGCTTCTATGATTTGAAAAGTGCAAAAATTTGTGTTATTTGGAGACAGCTCGGGGCATAGGGGTGTGCAAAATAATCGTCATGACAATGCATCGCGATACTAACTTTCACAATATACTGCATCGATTCTTGATGCCAAAAATCGATTATTATTAATTAATAATTTAATATTTTATAATTTTATATTTAATATTAATAAATACATTAATTATTAGTTTTTTGTTTTTTTTTATAAATCCTATGCACTTTTTCTTTGTGAAAGGGTATTGTTTGTTATGATGTAGCTACCTCCAAAATGGCAAATGTTTGAACATCATTTTTTGTTTTAGAAAAAATCCTATGCACTTTTTTGTTATTGGTTTGATTTATTTGTTTTTGTTATTCAATAAATTCAGTTATGAATTGAGTTGCTCAGAGTTATGTATCAGTTGAAGACACTACCCAGATACACAGCCACTGATATTTAAGTTATCCTCTTTTTTTCCCCGTACATTTTCACTGAAGTATGTCGAATATATTGCAATGCATCGCAATAATTCAAGTATCGTGATGCATCGTGATAGTATCGCATTGTGGCATATGAATCGTGATTCGAATTGAATCGTGACTTCTTTGCCAATACCCACCCCTATTGGGGCATATATTATATGGTCCAAGAACTCACGTTACGGATATCGTAAAACAGCACATCTCCGGAAGTGCTCCATATGACACCAAATGCTATGGGTGAGTAAAACAACTTGTTTTATTACCGAAATAAGGCTCAGATTGTAAAAAACTTTAATTCTCCTTAAAGGGACAGTGTGTAAGATTTTTACCTGTTAATTACTGAAATTGAAGATACCCATTCAAAAATACATTGTTTTCCAAGCCTTTTCACTTCCATCATGAAATCAAAGTATTCTTTTGGACTTAGATATAGTCACATAAAAGGGGGATCTTCCCCATATAGAGGCAGCCATTTTGAATACGAGAGCCGCAGAAGGACATTTGGGCTCATCCTTCGCCTCGGCTCCTGCTAACAGCTGCTTAGCCGCGCTGCATATGGGAGAGAAGGACAGAAGGAGAGAAGGGGAAGGGGAGGGGGGAAGGGGGGAGCCTCGTGTAAACAAGCATGCTGCTGTATCACACATCGTAATGGATATAACACGTATTTTGGACTAAATTGTTTTACTGGATTTTATTCGCTGGATCCTTATGGACAGATTGAGACCAAGTTTATGATGAAATACAGAGTTTGACCTGTGCAAAGCCTTCAAAGGTAAGCTAAGTAAGCTAAGTTTTGTGCTTTTCTGTATAAAAGCCCCATGTGCTCGGGGAGTGATTGTTTTGCAGGGAAATGAATTGCATAGTCAAAAAGAGGAGACTGTAAGGTTTCATTTGATGTGTAGATTGTCATGAATCATGATCGGGATTGTGTGTTTTCATGCGAAAAGAAAAAAAAAAAAGTGAACGGGGGACCGCGTTTTATGTATACAGCGGTGCGCGGTTCGTGCGCGGGCACGCGCGATGTCGGCGCTACGTCACGCCCGGGTGACCCTCGAGGTCTGCCATAGCCAAAAGAGGAAGTGGAATAGCTACTAACCACCTATGCGCCACGAATCCTACACACTGTCCCTTTAAGGGCATTCCGGACTGTGCATACTGGCACAGTCCCGAGTGCAGTTCGCGGACCGCATGGGCTTTGGCGAAATGGGACAGGTCTCGCAACTACCAGATGCAGCCGCCGACTCTATTTTCTCCCGTAGAAGCTTTAGCGCGCGGTGCATGCTGGGATATTATGACTGCACGAAGTGTGCATGGATGCACAGTTGGTCCACGCCCCGATTTCCATGGAAACGACTGTGGTGTTCAGGGTACATTTTAACTGTGCATGGGACAAAAATGAAATGGGACAGCAGTTGTCGTGCCGGAAGTGACGTATGCGCCGTTAAAACCACACTCCGAATTGTGCACACTGCGAATTGAGACACGGATACAGAGATACGTAATAGTTTCGAGAGCTTTTGCCACGCCCTCTTTTTAGTAGGCCAATTGATCGGCAGGACATGTCTTTAGCCCAACAAGAATTTCTTTAGTCGACTACAGTGTTATACTTTTTCATATTTTTTCATATTTAAAATACATATTTTTTAATAACAGCTGGTAATAACAATAAGCAAGCAGCATATGGGTTAGATAATAATTAATGTGTACATTTAAATCTATAAAATAAACAAATAAATAAAAAATCAAAGACTAAGTGGGAAGATATTTTGAGCATTTTACTTTTAATGATTTTTACGTTTTATTTTATTTTACTTTTTTGCCTTGTCTGGAATTGCATTTACTAAAGGTGCTCTATGTAACTTTTTGTTCCGGGTCCATCACCTGCTTGTTTCTATGGATATGTCATTGTTCACCTTACATTTATTGAATATTCAATTACAGATGGTTTTATAGCTGAAAAATACAAGCATTCTGACTGTGAGCGGGGTCGCCTCTCCACAGATCTGACCTGTAACATGGTCTGGTTTGGTCTCCATGAAGATAGAAAAGTTTAATACCGTACCGTACTGTGAAACATTCCAACATTCCAAAGCATTTTGACGGACCTTCCACTAGAAGAGTTACACAATGCACCTTTAAATCTTGTCACGTAGCCAAAACAAAACCCAAAAATTCATGGAAGTTCAAAGAAATTGTACATACGATAAATACTGACTGATATATATTGTTCCAGCTTTCATATGTTGAAGTCTAATGTAAACAAGCTTGTCTTTTAGCATCTGTGTTTAAGTAAAAGAAGTCAAGAAAACACTGTAACAACACCTCAGTTTACAAGGCGACCAAATGCACTTTCTTGCACCTTGAAACATTCCAGGGACTTTTACAATTCAGTAAGCAACAGTAGCACATGCATTCCATAGTTTTAGTCCGGGGTTCCGAAAACATCCACGGGGAACGGCCTAACAACCTACGTTACCATGACAACATCAACACATTCCTCCGTCATGTTTTCCCCTCCAGGACACACAAGATCTACGCGTAACCCCTTGACCGTGTTTACCTGCCATTCATCTAAAAACGCTAACGGTAGCCCTAACAATAGCAATAGCAGGAGGACCAAAACAGAAGCATGTACTGCTGTGAGTGGAAACACGTGTGGACGCACGCTGAGCTCCCCGGGTTTCTCCACCCTTCCAATGCTTAGTTCCGCCACAAATCACTGTCTGGGCTTGGATGTCAACTCCCTGAGCTACAAGTTTCCCATGGCACCACTTCTCCAAAAAAGTAATTAGAAGACCTGCGTATGTTTATATAGCACGAGAATTACAAGAATGAAGTGAGAAGCAACTGCGTGGAGTTTCGTCATTCACGTACCTGCATTAAAACATCCAGTTTGTGCGTTTTCGTGTCCGTTTCTTCTACGTGAACATACCCGCTTGTGTGCTGACCCCTCTCTGGTACATGCCACGGTGGGAGTACTTAACGCAGACGAGTTTTTCCTCCTCCTCCCAGCTCCAAACAACACTGGTAATCCTCAGCGCGTGCCAGGAGAGAGCTACTGAATCAGTGAGAGGAGGTGCGCCCCAAGAGACTGTCTTCGTACCGCTTGACTTGCCTTCCGTTCTCTGACGCCGTGCCAAAAGAAATGTCCAAACGCGCTATATATGGCCAGGAGGAGAAATGAGGTGGTTTAGAAGGGGTAGCGGTGTGATTCCAGTGCCCAAAATGAGCGCTCTCTCCGGGGGTAGATGGTAACAGTATCCCCCTCCTTTTCTCTTCTCTTGGTTCTCTCCCTCTCTCTTTCTCTCTCCCTCCTTACTTCTCCTGACAGACCTCAATAGGGCTGTCGACGCAACACTTTCTCTGTGAACTGTGCCCAAGAACTGAAATGAAGCTGTACCTGAAGCGATGTTTTGCATAAAAATAAATGGAACTGCACAGCCCATATTATGCTCTTTTCTGATTTATGTTATACAGTGGTGGTAGAAGTATTCCATTTTGTTATTTAAGTAAAAGTACACACACTGGAGCAAATAAATACATAAGTAAAAGTAAAGAAGTACCTATTTAAAATGTTTTTTTTTTAAAAAGTGAAAATATTGAATGTAGAGTGAGGTCTAGTAAAGCTTCAAATGTGTGCTGAATTTTGTCCAGAAGAACAGAAACAATTGAATTTTTATTTGCTTTTTTCTCGCTGTTTTTATCATTCCCTCAAACTATGACTTTGGGGGAAAAAAAATAAACCCTCAGGCTTTTCAAACTAGAATAAAAAATACTGGACTGGACTGAAAAGTAAAAACTTTTCAGTCCAGCTCAAAAACGTACAGATACCTACCGTCAAATGTAGTGAAGTATCCACTTTAAAATGCACATAAGTAAAGTCCAGATTAGGGATGCAAATTATCGATTAATTCATTAATCTATAGTTGATTGACCTTATCGATCGACTTACAATTAACTGATAAGCGGCGTTTTTCACCTGAATTTTAGTAAGAATATAAGCTATAGTATACATAACACTGAGTCAAAAATATATCATAGTATTATTATATTGTATATTCCTCAATTAATTATTCCTTAGTAAAAAGCAGACAAATGTATTGATGCTGAATAACAAAATACATTCTTTATTGAAAATAAATTGAGGACTGGCTCAGTTGTTGCACTTGCAGCATGGAAATCTTGAAATTAAAAGGAACAGAAGAAATTAAATAACAGAATGTTATTTAGTTTACATATTATGATGAAACCAGTGAATCCAGGCTATTTTTAGGACATTCTCAACATTTATTTTGAACTAAGGCATCAACAATATTTCCCTCCCTTAATCTGTGAAGGGTTACAGTTCAAAATATATATTTCACAGGGCCCCTGGACACAGCATAAAACATTACAGGGCCTCAAACCAGAACAATCAAGAAATTATAAAAGCATGTAAGTTACATGCTTTTATAATTTCAAAAATATATGGTTCTAGGTCCAGCTCTACTGTGAGTTGTACGGCAACATCCAGAGAGGAAAGGGTTACATGATGTAACGCTATGGTCTTTCTCGCGAGTGGGTTCACATCTCGTGTTCACATTCCAGAGTAGCGCCCTCTAGTGATTAGTTACAATTAATGTATTTTGTTCGGCCAACGTCTTGATCGACAATTAATTGTAAGTCGATTAATTGTTGACATCCCTAGTCTAGATACCTAAAATGTATACTTAAAACATTTTTTTTTGATGACCAACATCTCTGACAAGCTTCTAGAGTTGTCTCAAAAAGCTTTTAGACTCCATTTTAATTTCCAATTTATTTATTTTTTAATCATAGTCCAGCCACAAACTAGAGTCTATCTCAAAACACTTAAAAGACAGACTGGTTAACTCAGTGTCCGCTATAAAGGACACAAATGAATGGGCCGGGTCTCAGTAGGTTATTATTTTTTTTACTTTGTTACGCTCCACCACTGATGTTCTAATGTTTCCTCATCACAAAAATACCTGGAGTTGTGTTTTGTTTCATTCACACGTGTTTAACACACAAACCCTGCATATTTAGTCTGATTTCTTCTCTCAAACTGAAAACGCTTCAATCTTGATGTGATGTCAAGCAGTAATAAAGTAAGAGCTCCACTGTGTTTTTAAACTCCATACACCTTCACTAGAATCATTTGGATAATTTCAGCCCTGGAATTGCCGGAATTGCTCTACTGAACTAAAGGTAAAAGGAAATCCACTTCATGACATCACAAGGTGGAACAGAGCATTTTGAGCTTTGGAGATGCAGACATTCATAATAAAGGATTAGGTGAATGAAACAAAACACAGCTCTAGATGTATTTCTGTTTAGCGTAATATCCTCCTGGGACCTGAAGAAAAAAAGTGTATCTAAATTATTATTATTATTATTTTAATTTTCTATTTGGAGGTAAATGAACACCTCAGCATTTACATTTTGTAATTTTATTTTTATTCATAATGTTGTAACATGTCTTCTGTAATGGACTGTAATAGTGTTAAATCCATGTCAAGTTAACCCAAAAGTCTATCGACTCCTTTTTAATTTATTATTTATTTATGTATTTTTATTTATTTTTTAATGTTTTATTCAAATGTTTTATGTATTATTTATTCATTTACTTATTTATGTGTTTTATTTACATGTTTTTTATTTTTATGTATTTTATTTATATATTTTAGATTTTTTATTCATTCATTCATCCTTTTCATTCATCTTCTTCCACTTTTCCATTTTCTGGGTCGCGGGGGCAGCAGTCCAAGCAGTGTTCTGCTGCCCAGAACACAATGCACCAGCCCCCATGAATCCTTCCGCGGGTGGTGGGTCCACAGGAAGACGGCTCACGTCACAACGGGCCTTGATGTATCTTCTGCCATGGGGGCTACCAGTGTCCACAGACACTGGGGGCGAGGTGGGGTTAAGTGTCTTGCCCAAGGACACAACGGCAGCGCTCATCTGTGGGAGCTGGGATCACATGCGGTCAACCGTCAAGAGCATTATTATTATCATTATTATTATTATTATTATTATTATTATTATTATTATTATTATTATTAACAATAATAATAATAATTATAATTTAGTATTTTAATCATAGTGACTTAAAAGATGTCCAGTATAAAGGACACAGATGAATGGGCGGGTCTCAGGAGGATATATTAATCAATCAATCAAACAATATATAGATATAGAATCTTTAAATTACGTGACAAAAATGAGACGGGAACCCTTATAAGAATCCTACGTGCATTTGTTCCAGCACATGACTATCAAAAATCCATTTATTTTTTTTACAATATAATGCAAACTGCAGGAGCACAATAACGATAGTATAACTTTGTAACTTTTACCCACTGACTCACCAACAACTGACTGATTAATTTTCACCATAAAAGTGAAAAGTTGCATCCAAAACTTAAAAATGACCACAATATAACTTTCGCTTCCTTTCTCTTTTTTTTTAAGTTGACATAAAAATAACGATCTTTTCTTCCTTTGTTCCATTTTTATGTAGCCATATAAAATTGAACTTCCTTTCTTTATTGGGCATAGAGTTCATTTTTAATTATCTCGCCACATCCATGTAAATGACTGACCGACTTTTATAATTTGGGGTTTTTACAGTATAGTGCAGCATTTACTACAGTATTTTACTATTATTTCTTAAGTTTTTACATACTTTTCATAAGTTTTAGTGCACAGGGTTACATTAAATACTCTTGTGAGCTTTAAGCCATGTTTTAACGTTATTACCTCCTCAAAAATATAACTGGAGTTGTGTTTCGTTTCATGGTTGAGTAATCTTTTATTATTAGTCTTTCTACATCTCCAAAGCTCAAAATTCTCTCTTCTGCCTTGTGATGTCATGAAGTGGTAGTTTTCAAGTTAAAGGTGCATTGTATAACTTTTCTGGTGGTGGTTCCATCAAATGCTTGTCTCCATGGAGATGTTATTGCTTTGTCAGGAATGTTTCACACTATGGCACTGAATATTTTTATCTTCATGGAGACCAAACCAAACCAAGTTACCGGTCAGATCTGTGGAGAGCCCATCGCACTCACAGTCAGAATGCCTGTTTTTCTAGGTATTTTTGACCTGCAGTTGAATAAATGTAAGGTAGAGGTTTCGTAATTTCATACTGTGGAACATTCAAAGCAGAGCAGCGACATATCCATAGAAACAAGCAGCTGACAGACCTCGACCACAAAATTACACCGTGCACCTTTAAAGGAGAATTCATGTTTTTTTACAATCTGAGCCTTATTTCTGTAATAAAACAAGTTGTTTTACTCACCCATAGCACTTTGGTGTCATTTGGAGCAGTTTCGTAGATGTTGTGTTGTAGCGGTATCCGTGAACGTGAGTTCTCGGGGCAAATGTTTGCGGTCTCCAAATAACACAAACTTTAGCACTTTTCAAATCACAGAAGATCGCTGTGTCAGCGTAGACTTTAAGTGGAGTCCAAAGCGGCCTGAAACCCGATATCCAGCTATAGTTTCATCTGATGATGTCATCATAGAGGACAGCACGCATGCGTGAAGTCTCAGCTGTTTAGCAGATAAACACCGCTAGTCCGAAAGAAGCTAACACCTTGTCATTCAACTTATCTGCACTTACAAATATTCAACTATAATCCAGAGTCTATTTTTAGGTCTAGGTTTAAATTATCCTAGGCCATTATTTATTTATTTATTATATTGTTCTGTTGCATGTTACTTTTTCGTGCTGTTCTTGATCTGTGCGTTGCAACACTAGAATTTCCCCACTGTGGGACTAATAAAGGCATATCTTATCTTATCTTACCTCTGAACCCTAACCCTTTTCTGTTGCGAGACATGGCTGAAGATTCGGACTTTGAGATTGAAGGGGACTTATTTGAGTATGATGGCCTTCCCTATTGTTTTGAGCCTGAGTATACGGAGGAAGAGATATTAGAAGGAAACGGAGACATTTTGAGGAGCAGCGCACAAGAGAACAGCGAGCGACGGCCCGTCTACGAAAAGACACTACCTTGTGGTGTTTATGTGGACATTGTATGTCGATGGCCACAGAGGAAGAAATGCCTTTGCTGTCTCGAGTGGGATATCGGGTTTCAGGCCGCTTTTGACTCCACTTAAAGTCTACGCTAACAGCGGTCTTCTGTGATTTGAAAAGTGCTAAAGTTTGCGCAAACATTTGCCCCGAGCACTCACGTTCACGGATACCGCTACACCACAACATCTACGAAACTGCTCCAAATGACACCAAAGTGCTATGGGTGAGTAAAACAACTTGTTTTATTACTGAAATAAGGCTCAGATTGTAAAAAAAAATGTTAATTCTCCTTTAACAACTGTCTTTCCAGGGCTAAAATCATCCAAATGATTCTAGTGAAGGCGTATAGAATTTAAAAACATAGTGAAGCACTTCCTGTATTACCACATGACATCACAAGGTGGAACAAAATGTTTTCAATTTGAGAGAAGGACTCTGCTTACATATGCAGGGTTTGTGTGTAAAATGTGTGAATGAAACAAAACACAACTCCAGGTATGTTTGTAATGAGGAAACGTCAGAAAATTGCGTAACATGGGCCCTTTACGCCGCCAAAAGCCAAACCCATGTCCCATTCTAATTTCCAATACGCAGTTGTTGTGGAAGCCGAGAAGGGCTCTTTTGTATCTCCTCTGGGGGAAAGTATGCACAAACTCGGGGTGAACCAGCTCCTGACCTGCCTGCGAAGACTCGAGGTATATTAGGGCCATCCGTCATCCGCCAGCACCCGGTGATTATGGCGTCGGTAGCGTCTCTCTGCCAAACGCCGTGTCCCGACTAGCATCTACGGTGTTGAAGGGCGTCGCCATGGAGACGGGCCGCGCCGGAGCTTTGATGGGGCATGTTTTTTTTGTTTTTTTCACCGGGGAGAACAGACCTGCCTCTGTTGTGGAATGAGGAGGCTTGGCTTTAGCTAGCGGTGTGCGTGTCATCGGATCAACCTTTTTCTTCTCCTCCTACCTTCTACTTTCACGGTCGGATGGTCGCTCACTTTTACGTGCCAGCATTCTATACACGCCCCTACCTCTGCTAACCACTCTGCTAGGCTAGAAAACGGGTGTAAGAATGAAGAAACTGAAGGCCCTCTATTACACAAAATTGAATCTTGTGAGCTTGTTTTATAATGGACTATAAAAACCATATCTGGAGTTGTGTTTTGTTTCATTCACACGTTTGAGTAACCCTTTATTATTAGGCTGTCTACATTTCCGAAAGCTCAAAACGCTCTGTGATGTCAGTTAACAGCTACCTTCTCCCTTAAAGGAGAATTAACGTTTTTTACAATCTGAGCCTTATTTCGGTAATAAAACAAGTTGTTTTACTCACCCATAGCACTTTGGTGTCATATGGAGCACTTCCAGAGATGTTTTAGATTTGCGATCTCCGTAATGTGAGTTCTCGGGGCAAATGTGTGCGGTCTCCAAATAACACAAACTTTAGCACTTTTCAAATCATAGAAGCTCAATGTCTTAGTCTGCACTTTCGTTTGAGTCAAAAGTGGCCTGTAATCCGAGATTTATCCATAGTTTTGAGTAGATGAGGACGCCAGTGCGCATGTGCGGAGTCACAGCTTATTTCGCTCTCAGCTGTCGGGACCCAAACATGAAACGCAAAGCTGTAAATTATGGAGAAATCTCGGATTACAGGCCACTTTTGACTCAAACAAAAGTGAAGACTAAGACATTGAGCTTCTATGATTTGAAAAGTGCTAAAGTTTGTGTTATTTGGAGACCGCTCGGGGCATATATTATGCCCCGAGAACTCGCATTACGGATATCGCTAATCTAAAACATCTCTGGAAGTGCTCCATATGACACCAAAGTGCTATGAGTGAGTAAAACTACTTGTTTTATTATTGTTGTAGTAGCACTTGCAGATAGTAAAAAACGTTGTTGTCGTAGTTGTAGTAGCAGTAGTAGTAGTTGTTATTCCATTGTTGTAGTTAGCCACTTGCAGTAGTACTGAAGGTGTATGGAGTTTAAAGGTGCATGGTGTAACTTTTCTGGTGGAGTCTCCGCTTGTCTTCATGGAGATTTTATTGCGTTGCCCAGAATTTTCCACAGTATAGCATTAAACTTCGATCACACATTTATTCAATTACAGGTGTTTTATTACTCAGTAACACTAAAATACAAAAAAAAAAAACATTAGCAGATCTCACACATAAACATGGCCTGGCGTCGTCACCTAATTGTCTCCATGGAGATAGATACATTTAATGCCATACTGAGGAGCATTCCAGGCAAATGGCAAAGCATCTCAGTGAAATCAAGATGACATTTTTGATGGAGGGTCTGTAGTTGTAGCAGTAGTAGTAGTTGTTGTAGTAGCACTTGCAGTAGTAGTTGTGGTGGTTGTGGTGGTAGTTGTAGTAGCAGTAGTAGTTATTATTGTTGTAGTAGCACTTGCAGTAGTAGTTGTGGTGGTAGTTGTAGTAGCAGTAGTAGTAGTTGTTATTATTGTTGTAGTAGCACTTGCAGTAGTAGTTGTGGTGGTAGTTGTAGTAGCAGTAGTAGTAGTTGTTATTATTGTTGTAGTAGCACTTGCAGTAGTAGTTGTGGTGGTAGTTGTAGTAGCAGTAGTAGTTGTTATTATTGTTGTAGTAGCACTTGCAGTAGTACTGTTGTTGTGGTGGTAGTTGTAGTAGCAGTAGTAGTAGCTGTTATAGTTGCTACAAGTGCTACTACAACAATAACAATTACAACTACTAGAACTACAACCACAGAAGAGTTACACATTGAACTTTTAAAAACAGAGCAAAGCACTTCCTGTATCACTGCATGACATCAGAAGGTGGAACAAAGTGTTTTTAGTATGAGAGAAGAACTCTTAACACTTGAATATGCAGAGTTTGTGTGTTAAACATGTGCGAATGAAACAAAATACAGCTCTAGGTCTGTTTGTGATGAGGAAACATTAGAACATAGATCATAAAACAGTGTAACATGGGCCCTATAAAGAATTTTCTCAAGGCTATTTCAATATTCTGGATAATTATGGTGTCAAATATTTCTGTAATTAGCCACTCTGGCAGTCTGTTATTGCTTGTCTGTTGTGCTTATCTCCAACCAACATTTGAGTAACGTCTAATGTTGATAAAACATAAAAGTCTGGAGATGAGAGACAGGATGACAGGAAAAAAGATAACACTGTATCCTAAAAAATGCTTCTACTCATGGAAATTATGCTTATTATTGCTTTGCCTGTATGTATCTGCCACAGTATGGCAGAAAACTACGCATTCAGGTAAGATCTGTGGAGAGGCAACCTTTCTCATAGTAAAAATGCATGTTTTTCTATGTATTTTGACATGACAATAAAAACACCTATAATTGAATAATGCCATACTGTGAAACATTCCATACTGTAGGCAAGCAGGTAGCAGACCCCCATCCACATAATGCACTTTTAGCTATGATTCTTCAAAATGTAATTATCTTTGTTCTATAAACCCCATGACAGTCCAAACGACCATCAAATAAAGTAAAGGACCTATATTGCACAAAATGGCCTCTTGTGAGCTATAATCTTTGGCAAAAGGAGAAATTCAATTTGTCAACTGGACAAAGTTTGTTTGGTCGAAAACGTTTCGCCGCTCATCCGAGAGGCTTCGTGAGTTCAGAACTGACGAAGCCTCTCGGATGAGCGGCGAAACGTTTGGGCGGAAAAGGATCGCAAATGCTCAGTTTGCACATTTCGCAACTTTTAGCCATGGGGAAGGGGGGCTAAACAGGGTAGGGGAGCTCACATTAACATTCAAAAACCTCAGAAAGTGAAAATTTCATGCCATGGGACCTTTAAACATACACCTTCACTAGAATCATTTGGATGATTTCAACTCTGGAATTGCAAATCTCTACTGACCAAAAGGTAAAATGTAGCTGTTAACTCAAAAAATACCACTTCATGACATCACAAGGTGGAACAGAGCATTTTGAGCTTTGGAGATGTAGACAGACTCATAATAAAGGGTTACTCAAAAATGTGTAAATGAAACAAAACACAACTCTA
This sequence comes from Paratrypauchen microcephalus, assembly GCA_036785185.1. Lineage (NCBI taxonomy): Eukaryota > Metazoa > Chordata > Actinopteri > Gobiiformes > Gobiidae > Paratrypauchen > Paratrypauchen microcephalus. The sequence goes on along the minus strand of JAVJIX010000027.1, from coordinate 459,718 downwards.
GGTTAGACTTTGGGGAGGTAACAACATTAGAATATGGCTTAAAGCTCACAAGAGTCAATCATGCATCGGACCTGGAAATAGTGGTCCAAAAAATTACTCAAATAAGAGTAAAACAAGTATTTGGGAAAACCACTACTCAATAAAAGTAACTTAAGTAAGACTGCAGTGCATTGTGCGCTCTGCCGAGAAGGTGATTGGCTGCAGCCTTCCATCTATCCAGGACCTGTACGTCTCCAGGACTCGGGGGCGAGCAGGCCGGAGAGCAGCTGACCCTTCTCACCCTGGACACAAACTATTTGAGCCTCTTCCCTCTGGCAGGAGGCTACGGTCCATCGGGACCAGAACCTCCCATCACAAGAACAGTTTCTTTCCCTCTGCTGTTGGACTCATGAACAATTCAGAACATCTGCACAAAGCTGGACACGTTATATCACTTATATCACCAGTCACTTTAATTACGTCATGTTTGCACTACTGTTCTGATGCTGCTCATCTGAACTTTTTTGTTATTTGGATTGTTTATAATTTTTTTACTATAGCTATATTTTAGGTATTATTATTATTTAGTGTTTTATGTTCGCACCTTATTACCGAGACAAGTTCCTAGTTTTGTGGACACTGTTCACTTGACAATGACAATAAAAATCTTTCTGATTGTCTGACTTCTGATTCTAACTGAAGGGGATTTATAATTGAAGTTAAAGTAATTTGAAGGATATCGTTTTTTGTTTTTGTTTTTTAGGGATAGACATAAAAATGATAAAAAATAATAAATAAATGAAATCTGAAGGAGCGCTGCAAGAAACAATCATTTCATATTGTCGAAGAGGAATTACACAAGTAAAAGTAAGTAAAAGTATAAAGTAAAGCTACTGATACAACTACAAATACAATAACTAACAACTACAACAAGTCCTACTACTATTACTACAATAACAGCAACTACGATGACTGCTACTACTACTACAAGTACTACTACAACAATAATAGCAGCAACTACTACTACTAATACAACTACAACAACTACTACGTCGACTGCTACTACAACAACTGCTATTATTGCTCCTTTTTTAAAATTCTAGACCAGAGCAAACTAATGCGAACAAAAAAAAAGTTGTGCCTTGCTGCTGCTGCTACTAATACTACTACTACAATTACTAGAACTACCTCAACTATTGAACAAATTGAACTTCTCCTTTGATCATACCTCAACTATTAAAAAAAAAAAAGTAAAAAAATAAATAAAAAATCAAGTAAATGTAGTAAATGTAAACTCCAGTCAGTGTAAGTATGTAGTACCCACCTCCTCCTTGGCAAGAAACTCAACATGCTATCAGAGTTATGTAAGAGGGGCGCGCTTGTGGCAGACTGGAAATTCGGTGATAAAGACGGAACATGTAAAAATAGACATGGCTGGAGATTTGTTTTGACAAACGTAGGAAAGTGTTTTAAGAAAGTAGTTGCAAAGTACTTACTGGTGTGTACTGAGCTCCATCAAGGCGTTAAGAGGCGGACAAAAGGACAGTGCTCACATCTGAATGAGGACTGGAGATCGCTTGTAATTACTTCCACCATATGTTCTGCAGCAGACACTCAGATTTGGACTTGAGAAAAAAAAAAAAAAACTACTACTACCACAACAACTACTACTACTACTACTACTACTGCTGCTGCTATTACTACTACAACTACTGCTAGAACAAGGTTTGTCTTGTAATTACTTCCACCATATGTTCCACAACAGGCTTGGGGAAAACAACAACAACTACTACTACTACTACTACTGTACTACTACTACTACTGTACTACTACTACTGTACTACTACTACTACTACTACTACTACTGTACTACTCTACTACTACTACTACTACTACTACTACTACTACTGTACTACTACTACTGTACTACTCTACTACTACTACTACTACTCTACTACAATAACAACTACTACTACTACTAGTACTACTACTACTACTACTACTACTACTGTACTACTACTACTGTACTACTACCACTGTACTACTCTACTACAACAACAACAACAACTACTACTACTACTACTACTACTGTACTACTACTACTGTACTAGTACTACTGTACTACTCTGCTACTACTACTACTCTACTACTACTGTACTACTACTGTACTACTGTACTACTACTACTACTCTACTACAACAACTACTACTACTACTACTACTACTACTACTACTGTACTACTACTACTGTACTACTACTACTGTACTACTGTACTACTACTACTACTCTACTACAACAACTACTACTACTCTACTACTACTACTACTACTACTACTACTACTGTACTACTACTACTGTACTACTCTACTACAACAACAACAACAGCAACTACTACTACTACTACTACTACTACTGTACTACTACTACTACTGTACTACTACTACTGTACTACTACTACTACTACTACTACTACTGTACTACTACTACTGTACTACTACTACTGTACTACTCTACTACTACTACTACTACTACTATACTACTCTACTACTACTACTACTACTCTACTACAATAACTACTACTACTACTAGTACTACTACTACTACTACTACTACTACTACTGTACTACTACTACTGTACTACTACTACTGTACTACTCTGCTACTACTACTACTCTACTACTACTGTACTACTACTGTACTACTGTACTACTACTACTACTCTACTACAACAACAACTACTACTACTACTACTACTACTACTACTACTGTACTACTACTACTGTACTACTACTACTCTACTACTACTACTACTACTACTACTACTACTGTACTACTACTACTGTACTACTACTACTGTACTACTTCTACTGTACTACTCTACTACTACTACTACTCTACTACTACTACTACTACTGTACTACTACTACTGTACTACTCTACTACTACTACTACTCTACTACTACTACTACTACTACTGTACTACTACTACTGTACTACTACTACTCTACTACTACTACTACTACTACTACTACTACTGTACTACTACTACTGTACTACTACTACTGTACTACTCTACTACTACTACTACTCTACTACTACTACTACTACTACTGTACTACTACTACTGTACTACTTCTACTGTACTACTCTACTACTACTACTCTACTACTACTATTACTACTGTACTACTACTACTGTACTACTACTACTGTACTACTCTACTACTACTACTACTCTACTACTACTACTACTACTACTGTACTACTTCTACTGTACTACTCTACTACTACTACTACTACTGTACTACTACTACTACTCTACTACTACTGTACTACTCTACTACTACTACTACTCTACTACTACTCTACTACTACTGTACTACTACTACTACTCTACTACTACTGTACTACTACTACTACTCTACTACTACTGTACTACTACTACTGCACTACTACTACTGCTCTACTACTACTGCACTGCTACTACTGCACTACTACTACTGCACTACTACTACTGCTCTACTACTACTGCACTACTACTACTGCACTACTACTACTGTACTACTACTACTACTACTGTACTACTACTACTACTACTGTACTACTACTTCTACTACTACTACTGTACTACTACTACTACTACTGTACTACTACTACTACTGTACTACTACTACTACTGTACTACTACTACTACTGTACTACTACTACTACTACTACTACTGTACTACTACTACTACTGTACTACTACTACTACTACTACTACTGTACTACTACTACTACTGTACTACTACTACTCTACTACTACTGTACTACTACTACTGTACTACTACTACTGCTCTACTACTACTGTACTACTACTACTGTACTACTACTACTGCACTACTACTACTACTGCTCTACTACTACTGCACTGCTACTACTGCACTACTACTACTGTACTACTACTACTACTGTACTACTACTACTACTACTGTACTACTACTTCTACTACTACTACTGTACTACTACTACTACTACTACTACTGTACTACTACTGCTACTAAAACAAGGCTCATCTTGTAATTACTTCCACGATATGTTCTAACACTACAACTAGTACAACAGCAACAAACTACTATAACTACTGCAGCAACTACAGCTACTACAATTACTAGTAAAACAACTACCACCACTACTATATCTACTACAAGGGATCAGAAGGCCCCATATATGTCCACCATATATGTTCCTAAATAGACACTTGCCACCTTCACAAACCTGTACTAGGGGGAACTACTACTACAACTACTACTACAACTACTGCTACAATTACAGCTACTAAAACTACTAATACAACAACTACCTACTACTACTGAAACTAATACTATAACAGTGAATCACAACTCACACACTTGGGGGAACTACTTCTACAACTACTACAACAGCAACCACTACTATTAGTACTACTACTACTACATTTGTTGAAAGTAACACAGTGAGTCTCAGCTGTTCCCCGCTACAACAACAACTACTACTATTAGTACTACGAAAATATAGGCTCGTAACAGAATTGTTTGTGTTACGGTTATGGTTAAAGTACACTTTACTGTACACATAGGGAAATTTGATCTCTGCATTTGACCCATCCTTCAATGTGTCGCTAATTTTGGTCAGGACTACCTTGTAATGGTAGTCCTTTCATTCTGTGTTGAATGAAGTTCGTGTATGTGGTTGAACTGGGATGTGAGGTGCTTATTTCAAGGTATCTTCAACAAAAGGTAGCTCAACCAACTAGAAATTACTCTGTCCTACAAAACACATTTCTCTCGGATTTATATCCTCCCCAATAACTACTACAAACACTACAAAACCACCACTACATCTACTAGTAGTACTAAAACTACTACTACTATCACGACTACTACATTTACTACTACTACTACGTTTGAGGATCTTTTAGGTCCTAGACCAGAATAACCCAAAATACTGTGCCTCACTACTACTATTACTACTACTACTACTAGAACTACCATTACAACCACTACTACTAATCTAAGATCTGAAAATATAGGTATTTGTGTAATGACTAGAAAAACAAGTTATTTTAAATGAAATTGTTGCTTATTTCAAGATAACTTCAACAATAGCTACAAACTACAAATTACCCACAAAACAAAACTTGGATTTATATTCTGCTCAGCAACTGCTACTACCTTAAATACTACATATACTACTATTACTACTATCACAATAGCAGCAACAACTACAACTACTACAAATATTACTACTACTGTACAATGACTACTGCTAATATATTTTCTATTGAGATTCTAGCCCAGAGTAAGCCAGTGTGAAAATAAGAAAAAAGGTGTGCCTACTACTAGTACTACTACTACTACCAGTCGTAGTACTAGTACTATTACTGCTGCTGCTACTAATACTACTACTACTACTAATCTAAGCTCTGAAAATACAGGCTATAATTGTTTGTTAAATTATATTGTTACTACTACTACAACTACAATGACTACTACTACTACTACAATTACTAGAACTACCATTACTGCTAATCTAAGATCTGAAAATATAGGCTAGTAACTGAATTGTTTGTTTAATCGTTTATAAGATACTACTCTTACTACTCAGGGCTCTCAAGTTTTGAGCTAGGTCGTGCGTGAGACTGCGTAATTTCCGAGGAGGGGGAAGGGGGGGGGGGCAGAATTAGAAGGTACTTTGTTAAAACGGAAATGCTTTTATAACAAAAAGTCCATATTATCAATCAATAATTCAATAATGCACAGGATAATATGTTATCACACACAGGGATGAAAGTGGCCAATCATGAAAGTGCCCTCCCCCCCACCGGGGGAAAAAAAAAAAAAAATAAATAGCAATAAAACACATTTTTAAACAATTGTAGTGGTTTTTATTTGAAAGTTGATATCAAAACACGGCACTGAACCCGATTTTGCGACATCAAAGTCTGATAACGAGCCGAGAGAGCGCACTCGCGGCGCAGCTCGGGGCGTGCGGTGTCCGCAGCACCAGAAGAGCACACAAGCTCGCGCGGCCCCGCACACATGTACAAGTTTAATACGAGACATGTACTTTTGTTTCTGAATACGGGACGATTACATTTTTCAACGGACGGTTGGCAACCCGAAACACAATTATACTATATATAATACACACCCAAAATTTCAACGTATTTGGAAAAATAAAAAATAAAAAAATTACCACGCGGCTAAAAAAAAAGCGGAGATCCGCTAAAAAGCGGAACTCTTTCATCCCTGCACACACAGTCTTGGTTTAGTCCTGGTTTAGTCCTGGTTTAGTCCTGGTTTAGTTTTGGTTTAGTCCCGGTTTAGTCCTGGTTTAGACCCGGTTTAGATCTGGTTTAGTCTTGGCTTAGTCCTGGTTTAGACCTGGTTTAGTCCTAGTTTAAACCTGGTTTAGTGCTGGTTTAGACCCGGTTTAGATCTGGTTTAGTCTTGGCTTAGTCCTGGTTTAGACCTGGTTTAGTCCTAGTTTAAACCTGGTTTAGTGCTGGTTTAGACCCGGTTTAGATCTGGTTTAGTCTTGGCTTAGTCCTTGTTTAGACCTGGTTCAGTCTAAATTCGACAATTCGACGTGTGAACGCGTCGAATTGTCTCTCTCAATGCGTGAGACTTGAGAGCCCTGCTGTAAATGTTTGTCTAAAGAGCAAACTTAAACTACAAAGCAACTAGTGCTGGTTTAGACCCGGTTTAGATCTGGTTTAGTCTTGGCTTAGTCCTGGTTTAGACCTGGTTTAGTCCAGGCACAAAAAACAAAAAAAACCAAAAAAAAATCAGGGTGAGAAATGCCATGTGAGCGCGTGAACACGTCGAATTGCGTGTGTCACACTCTCAATGTGTAAGACTTGAGAGCCCTGTACTACTACTACTACTACCACTAATCTAAGCTCTGAAAAACTATATAAGATGTAACTGAATTATTACTTCACTTTGTTAAATGATTTTGTTGCTAATTTCAAGGTAACTTCAACAATCGCGACCTCAACACACTACAAATTACCAAGTCGTACAAAACAAAACTCTTACATTTATATTCTGCCCATTGCACAAACACAATATAATAAAACAAAGCCAAGGCCGAATTTAAGAAAAAACAACATTCCCTTCGAGCGCTTTGTTTACATGAAAAATACTGCGCGTTATTGCTTGTAGCTCTCTCCAGCTCCTTCCCATCATTTTTACCCTGGCTTTTGTACCGTCCCTTGCCAAACCTCTTCTGACTGGTCCAACCCGCTGTAGCCCCATCGAATAAAGCTAACCACGGCAGAGGCATTCTGGGAGGGCTTGTTTCCACGGTGGCTGACAGAGAACAGAGCGCTTACATGTACGGCTAATGCTAGGCTGACATCGGATCTCGCTACAGTTTATTCTTTGGGGTCAGACATTGTTGTTGCTGTGTCCAGTGCATTGGTTCTAGTTGTGATCTGCAAAACGATGAAAAGATGTCCATAGAAATGCAGGGAGACGGTGGTTGCATGTCTGGTTTAGTTCTACTGAAATTCAATTGTGTGAAAGGATTTTTTTTTTTCCTTTACATTGGTTCAACACAATGGAATGGAAATTGTACTGTATATTTTAGCCATGAGACACGTCAATAGCAGTAATTAGTACATAAGTCAATTAGTCACTCCCTCATTTGGCCAACTGCAAAAAAATTCTAATTGATCATATAAAGTATATGTCTGGGCATATCTTTTGCATTATAATGAGGAGTGAATGCCTTGGTGGTTTGTTCTATACAGAATTTAAAGTCAAAGGTTGTAACTTTTTAACCAAAAGCATGTTTTACTTGATTTCACAATCATGTGCTCTTTCTGTGCAGGCTAGCATCTCTACAAACCTGACTCTTATTTGGTCTGGAGGAGCCCCTCCTCCTGCTTGCTTCCATGACAATGGGAATGGAGCTTTTAAAGATCCCATGACATACTTCTTGACGCTTTTATATGGCGCCTTAATGGTTCCCCAATACTATAAATGAATCTTCAAAATCAAGACTCAGTGCATGAGAAAGCCCCATGAACACAGTCAGAGTCATAAATATGTCTCTGAAACACTTTATTCTGGGCGTTGTTGCTTGAATGCAAATGAGGAGGACAGAGACAGGCCAGTGCAGCGGGTGGGGTGTGGCCAAACTCTACGCTCTTTCCTCTTTAGCGGTGCGATGTGCGCTGGCTCCACTTCCGTGTTTTTGCGCGGAGGAAGATATGAGACGCTTTCCATTGAAAAAAAAAACACATTTCCACAGAAAATAAAATGAAACCACTGCTGTTTCAGAGGTTCGGAGGCTCGGATAAAGGACATCCGAGCCTGGAAACACTCTCACGTGTCTCCAGGCAAATTAAAAAACGCATCTCGCATTGCGTAGCTCGTTCGCGGTCCAAACTCTCTGGGTGTGATTTCCAGAGACAGTGGGTAGACATCCAGACGGGGGGTGGAACTGCATTTGCATTTTTCCCCGAGTGTGACGTCAGAAAGTTCCCTTGTTCAGAATCGCCCGTTTGGGCTGTCTTTTTTTCAAACGCAGAAAAGGACTGCAAATGCTCAGTTTACACATTTCACAACTTTTAGCCATGGGGGGGCCTAAACAGGATAGGGGAGCTCACATTAACAATCAAAAACCTCAGAAAGTGAAAATTTCATGCCATGGGACCTTTAATGATCTTACATCGTTGTTTCCCTTTACCCTCTCAAAGTCTGAGCAATCTTTAATCACTTATTTTCAATATGCCGTACTGCCAATCAATCCGCATTTTCACTGCCACCGGTACATGCCCATTGTGACATACTTATTTTGTTCATCAATTTCATTTTCTGAATTGATGATACATGCAGGATTCAACAGCGTCGTATAGTCATTTTGGTACAAACGGGAAAAAATCTGCTAGGGCCAACAGCTGTGCGGCTCTTTGTTGTGACCTTTACAGCTCCCACTGAACACCACTGTTTTCTAACACGGAAGTCAACTGACTTTTTTCTTTTATGAAGTCATTTTAGATGAATATTGTGATTTAAAATGTGCAATTTATAATGATACACATGTTAGGTCAGGCCAGGGTTGAATATTATATCTATACAGCAGAAACAAGCATAATATGCATCACTGAAGCACTTTAAATCCCTGCTCAAAACGCACTTTTTCTCATTGGCCTTTACTCAGAGTTAGGAAGAGACACCTTGGCACCTTTTTGCGGTTGATGTTGTTGTTTTATTGTTGTTGTTGTTGTTGTTGTTGTTATTATTATTATTATTATTATTATTATTATTATTATTATTATTATTATTATTATTGTCACCATTGTTATTATTGTTGTTTTTTAACTCTACCTGATTTTTTATGTCACCTTAATGTTGTTCAGCACTTTGGTAAGCTTTGGCTGTTTTAAATGTGTTTGATTGATTGATTGATAATAGGTCTGCTTTAAATCTCAATTTCCATGGAATCATGCAGATGATGTGCCACCTCCAGAAAGTTACATACTGTCTCTCTAAATTAATTCATAATTCATAGTTATTTAAATCAATATCTCCATTCATAAACATGAAGTTACTATGTGCTGAATGCTCCTTATGAGAGTCTACACTTAACTGTGATTGCTTAGATTTTTTTCTACTTCTCGTCAGTTTCTACTTTTAATTCTTAGGTTCTCTTTAAAGACAATACAGTAGCAGATGCATTTACCTTGTTAAAGAGAGAGTTTTTTTTTTTTTTAGAAAAGTGAATCTGTATGGCATCCCCTTCTTCATTAACACTGACTTATCCCTGACAGTGTCCTGTGAGCCGAGTTCTGCCCGGTTCTGGAGCTGACGAGAGTAGTTCCGGCAAGTTAGGTCCTGTTCACTTGTAAACATCGCCACTTACAAGTGAACAGGCTAATAATAATAATAATAATAGGCGCGCAGTGATAGAACTCGAGAGAAAATAGCACCAAGCGATTACGACTTCTGACTTTTTCGTGGGCAACTGTTTTGTGACACAAATATCAAAAATCACTTTTTGGACAAATATTGTTTTGAGAAGAAAAACAAGCTTTATTAACTGTCCCCGCTAACTTGGCGGACCTACTTTCGTCAGCTCCAGACACTGTCCAGGACACTGTCAGCGGTTAAGTCAGTGTTAATGCACGACACTGCTGGGGATGCCATACAGATTCACATCAAAAAACCCAAACTATCCCTTTAACATGTTTCGGTCAGCCCAAGATGTTCAAAATTAAGGTTTTTGGATTAGCTTCTACTTTACTCTCAGTTAAACCCAGTAGTAGTCATAGTATGCCTCAGTTAGGACTGTAGTACAACTCAGAAACAATGTTATCCTATAACTTATTCCGGTGAGTAAGAAGAGACTAATGTTTGACCACTTTCCCATATAAACACGTTTGAATTATTGACAACTATCTTTTATTGTTGTCCAATTTGAACAGTCTGCAACATTTCACCCGTGAAGGAGACCCATGTTTTAACTATCAGACTCATCTGAAAGAGCCGGCTCCTTTTACATCCCACCACAGACCTCTCCTACACCATCATTTGTGCGCATAGCTTTGAATTGCCCCAAAGAAAAGAACCACAAGTTTGGAGACCGTTCCTCCTTAGCGTCAGACAGCAGCCCCCCGATGTCTGCAGCCTACCACTTGGGTGTCCTGTAATTCCCCCGCTGCAAGACATTTAGGCATCTATCCAGCAACCTCTGTCCAGACAACCCCCGCACCTCATCGCCGTCTCGTAACCAACACTAAGGGGTCATCAAAGCTTGAGTATCCGAGCTAAAGAGTCCCAAAAGAGGCCTGCAGCTTTGGTTGGACGGAAAGCAAAACAACGCAGTAACGGCGGGTAGACTCTTAACGCTTCATCAATGCTCATTAGCGACGATATTTCTTTTAGATGGGACGTTTTCATACGTTTTGATGGTCCAACCACATGGAGAGGCAATTTTTGAAGCTTACCGATTGAACGAGAAAGAAAAACAACGCTAATGGTTATGATGTTGCCATAGACGGTGAAATTACAGGGATTGGGAGCGAGTATTGAAACATGGAGAGGGCTGGAATTTACGGTATGTCCTCGTGAATGACACTGAGGTGGTGTTTTTTATTAATATTAATTATGGTCTTGTGGAGCGGCTAGACCTGCTGATGTCATTGGAGATGGTGCCAGGCACGTTAAAAGCCATTGTAAATTGTGATGGTATCTTTTGGGGGGAAAATTCCGCGCTAACCTTTGTGTGGTGAGTTAATGGCTGTCCAATAAAAATGCAGAGTATTTGAAGGGAATAGTAAATGTTGCCACAATAATTTCGGAGCGGTTTATTGGTCTGCGCTCTGTTAAAAAGTTCATAATTTTGACGGTACATGAAAAATGAAAATACAAAATAGTGTAGGATTGCACAACTAGTCTGATATAGTATTAAGTTGGCGCTAATTTAAATAAGTAATGTAAATAAAAATAAATAAACCAGTTGCCTGAGAAATCAACCTTTTGGAGCTTTCTACCATGTTATATCGTTTTCCCTCATCAAAAACATGCCTGAAGCGGTTTTAAATGCCATCCATGCATGTCTGAGTAATTTAGCGATGGCTCCCGGGGCCTATTTTGGATCCCATGTACAGTCATCCCTTGTTTATCGCAGGGGTTAGGTTCCAGAAATAACCCGCAATAAGAGAAATCCGCGAAGTAGGACAACTTTATATTTTACAATTATTCTGCATGTTTTAAGGCTGTAAATGCCTCACCACACACATTATACACTTTTCTCAGACTGGAATTAATGTTTTCTCACATTTCTCTCTCGTTTAAACACTCAAACTTAATGTACACGCAAACAAAATGTATTAATAGTGAAGCGTGGGGGGAGACACGGCTCCGGGAGCCCCGCCGGACGCGCAAGGGGAGCGGAGACATGAGTCACTGGATCCGCAGGAAGCACCGCGCTCATCCAACGGCACTGCCACGTCCCGGGACGCGACGCGCACCAACCCCTTGGAGAAGTGCGCGACACGTGCACCCCTCATCGTGGTCAAATCCGTGACAGAGCAGCACGACCGGCGCGAGGCCGCGCGTACACTGGGGCTGCGAGCACGAGATCGAACCGCGGCGCCCGGACCGCCTCCTCTCAGCCCGAGCCACAAACCAGCCGCACGAAACCAGCAAAGAGCGGCACGTAGTGGTTTAGTCCTGGTTTAGTCCTGGTTTAGACCTGGTTTAGTCCCGGTTTAGTACAGGTCTAGACCTGGTCCAGTCCTGGTTTTGTCCAGGTCCAGTCCAGGTTTAAACCTGGTTTAGACCTGGTCTAGACCTGGTCTAGACCTGGTCTAGTTCCAGTCTGGTCCCGGTTCCCCCCGTGTCCCTCATCTATCAATCGGCAAAGGTCTACAGTCTCTTAGCCAATCAGGACGCAGAACACAATGTTACACTATAAAAAAAAGTTACACTATAAAAAAAAAAATGAAAAAAAAAAAAAATCTGCGAAACAGCAAGGCTGCGCACAGTGAACCGCGATAGAGCGAGGGACCACTGTATGGTTAGCAGTACAATCCTATCCAAAGCTCAGCCCACAAGCCTACACCAACCATGCTCCACACAACAATTCTCCATAAACATACAAAAACATGAGACAAAACACTACAACTTGACAAACCTGATGCGATGTGCAGTGTCATTATGTGAAAACGCTCTGAAGGAGGGAGTGACTTAGCATGAGGAGTAAAGGGAGGGAGGACTCAGAGCATCAAAAACAAAATGAAACTAATAAAATATGTTATTATTTGATTTTTGGCGAATATGACATTTTCAAAACAATAAAAAAAAATGCAACATGGTGATTGTCATTGTAGACTTGTTGCTGTCTTACTTAATGCATTCCAAACATCCTGGTTATTCACCACATGAGTTTGTAAGTGCTCTACAACTTGCTACCAGTGCATTTCCTGATCCGGATACATTAAAAACACTTTATAATTAGGTGCAGACAACACAAAGCGATCTGATTTTGATTCTGCCTCTTTAAAGGGCCTATATTGCGTTATTTTCTGATCTATGTTATAATGCTGTTTCCTCATTACAAACATATCTGGAGTTGTGTTTTAGGCAGAGTTCTTCGCTCAAACTGAAAACACTCTTTTCCACCTTGTCATGCGGTAATACAGGAAGTGCTCCACTGTGTTTAATAGGAAAAAAAAAATCTACTATAACTTTCTGGTTGTGAGTCCACCACCCGCTAGTCTTCGTGAAGATGTTATTGCTTTGTCTAGAATGTCCCACAGTATGACATTAAACTTATCTGTTTCCATGGAGATAAGCCCACAATGCCTACAGGGCAAGTGCCAGGACAGATCACTGTAAATATGCGTGTTTTTGTAGTATTTTTGATAAGCAAAACCTTCATCCAATCCAATCTAACTTTATTTCTATAGCACATTTTATAAACAGAGACACTTTCCAAAGTGCTGCACATAAAATCAATAAAACTTAATAAAAATATTACTAAAATAGCAATAAATAAAGTGATGATAATGAAATAACTAAAAACAAAAGCAATTATTATAAAAAACACAGAGGACCACACAACACACGCGGTATTAAAAGCCAGAGAATAAAAGTGGGCCTTAAGACGAGACTTAAAACTCTCCAGTGTGGGGGCTGTTTCGACAGAGCGTTCCATAACTTAGGGCCAACCACAGAGAAAGCCCTGTGCCCCCGAGTTTTAAGTCTAGTCAGGGCCCACGAGCTGGAGCTGGAGAGATGTATTTTGTGGCCAGTCCATTCAAAGCTTTAAAAACAAACAATAAAATCTTAAAATCAATCCTAAAACGAACAGGAAGCCAGTGACAACACGCAAGAATCGGGGAGATGTGCTCATATTTCTTCCGTCCTGTTAAAAGGCGCGCAGCAGCATTCTGGACTAACTGCAGTCGATAAAGTGCGTTTTGATTCATTCCGGAATAAAGTGCGTTGCAGTAGTCCAGACGAGAAGAAATAAAAGCATGCATGACGCGCTCAAAATCAGAAAAGGATAAAAAAGATTTATTCATCATTGATTTATTCATTATTCATAATTGAATAAAAGCAATAAGAGACTAGTTTAATGCCATACTTTGAAACCTCCATGGAAACAAGTTTGCAGTGGGCCCCACACCAGCAAACGTACACAGTGCACCTTTAACATTTTGAGAGTCTGAATATTTGAGAATCTGTGTACATGTTTGGGCCTAGCTATCGACTCAAAATCACCGCGCCAACCGTCTCCCCAGCATTTTTCTTTCCAAACTTTATCAGCTTCATCTCCTCCCCTTCTCTCCACGATGTGTAAAACATAAGTACCAGACATGCTAAAATCATTTAGCACCATTACTTCTCCATTACCGTTTCGCGAAGGCCTCAATAAACTTTGTCAAAACACATCTCTGGCACGTAAACACTAACAACACTGCGCAACCTCACATGTGGAAACTGCGGCGCGTTAGAACGATAAAACCAAGAATACTCTGGCGACATTTTCATTGTACTTCACCAGAACTTTACGAGGCCTGAGTTGTATTTGCGCGACTATTTTGCTTTACTTTTTACAACGCCGAGTGACACTGTTATGATCCTGGGGCCGTTTCGTTTTCAAGCATTGCCAACAACAATCGCTGCGGTAATGAATTAGCATTTTGGTATTTTTGCAGATTGGCGATTGTGTTTTTTTTACTAAACATTTCCTTTTGGTTGCAGGATTGTTCTTGCAGTTTTTGTGGTAGCCCAGTGGTTGTTTAGATACAGGGCTGGCTGAATTCAGGGTAAAAAAAAAAAAAAAGAAAAAGGGGGGGGGTTATATTTTTCCCCAGCGCGAGTCCCAGCTAAAACCACTAAGAATAGCCTTCCAATGCACTTCCCCTCCCCGAAAAGCCAGCTCCGCTCTTCCTTCCTTTTCATTTGCTCTCTCCGTAGTGCAGCTCTTTTCCACGTACGCTGAGAGAGAATCTGCCACCTCTACGGCCGTGGGAATGTGCACAAAAGCCACCGCTGCAGAGATAAGAACATTTGCTGGAGTTAAATTCAGCCAGTTTTCTAAATTAATAAATGTAGGCCTTAACCTCCTGGGACCCGAAGAAAAAAGTGTATCTAAATTATTATTATTATTTTAATTTTCTGTTTGGAGGTAAATAAACACCTTAGCATTTACATTTTGTTAATTTTATTTTTATTCATAATGTTGTAACGTGTTCTCTGTAATGGACTGTAATAGTGTTAAATCCATGTGACGTTAACAACCTAACAAAAAAAATATATTTTTTGATTACCAATATCTCTAACTAGCTTCTACAGTCACCTCAAAAAGGTTTTAGACTCCATTTTAATTTCTTATTTATTTATTATATTATTAGTTATGTATTGATCTGGTTTAGATCTGGTTTAGACTTGGTTTAGTCCTGATTTTCTCCTGGTTTATTCCTGTTTTGTCTCGATTTATTACTGATTTAGTCCTGGTTTAGTCCTAGTTTATTCCTGATTTAGTCCTGGTTTAGTCCTAGTTTATTCCTGATTTAGTCCTGGTTTAGTCCTAGTTTAGACCTGATTTAGTCCTGGTTTAGTCCTAGTTTAGACCTGATTTAGTCCTGGTTTAGTCCTAGTTTAGACCTGATTTAGTCCTGGGTTAGTCCTAGTTTATTCCTGATTTAGTCCTGGTTTAGTCCTAGTTTAGACCTGATTTAGTCCTGGGTTAGTCCTAGTTTAGACCTGATTTAGTCCTGGTTTAGTCCTAGTTTAGACCTGATTTAGTCCTGGTTTAGTCCTAGTTTAGACCTGATTTAGTCCTGGGTTAGTCCTAGTTTATTCCTGATTTAGTTCTGGTTTAGTCCTAGTTTAGACCTGATTTAGTCCTGGTTTAGTCCTAGTTTATTCCTGATTTAGTCCTTGTTTAGTCCTGGTTTAGTCCTAGTTTATTCCTGATTTAGTCCTGGTTTAGTCCTAGTTTAGACCTGATTTAGTCCTGGTTTAGTCCTAGTTTATTCCTGATTTAGTCCTTGTTTAGTCCTGGTTTAGTCCTAGTTTATTCCTGATTTAGTCCTGGTTTAGTCCTAGTTTAGACCTGATTTAGTCCTGGTTTAGTCCTAGTTTAGACCTGATTTAGTCCTGGTTTAGTCCTAGTTTATTCCTGATTTAGTCCTGGGTTAGTCCTAGTTTAGACCTGATTTAGTCCTGGTTTAGTCCTAGTTTAGTCCTGGTTTAGTCCTAGTTGAGACCTGGTTTATTTATTTATGCATTTATTTATCATAGTGCAGCCACAAACTAGAGTGTATCTCTAAACACTTAAGACAGACTGGTTAACTCAATGTCCACTATGAACTACACAAATTAATTTTATTACAATCCTTTAAAAGAGGTTTTTGTGTAGTTATCTCTGCATATTAAATGCTAAAATAAATCTTTGTGAGTTGATACGCTAAAAAGTCCAAATATCGGCCTGATACTTCAGCCAACCAATATATAGTATATAGTTTATAAATCTCTATCTCATGCAGTTGACTTTCCACCTTTAGAATGTTACATATTATCACTTCAGTCACTGCAATTTAAGGCAAAAATATTCAAATTTCTTCCTAAAAAACACATGCGTTTACTGACTGCAGTAGACCTCTCCATTAAAAAGACCCAAGTTGAATCTCAATCTTGAAAACAAATAGATCTGACTGAAAATGTATCTAAAAATTCTAATTTCATAAATCAGACTTGGAATTAGAAATCCTCCTTTTTGTCAGAATCTATGGCTGTAGGTTGATTCAATTAAATATTTAAACATCTTTTAGTGCCGAGTGGACAATTCTGTTGATTCCATACAAAAGCGTATATGTTGAGAGACCAAAATGACCAAAAAAAACAAACAAAAAATAGCCAGTTGAAGGAGTAACTTTATGGGTGGAGGATCCGCTACCATAGAGATGATATTAAACATATTAGTTTTATTGTAATAATAAAATGAAAATTATGTTTAATATCTCCCCAGCGTATTTCCACATTTTTCAGATATCGGTATCAGAACTACTACAAAACTACTCAGACCAAATCCCCGATCCTATACCACTGTGTATTTTCTTAAATGCTTAAATGAGCACTACTTATTGTCAAGATCATTATACATTTCACCAATATTTTAGTCCTCTAAATTCGAAATTTTCTTGCATTTCTTTCAAAATAGTCTTACATTTATATTTTTATTCATTCATTTTCTTCTCCTTTTCCATTTTCTAGGTCGCGGGGGCAACAGTCCAAGCAGCGTTCTGCTGCCCAGAACACAATGCACCAGCCCTCTTGAATCCTCCCGCAGGTGGTGGGTCCACAGGAGGACGGCTCACGTCACAACAGGCCTTGATGTATCTTCTGCCATGGGGGTTACCAGAGTCCGCAGACACTGGGGGCGAGGTGGGGTTAAGTGTCTTGCCCAAGGACACAACGGCAGCGCTCATCTGTGGGAGCTGGGATCACACGCGGTCAACCCATCAATATTATATTTTTATATTTAATTATTTTATATTACAAAATGAAGTAGCCTGAGTGTACTTCTTCACACTGTGGCACTGGACTGGTATCGGTATCGGTGACTACACAAAGGCCAAGTATCAGTATCAGATCAGATCCAAAAATGGTATCAAAACAACATTAATCATTTACTTCAATTCCAATGATGTAGAAACATATTTTCATATGCACAACAAAGCAAAACAATACATTCAAAAGTTGTCAAATATAAAATAAAGTACTTAGAGTTATACATTTTTACCTACTTTATAGATTAGACTGATTAGTCAAACACACACACACACACACATCTAATAACTATAAATACAATCATCACCAAATTTCACTTTTCAAACCTTGAAAACAACACAAGAATTCCATAAAGCTGCACCATCCCTTCTTCTTATACACTTCCATGTTGTACTGGTGTTTAAATCACTGCCACTCATGCACAGCACATATAAACATATAAACATACAAACAGATGTAAAGTCAGAGTGGTGATCTTACCTTGACCTCACACTTCTTATGACAGGAGAGACGGCAGGCTGAAAGAGAGCAGACACACACGTGAGCTCACACTGACACACGCGCACAGACCCTGCTGTGGTGCTGCCCTCTAGTGGACAACACGTGTTAACAGGGATTCACTGCAAATCTAACGGTAAAAAGGCCTAAAATATGCAAATAAAAGGGGCTTTGTGGTATGGTTATGCTGCTCTACCACGTTAGTTGTATTTATTTATTCATGTGTGTCTTTATTTTCATGTTTATTCAGATTTATTGTATTGTTTAATGTTATTTTCAGTTAAAGGAGAATTAACGTTTTTTTTACAATCTGAATTACTCACCCATAGCACTTTGGTGTCATATGGAGCATTTCCGGAGATGTTTTAGATTAGTGATCTCCGTAATTTGAGTTCTCGGTGCAAATGTTTGCGGTCTCCAAATAACACAAACTTTAGCACTTTTCAAATCATACAAGCTCAATGTCTTAGTCTATGATTTCGTTTGAGTCAAAAGTGGCCTGTAATCCGAGATTTATCCATAGTTTCGAGTAGATGAGGAGACCAGTGCGCATGTGCGGAGTCACAGTTTATTTCGCTCTCAGCTCTCGGGACCCAAACATGAAACGCAAAGATGTAAATTATGGATAAATATCAGATTACAGGCCACTTTTGACTCAAACAAAAGTGTAGACTAAGACATTGAGCTTCTATGATTTGAAAAGTGCTAAAGTTTGTGTTATTTGGAGACCGCTGGGGGCATATATTATATGTCTCGAGAACTCGCGCTACGGATATCGCTAATCTAAAACATGGGTGAGTAAAACAACTTGTTTTATTACCGAAATAAGGCTCAGATTGTAAAAAACGTTAATTCTCCTTTAAGTTATTTGACATTTCTTTCCACGAAAAATGTAATTTGTAGAAATGCTTGAATTACAAAACATTGCATATTATTTTGAGTTGTCACAAATTACTCAAAATTTCCTTGAATATCTCTACTTTTAACTTGACTTCCCTTGTTACAGAAAAGACAAACATTAATGGACCTAAGTCATATTATAATATTGTTACCTCCTCAAGAACATACCTGACCTGGAACTGTGTTTTGAATAACCCTTTATTATCAGCCAGTCTACATATTTTCCACCTTGTGATGTCATGAAGTGGTAGTTTTCAATTGAACATCTCCTTTTACATTTAGTTCAGTAGAGATTTGCACTTCCAGGCCTGAAACGATCCAAATGAAGGTGTATTGAGTTTAAAAAACAAAACAGTGGAGCACTTCCTGTATTACCACATGACATCATAAGGTGGAACAAAGTATTTTCTGTTTAAGAGAAGAACTCAGCCAAAATATTCAGGCTTGGTGTGTTAGTTAAACATGTGTGAATGAAACAAAACAAAACTCCAGGTATGTTTGTGACGAGGAAACAACATTATAACATATATCAGAAAACAGCACAATAGACCCCTTTACAGTTAGTACACAGACTGTACCGGCATGTGCGCGCATTGTTGACCCAGAATCAACCATGGCGGACCATAGTGGAGTATCTGAACGATAGGGAGAGCTACATTCAAAAGCTCACGTTGAGCAACGGGGTTCAACTACCATCCTTATGCGATCACGGAGTGGCAGTACGACCGCAGAAAGTGGCCAGATTTACAGTGGACAGATATCCACTGTTATTTAGTGGAGAAGCCCAGCGTGTATACAAGAGAGAAAGTGCACGCATACAAATCCATGGATGCCTACCAGTTTGGCGTGTGTGGCCATGTACAGGAGGTAAAATACCACGATATCGATGGGGAGTTTTGCGTGTTGGCATCTGATGTTCTCCCCAGTCAAAGACAAGGCCACAAGACGACCATGTACAATGCTTGGGCTATCATCAACAAGCGCGATAACTACGTTCTGGCCGCCAACTGCACTTGCGTTGCGGGGTAAGTAACATACTACGACTTAATTCACAAGTCAAAGATGTGATCTCAGTCATGTCAAATGCCATTTATGATGGTCATGCGAAAACATATCATGCATTTTAACAAAGTTATTCATGTTCGTTTACATGTGTCTGTCGTAGAGGTTACCCGGGTAATATGTCTGTGAGCTTTGCGGTGTCCTGTGCTTGCTAGTTAATCAGCATGATTAAACACCATTGAACACCTGGGCAAATTACCCTAAACAAGCAGCAGGTGTTCACTTGTGTGTACGTCAGTTGAATGATATGAACTATCATTTATTCCATCTGTTTCTCTTTATTTCACGTCGAGTTCTTCTCTTCTCTTCTATATCTTCGCTGGGGGTTTTATGGCGGCAGTGGCTTTGTTTTGAGTCAACACTGCGTGCGCATTCAGTGATGACGTAGCTTTGAAACTGGTCTATATAGACCCTTTAAGAATATGACAAAGGATTGAAGTGATGATGTAATGCTCCCAGGTTTGCCCTTTGACCCCCACACCTGTTGGGCGACCCAGGTGGTCTCCAGGTGCTGCGTGAGGATCTGGGTGGTCCTGCCGAAAAAGCACCCGTCTGTAATTAGGATGGAAGGTGTAATGTTGATGAATGGAGCCCTTTAAATGAAGACCGCAGAGCCCTTTTCATCTTCTAGGAGTCGGGGGACATTTTGGACTACAATAATAATAATACTAAGAAGACAGCCTGGACAAACATCTCCATTTTGTTTTCATGTGGTTCAAAAGTTCTAGTTGTGGTGACGGATGGCCGTTTAAATCATGTGAAAGAGACCAACATTGCGACACATAAAAGCTGCTGTATTTTAAATCATAACTTATTCATAACATTACGTAAATTCTTGGAAGTAAAATGAGCTAATCTGCGGTAGAAGTTACACCCATGTGACAAATTGTGGAAAAAAATATACTAAAATGAAAATGGAAAACATTAGATTGAGGTCCTGGCAAATTTTGGCCTGTAATGTTGAGATGGAATGCTTGGGGAGAATAGTTAATATTTTGGATGGATGGAAGTAGCTGTGTGATAAAACCAAGAAAGCGTGTGTAACTTTTCTGTTGGAGGCTCAGTCACCTTGTTTCTATAGACATGCCATTGCTCTGCCTGGAATGTTCCACAGTATGACATTAAACAGCTCTGTATATTTATTCAGTTACAGGTGGTTTTATAGATCAAAAATACATCGCCTCTCCACAGATCTGACCTGCAACTTGGTCTGGTTTGATCTCCTTGAAGATAGAAAGGTTTAAAGCCATACTATGAAACATTCCAGACAAAGCAATAACATAACAACAAAGCGTTTCACGGACCCACCAAGTTGACAGTACAGTGGTCCCTCGTTTATCGTGGGGGTTAAGTTCCAGAAATAACCCGTAATGAGTGAAATCCATGAAGTAGGACAACTTTATATTTTACAATTATTATAAATGTTTTAAGGCTGTAAACGCCTTAAAACACTGGAATTAACATTTCGTCACATTTCTCTCTCATTTAAACACTCAAACCTTCGTAGATTTTCAACAAAATGTATTAATAGTGAAGCGTGGGGGCTCCACCGGGAGCCCCGCCGGACGCGCGAGGGGAGCGGCTCATCTAACGGCACTGCCATGTCCCGGGACGCGACGCCCACCAACCCCTTGGAGAAGTGCGCGTGGTCAAATCCGTAACAGATCAGCATGACTGGCGCAAGGTCGTGGCTGCGAGCACGAGATTGAACTGCGGCGCCCAGACCATGCCTCCTGCTCAGGACCGCGTCCTCGCAGCCCCAGCCGCAAAGCGAACACACACAAACGAACGCAAGAGCCGCACAAAACCAGCAAAGAGCCACACGGAGTGATTTAATCCTGGTTTAGACCTGGTCTAGTCCTGGTTTAGTCCAGGTCTAGACCTGGTCCAGTCCAGGTTTAGACCTGTTTTAGACCTGGTTTAGACCTGGTCTAGACCTGGTTTAGTTCTGGTCTAGACCTGGTTTAGTCCACGTTTAGTCCTGGTCTAGTCCTGGTCTAGTCCCGGTCCCCCCTGCGTCCTCCATCTATCAGTCGGCAAAGGTCTACAGTCTCTTAGCCAATCAGGATGCAGAACACAATGTTACACTATAAATAAAAATGTTACACTATATATAAAATAAAATAAAAATCCGTGAACAGTGAGGCTGCGAACAGTGAACCGCGATAGAGCGAGGGACCACTGTAAATGAAAAAAAAAAAATGACAGTAGGTGTAAAAATACTTTGAGTAAATAGAGAGCCCCTACAATAATTACACTGCACACATTTTGGGACTTATTGCTATTTTTGGGGTATATTTGCCATGAGTTTTCTGATCCGGCCCCTTTGGGATCAAAGTCGGTTGGATACGGCCCCCGGACCAAAATGAGTTTGACACCCCTGATCAATAGCCTATGAAATCAAACCAAATATCTTCTTGTTTAGCAGCTCAACACCCTGCACCACTGTTATCCCATTTTAGAATACATACAGGGTACTATTTTCAGTGGGTCAGTCTGAAGCATAAATGAACAAAAAGAAATCCATAGAACTTCTCTGCAGATCCCAGTCCCCCGTACCCCAATTTCCCTCTTTCTTCTCCTCCTCCTCCAGCTCTCTCTCTCCCCCTTTCCTTATCTAGGCTAATGCAGCAGCGGCAGCCATGCTAATTTTAACTGCAAATCCTCCACCAAAGCTCTGCTCTTCTACGCTGCCATGTTCTTGTTTGTCTATAAAGGACAGAAGGAAAAGAGGAGAAGAAAAGGAAGACAGGAGGAGAAGAAGAAGAAGAAGAAGAAGAAGAAGAAGAGCTACCTAATGTTATTTACCCTGGACTTTTCCTGGAGTGACAATAGACCAGAGCAGTGCTAAAATTAGACTTGCAGGGAGAATGCTAAGGAAAGTTAACTGTTTACATGACGCAAAAAGTAAATAAGGAGTTATCCTGGTTTGTTGTCATTGTTGTGATGTTTTTGTGTGATTTGGTTTGGTTTAGCATGGTGAGGTTTATGTCATGAACCTCATTTAATGTAGGCATCCATTACTGTAAATGTAAAATGGTCACATCGGGTGTAATAAAATAAAGTAATTATTTAGCATTTTTTTCCTCCACTGAGCAAATACCATTAACAATTAGGAATTCAACAGTACATATTACTTAATAATAACACAACTTGCTGTTTTGACCTTCCCTATTCAGATTGGTTTAAGGGTGCATCGTGTGTAACTTTTCTGTTGGAAGGACAGTCAAATACTTTTCTCCATGGAGATGTTATTGCTGGAATGTTTCACAGTATAGTATTAAACCTTTCTATCTTAATCGAGACCTAACAAGACCTAGTTACAGGTCACATCTGTGGAAAGGCGACCCTGCTCAGTCAGAATGCCTGTTTTTCTAGGTATTTCAGAGCTACACTGCCTGACAGAAGTATTAGGACGATTGTGTATTTCTGAACTCTGGACGAAACTTCTGGTTCCAACAAGATAATGACCCAAGGCACTCATCCAAACTGTGTAGGGGTCATTTGGAGACGTGTGAACAGCGTCATCGACTGCAGGTTATGACACGACCGCCCCAGTCTCCTGACATGTCACCCATCGAAAAAGTGTGGGATTATTTGGATATTAAAGTGCGCTCCAGGAATCTGACTAACGTTAAACACCTGTGGAAATGTCTTCAGGATGAGTGGAAAACTATAGAGGATGGATATCTTGAAAAATTGTTGGACAGAATGCCTTGAATTTGTAAAGCTGTGATTAAGGCCAAAGGTGGTTATTTTGATGAAAAAGCTATTTAACTTGATATTGTTACATTTTTGCAATAATATGCCTTTACACGTGATGAAATTTGCTTTAATATATCAATAAATTGATTTGTTGTCATTACCAATACGTCTTGTTATCATTATGAAAGTTCAGAAATACACAATCGTCCTAATACTTTTGTCAGGCAGTGTATAAAACCACCTGTAATTGAATACATGTAAAGCAGAGCTGTTTAATGTCATACTGTGGAACAATGTGACAGACCCACATAATGCACCATTAAAGACACTATATTATGTCAGATTTTGATTTAAAATTCCATAAACTTGACCTATCTGTGTCCCCAGATATGGAAACACATGTTCAAAGCAAATAACTTTTACTGATAACAATTCTAGGACTGATGGACAAGTTTTTTATGTTATAATTTCGTGTTTTGGTTCTCAAGACGATTATTATTAGAAAACAGAACGAGCCTCACATGACTCTCTCACATGGGTTGCCAGGTTCAATGCTGAAATCCAGTTGGTTTAAACCTAAATCTGATCGGAATGGTCACTACCTAAACCCCAGCACCTGCGCCAATCATGGAAAGTCCATGTTAGCCATGTTCTAATGTTGTTACCTCCATAAAAACATCTGGAGTTGTTTTGTTTCATTCACACGTTTGAGTAATCCTTTATTATTAGTCTGTCTACATCTCCAAAGCTCAAAATGCTCTGTTCCATCTTGTGATGTCATGAAGCTGTAGTCAACAGCATCAGACAGTGGAGCACTTCCTGTATTACCATGACATCACAATTGTTTTTAGTTTTCAGTGTGAGAATGAGGAAAAACTTGGATGTGTCCTCTATCTGCAGGTTACGGCAATACAGGTTCACTTGTAAATGCAGTATTTTTGTAAAGTTTAGTTTAGTTTAGTCTTTATTTGAAGGGACAATGTACAGAGACATTATGTACAAAGACAGAGATGTTCTGCACCAGAGTATAGCTACAAAGCTCATTTCCATCCGCAGTCCCTGGTTACATGGATAAAAAACAACGGTCTATATCATTAAAAACAATCAAAGATTTTCTCTCTTAAAACACACACATACACACACACAGCATCACACATTTAACTTTGACACACATCTCATTACGCAGTAACACAGCAAAACATAATATACACCCACTAACATTAACCCAAAACACACAATCACACACATCCATGTACTATTTACACACCATATCATTCACAATAACCATAACACATAAAAACATCATTCTTATATTTGATCTCAATGCTGTATTAACGGATTAACGGATTCACTACTGTACAACCTGCTGGTTAACGTGGTGTGTGCTGGCAGTTTGGATTATTCCACAGCCACTTTTTCAGTTCTGTGGAAAAGGTGGAATAGTCCGTTAGATTTATGAGATTAGTTGGTGTATCATTCCAGTCTTTAATGGCTCTGTAGGAAAAGGAAGATTTGAGTTTTGGTATATTGCATTGGCTGTTGGTGGAAGCTCGTGTGGTTCGTGTTGTTACTGTGGATTTGTACTTGAGGAAGTTCTTAAGAAGAGCTGGTGCAGAGTTATTTAGTATTTTGTGGGTCATTCTAATTGAGGCATATTTCTGAATATTGTTGAAGTTTAAGAGTCTGTATTTTTGGAGGATTGTGCAATGATGGTGTTGTCGCGGCTTCTTGTCTAAAATTTGGAGTGATTGTTTGTGGAGTGATTCTAAAGGTCTCAGTGTGGTTTTATTGGCCTGGGACCAGCAGGTTATACAGTAGTGAAACCGGGACATAATCATGCTGTTAAAATAGATTTGGGCTGCCTCTAGTGTCAGTGAGTTTCTTATACATTTGAATGTTTTGATATTGTATTTTAAGCTATGGCACATTTGTTTTATATGTTTTTTGAAGGTGAGATGTGGGTCCAAGATGCTGTGTTACAACTGAACATGATACTACTGTAACCTATTCACCAGTCAAACATTTCTGGTTGTGTTACTGCGATGAATACCTCAAAAGTGTACAGGTTTACGTTTTATTATTTGCACTTTGAATTGCACTGATACTAGCCATGCTACTAACCACGCTGTTTAATGCTCTAAATGTAATTTTGTTGTTACTTGTGACAAATTAATGACAATAAATCCTCTGCTTAAAGAAGAATTAAGAAGTTTTTTTTTTTTTTTTAACAATCTAAGCCTTATTTCGGTAATAAAACAAGTTGTTTTACTCACCCATAGCACTTTGGTGTCATATGGAGCACTTCCAGAGATGTTTTAGATTAGCGATAGCCGTAGCGCGAGTTCGCATATATTATATGTAATATATGCCCCGAGCGGTCTCCAAATAACACAAACTTTAGCACTTTTCAAATCATAGAAGCTCAATGTCTTAGTCTACGCTTTCTTTTGTGTCAAAAGTGGCCTGTAATTTGAGATTTGTCCATAGTTTCGAGTAGATGAGGACGCCAGTGCGCATGTGCGGAGTCACAGTTTATTTCACTCTCAGCTCCCGGGACCCAAACATGAAACGCAAAGCTGTAAATTATGGATAAATCTCGGATTACAGGCCACTTTTGACTCAAACGAAAGTGTAGACTAAGACATTGAGCTTCTATGATTTGAAAAGTGCTAAAGTTTGTGTTATTTGGAGACCGCTGGGGGCATATATTACATATAATATATGCAAACTCGCGCTACAGCTATCGCTAATCTAAAACATCTCTAAAAATGCTCCATATGACACCAAAGTGCTATGGGTGAGTAAAACAACTTGTTTTATTACTGAAATAAGGCTCAGATTGTAAAAAACGTTAATTCTCCTTTAAAGGTGAATTGCGCAACTTTTCTGCTGAAGGGTCCGCCACCTGCTTGTCTCAGTGGAGATGTTGTTGCTTTGCCTGGAATGTCCAACGGTAGAGATTAAAGCTATCTCTCTCAAGGGAGACAACTATAAGCTACATTACAGGTCAGATCTGTGGCGAGGCACGCCTATTCACAGAAGGAATTATGTGTTTAAAGTCACCATGGAACATTCCAGGCAGAGCAATAACATCTCCATGGAAACAAGGTGATGGACCCTCCACCAGCAAAGTTGCACAAAGAACCTTTACTTAAACTTCAGCTGTATCCACTTTGGATCATTTCTTAATATCCAACTCAATAGGCTGTTCACATTTTTGGAAACAGTGCAGTTGGAGTGAGCGATCTGAGATTGAGATTTGAAACCAAAGAAAATATCTGGGCCTTGAAATTTATTAGATTTTTCCCCCAACGAAAGTAACAGCGTACAGTATTTGTGTTTGAATAAGTTTGAATTGCAATTTCAATGAGCCAACAATCCCTGGCTTGCGCGCTTCCTGTCTGCCCGACCAGCGTCTTCCGAGTAAAGAAGCATATCCGTTTTACAGCGTCGGAATAGTCAGTTGTCCTATTCGCATGGCATAAGTTTTACATGGGGGTTTTCAAATGAGTTTCTAGTCCTGTGCAAATCGTCCATGTCTGTGAAAATGTCTGTAAAATCTCCCCCGAACTATACCTCCTGTAATTCTAGGCAAACTCAGAGCTCCTGGGGTGATTCTAGTCAAACTCAGAGCTCCTCGGGAGATTCTAGACAAACTCAGAGCTCCTCGGGAGATTCTAGACAAACTCAGAGCTCCTCGGGTGATTCTAGACAAACTCGGAGCTCCTCGGGTGATTTTAGACAAATTCGGAGCTTCTTGGGTGATTCTAGTCAAACTCAGAGCTCTTGGGGTGATTCTAGTCAAACTCAGAGCTCTTGGGGTGATTCTAGACAAACTCAGAGCTCTTGGGGTGATTCTAGACAATCTCAGAGCTCCTCGGGTTTATGCTCATGTCTGTAAACTGCCCTGTTGAAGCTAATACTGATTAAAAACGCCTCTACACCTCTACATTTTAGGTCCAAATACAAACTAAATCATCAATATTCTCCACGCACTATACTCTAATCCAGTTATTGTATTTTTCTACAATTAAAAAGTAACACAAAACAAATCAAACTGCGGTAAAGACGTGACCTGGAAGTACAGCCCCATTGTCATGGCAACCGAAGACCAGCAGCATGGAGCCTCAATGGATTTTGGAGCTTTTGGTGCAACATTTATCAAGTTTGGATGGAGGGGTGGTATAGACCCCTTTACAGTTAGTAAACAGATGTGATGTCACCGGCATGTGCGCACAGTGTTGACCCACATCAACCACGGCGGACCATAGCGGAGTATCTGAACAATAGGGAGAGCTACATTCAAAAGCTCACGTTGAGCAACGGGGTTCGACTAGATCCTTATGTGATCACGGAGTGGCAGTACGACCCCAGAAAGTGGCCAGATTTGCAGTGGACAGATATCCACTGTTATTTAGTGGAGAAGCCCAGCGTGTATACAAGAGAGAAAGTGCGCACATACAAATCCATGGATGCCTACCAGTTTGCCGTGTGTGGCCATGTACAGCAGGTAAAATACCACGATATCGATGGGGAGTTGTGCGTGTTGGCATCTGATGTTCTCCCCAGTCAAAGACAAGGCCACAAGACGACCATGTACAATGCTTGGGCTATCATCAACAAGCGCGAGAACTATGTTCTGACCGCCAACTGCACTTGCGTTGCGGGGTAAGTAACATACTACGACTTAATTCACGAGTCACAGATGTGATCTCAGTCATGTCAAATGCCATTTATGATGGTCATGTGAAAACTTATCATGCATTTATCATGCAAGTTATTCGTGTTTGTTTACATGTGTCTGTCGTAGAGGTTACCCGGTTAATATGTCTGTGAGCTTTGCGGTGTCCTGTGCTTGCTAGTTAATCAGCATGATTAAACACCATTGAACACCTGGGCAAATGACCCTAAACAAGCAGCAGGTGTTCACTTGTGTGTATGTCAGTTGAGTGATATTAACTATCATTTATTCCATCTGTTTCTCTTTATTCGAGTTCTTCTCTTCTATATCTTCGCTGGGGGTTTTATGGCGGCAGTGGCTTTGTTTTGAGTCAACACTGCGCGCGCATAAGGTGATGACGTAGCTTTGAAACTGGTCTATAATGTGAATGGATAAAAAGTGACTACGCGTGCTTCATAAGAAATCAATGCGGCAAGAAACAAGAAACTGATAAACTAACTTAAAATTAAAGCAACATTTATGACTTAAAAGTTTTGGTGTGTTTCAGTCCACCATTTCTGGAATAAAGCTCGTAAAAAAAGGTAATGTACTGACATTGCTAATCCCTTGCGGATGTACACAAAAAACTCAAACTCTTTTCTCCGTGGAGATGTTATTGCTTTGTCTGGAATGTTTCACAGTACGGCATTAAACCTTTCTATCTTCATGGAGAACAAACCAGACCAAGTTACAGGTCAGATCTGCGGAGAGGCGACCCCGCTCACAGTCAGAATGATTGTTTTTCTAGGTATTTTTGAGCTATTTAATATCATACTATGGAACTTTTGACGCAGATGGAAATCCCAACCAAAAAGTGACACAATACCATCCAATCCGACTATTTCTATAGCACATTTTATAAACAGAGACAGTTTCCAAAGTGCTGCACATAAAATCAATAAAACGTAATAAAAACATTACTAAAATAGCAATAAATAAAGTGATAATAATAAAATAACTAAAAACAAAAGCAATTCATAAAAAACACAGAGGACCACACAAATCACGCGGTGTTAAAAGCCAGAGAATAAAAGTGGGTCTTAAGACGAGACTTAAAACTCTCCAGTGTGGGGGCAGTTTGGACATGAGGGGGCAGAGCGTTCCATAACTTAGGGCCAACCACAGAGAAAGCCCTGGGACCCCGAGTTTTAAGTCTAGTCTTAGGGCCCACGAGCTGGAGCTGGCCCTCTGACCTCAGAGCACCGGTCTGTAGATTTGGATGAGGTCAGAGATGTATTTTGGGGCCAGTCCATTCAAAGCTTTAAAAACAAACAATAAAATCTTAAAATCAATCCTAAAACGAACAGGAAGCCAGTGCAAAGACGCAAGAATCGGGGAGATGTGCTCATATTTCTTCCGTCCTGTTAAAAGGCGCGCAGCAGCATTCTGGACTAACTGCAGTCGATAAAGTGCGTTTTGATTCATTCCGGAATAAAGTGTGTTGCAGTAGTCCAGACGAGAAGAAATAAATGCATACATGACGCGCTCAAAATCAGAAAAGGATAAAAAAAAGATTTAATTTTGGCTTAAAGACGAAGATGATAAAAACTAGATTTCACAACTGCATTAACTTAACATTTTTACATTTTTTTCCCTAAGTGAAACTAATCCAACTACAGCCCTATCCCGTGCGAATAGGGCTATAGTTGGAATTTCACCGGAACACACTACTCCCCCCAAAGCTCCCAGTCTGAGCCCGTCGGGGCCCCCTCCCTCAGTGCCTCACAGTGTCTGCTCACCTTTGCAGATGAGGCCCTCCTTGGTGATGGCCTGCTTGCATATATCACAGCTCTTGGCCTTCTTGAACGGCTTCAGCTTGAAGGAGTGTGTGTGGACCCCCTCCAGCTCGTCAGGCTGTGAAGGAGAGAAGAGAAGAGACGGGAAGTGAAAAAGTTGAATCAAAATACGAGCGTGGAGCCAACAGAAACAGGATTTTTGATCGGGGATATAGATGGGGTCTCTGGTTACATCTCACAGAGTACAATGTTCTGTGGAGTTTTCAGCATTGCCGTGGATCTAGGCTGAGGAATGTTCTTCAGCAATAGACTGTTTTTATTAAAGTTGCAACGTGTAACTTTCCTCTTCTTGTTTCTATGGATATGTCATTGCTCTGTTTCAAATGTTCCACAGTGTGACATCAAACAGCTCTACGTTACATTTATTCGATCACACTTGGTTTCATTGTTCAGATATACAGGTAGCAGACCTTCCACCAGCTACACGTTACACAATGCATCTTTAAAGTAAACAAATAGGATGATGAAATTTGGCAGATTCTGAAGGTTAAAGGAGAATTAACATTTTTTACAATCTGAGCCTTATTTCAGTAATAAAACAAGTTGTTTTACTCACCCATAGCACTTTGGTGTCATATGGAGCACTTCCGGACATGTTTTAGATTTGCGATCTCCGTAATGTGAGTTCTCGGGGCAAATGTTTGCGGTCTCCAAATAACACAAACTTTAGCACTTTTCAAATCATAGAAGCTCAATGTCTTAGTCTACACTTTCGTTTGAGTCAAAAGTGGCCTGTAATCCGAGATTTATCCATAATTTCATCTTTGCGTTTCATGTTTAGGTTCCGAGAGCTGAGCGTGAAATAAGCTGTGACTCCGCACATGCGCACTGGCGTCCTCATCTACTCGAAACTATGGATAAATCTCGGATTAGAGGCCACTTTTGACTCAAACAAAAGCGTAGACTAAGACATCGAGCTTCTATGATTTGAAAAGTGCTAAAGTTTGTGTTATTTGGAGCCCGCACGGGGCATATTACATGCTCGGGGAATATTTTATATGCCCCGAGCTATGGCTAGAAGTCGCGCTAACGCTAACACAAATCTAAAACATCTCTGGAAGTGCTCCATATGACACCAAAGTGCTATGGGTGAGTAAAACAACTTGTTTTATTACCGAAATAAGGCTCAGATTGTAAAAAAAAAAAAGTTAATTCTCCTTTAAATGAACTAAACTAAAAAATATATGGATTCTTGTGAGCTTTAAAGGTGCATTCTATACCTTTTCTGGTGGAGGGTCCGTGAAATGCTTTTCTCCATGGAGATGTTATTGCTTTGTCTGGAATGTTTCACAGTATTGTAATAAACCTTTCTATCTTCTCGGAGACTAAACCTGACCAAGTTACAGGTCAGATCTGTGGAGAGGCGACCCCGCTCACAGTCAGAATGCCTGTTGTTTTTCTAGGTATTTTTGAGCTATAAAACCACCTGCAATTGAATAAATGTAAGGTAGAGCTGTTTAATGTCACACTGTGGAAGATTCCAGGCTGAGCAATGACATATCCATAGAAACGAAAAGAAAAGGTGATGGACCCTCCACCAGAAAAGTTACACAATACACCTTTAAGTCACGTTAGAATGTTGTCACCTCCTCAAAAACATACCTGGAGTTGAGTTTTGTTTCATTCACACATGTTTGAGTCATCATCCAAATGATTTGAGTGAAGGTGTATGAAGTTTAAAAACACAGTGGAGCCCTTCCTATATTACCACATGACATCAAGGATAAACAGATCCTTTTCTGCCTAAATATGCAGGGTTTGTGAATGAAACAAAACACAACTCCAGGTCTGTTTGTGATGAGGAAACAACATTAGAACATAAATCAGAAAATAGCATAATAAGGTGTCTTTAAAGAATAAAATAATGATTGATGTAAGGAATAGTGACTCAAGTGGCCATTTTACAGTAAAGGTTTGCTTTTGTGATCCCAGTATTCAATATCTAAGCTTATGATCCCTACCCTAGGGTTCACTTGGAGTCACAAGGCTTTCTGAAATAATATATAACTCAACACAAAAGCTAAAATAAATATTCTCTTGTATAGGCTCCATATTCATTCAGTCACTGTACGAATTATGATTATGTACTAAGTCTTTGAGGACATTGTTTCTAGGCAAATGATCAAAAACAGAATAAAAACAAAAGCGACACAGCATGGTCAGCTTAGTAACCAAACCCAATATTGCGGTTATATTCTATTGTACACACACTCATCACTCACTGCCAGCTCCGACACAAAAGCAGATGGAGAAATAATGTACTAAAAATTGACCGTTGGGTAACACAGCTGATGTTTTGACTTTGAAGTTCGAACTAATGAGTTGGGCGGAAAACATGCCTTCAAGCACCCAAAAACATCCAGGATTATGGGTATGGTTCTATATCTGGGAATTGCGTAACTGCAGTTAAATACAATGAATCAGCATCCAGGACATAACATAGGATATAACATTTCCATTTGAAGCCGTTGGCCAAGGTGAAACCATCACTTTCAAGACACCACTTTGAGATTTTGATCCAAGACTGGATTACTGCAATGCCCTCTATGTTGGCATAACCCAGTCCTCACTAGCAGGCTGGCAGCTGGTCCAAAACGGAGCTGCTTCTCTATTAACTGGTTCCCAATAATACAACCATGTGTCCCCGATCCTATCTGCCCTTCACTGGCTCCTAGCTCATTTCAGAGTGGATTTTAAAACTCTTTTATTTGTCTTTAAATGCCTAAATGGACTTGCCTCGCAGTACCTTGCTGAGCTGCTCCCTCAGATCTGCTGACCAGGCTCTGCTCGTGGATCCTCAGTCCAGGAGGAAGCTTAGAGGAGACAGAGCGTTTTCTGTTGTTGGGCCTAAATTTTGGAATGTGTTGCCTATTCACATAAGACAAGCTGACTCTCTTCATGCTTTTAAATCACTTCTTAAAACACACTTGTTTTCTTTGGCTTTTAACTAGTTTTGAGGTTTTTTACTTTTCAATAATTGTTGTATACAATGGTCCCTCGCTCTATCGCGGTTCACTGTTCTTGCCTTGCTGTTTTTTTTTATTTTTTATAGTGTAACTTTTTTTTTTTTAATAGTGTAACATTGTGTTCTGCGTCCTGATTGGCTAAGAGACTGTAGACCTTTGCCGATTGATAGATAGGGGACGCGGGGAACCGGGACTAGACCAGAACTAAACGTGGACTAAACTAGGTCTAGACCAGAACTAAACCAGGTCTAAACCTGGACTGGTCCTGGACAAAACCAGGACTGAACCAGGATTAAATCACCCCATGCGGCTCTTGCGTTCTTTTGTGCGTGTTCGGTTTGTGGCTCGGGCTGCGAGGATGCGGACCTGAGGGGGTGGCATGGTCCGGGTGCCGCGGTTCAATCTCGTGCTCGCAGCCCCGGTGTACGCGCGGCCTCGCGCCGGTCATGCTGCTCTGTCACGGATTTGACCACGATGAGGGGTGCACGTGTCGCGCACTTCTCCAAGGGGTTGGTGCGCGTCCCGGGACGTGGCAGTGCCGTTGGATGAGCGCGGTGCTTCCTGCGGATCCAGTGACTCGTCTCCGCCTCCCCTCACGCTCCCGGCGGAGCCCCCACGCTTCACTATTAATACATTTTGTTGAAAATCTACGAAAGTTTGAGTGTTTAAACGAGAGAGAAATGTGAGAAAACGTTAATTCCAGTGTTTTAAGGCGTTTACAGCCTTAAAACATGTATAATAATTGTAAAATATAAAGTTGTCCTACTTCACGGATTTCACTCATTACGGGTTATTTCTGGAACCTAACCCCCGCGATAAACGAGGGACCACTGTATATATTTTGTCACTGTATTATACGTATGTTTTTATCTCTGTGTACAGCACTTGTTGTCTTTAATAGTGCTTTGTAAATAAACTGGATTTGGATTTTTAGATAACATGTTAAGATATATAAACCCTTGAAAGATGTAAGAAAGTGAATTGCACAATCTAGTCCCACCCAGTCCAGTCTGAACTAGCTCCAGGGTGAGTCATGGTGCTAATGCTAACGCTAATGTCATTTCCTCTGTGTATTTGCACAGCTGAGCTAATCCACAGGTCTGGCTGGACACTACCAATCCCACTGCGGTGCTGAAGCTAGAAGATAAAGGAGGGCGACCCTATTCCAATGTCAAAAGTTATTATGTTCTTAACAAAAAAGTGTGAAATAACTTAAGTCTTATATTTTAGATTCCACAAAGTAGCCACCCTTTGCTTTTTTTTTTCTCTCAGTGAGCTCAATGAGGTAGTCACCTGAAATTTCACTGCACAGATGTGCCTTGTCAGAGTTACTTAGTGGAATTTTTTCCTTATTAATTGGGCTGGGACCATCAGTTGTGTTGTGTGGAAGTCAGGTTGACACAGCCGACAGCCCTGTTGCACAACTGTTAGAATTGGTATTATGGCAAGAACAAATCAGCTAAGTAAAGAGAAACGAGTGGCATTACTTTGAGGAATGAAGGTCAGTCAGTCTGGAAAATTGCAAAATCTTTGAATGTGTCACCAAGTGCATGTTGCAAAGACCATCAAGCCCCACAACGAAACTGGTTCACATGAGGACCGCCCCAGGAAAGGAAGACCAAGAGTCACCTCTGCTGCTGAGGATACGTTCATCCAAGTCACTAGCCTCAGAAATAGTAAATTACCTCAGATTAGAGACCAGATATCTACACAGAGCTCTAGCAGCAGATACATCTCTACAACAACTGGAGACTGATCAGGCCTTCATGGTTAAATAGCTGCTAGGAAACCACTGCTAAGGAGAGGCAACAAGCAGAAGAGATTTGTTTGGACCAAGGAACACAAGGAATGGACATTAGACCAGTGGAAATCTGTGCTTTGGTCTGATGAGTCCAAATTTGAGATCTTTGGTTCCGACGGATGAACGGATGGACTGTACATGCCTGGTTCCCACCGTGAAGCATGGATGAGGTGGTGTGATGGTGTGAGGGTGCTTTGCTGGTGGGGATTTATTCAAAATTGAAGACACCATGAACCAGCATGGCTACCACAGCATCCTGCAGCGACATGCCATCCCATCTGGTTTGTGTTTAGTTGGATCATCATTTATTTTTCAACAGGACAATGACCCCAAACACACCTCCAGGCTGTGTAAGGGCTATTTGACCAAGAAGGAGAGTGATGGAGCGCTGCAGATGACCTGGCCTCCACAGTCACCGGACCTGAACCCAAGCGAGATGGTTTGGGGTGAACTGGACCGCAGAGTGAAGGCAAAAGGGCCAACAAGTGCTAAGCAACTCTGAGAAGTCAGAGAGTTCAAAACTGTTGGAAAACAATTTCAGGTGACTACCTCTTGAAGCTCATCAAGAGAATGCCAAGAGTGTGCAAAGCAGTAATCAGAGCAAAGGGCGGCTACTTTGAAGAAACTAGAATATAAGACATGTTTTCAGTTATTTCACACTTTTTTTTTTGGTAAGTACATAATTCCATATGTGTTCATTCACAGTTTTGATGAGTTCAGTGAGAATCTACAATGTAAATAGTCATGAAAATAAAGAAACCACATTGAATGAGAAGGGGTGTCCAAACTTTTGGTCTGTGCTGTATATATTTGTGACTGAGCACCCGGAAAGAGTTCGCAACTCGGGATTAGTGAAACGCAGATAATCAAGTTTTTAGTTTACTTTTTTTTTTCTTCAAAATTTGTGATTTTCGTTTTTTTGCAGAATGTGCTAGTTGAGATCATGAAGAAGCCACTCCATGTTTCACATAACAGCATTGGCTGCTTAAAAAGCATACATTTTGTCTGTGAAATTGGCTTGTTTTTTGGAAAGAATCGAGGTGTGTCTAAATTACCATCCTACCACTGCGGACCAATCACGTGACATTAGCGCTCTTTTGTTTTCTTTTTCTGCCTATCAGCTGTGCTCAGCTCCTGAATATGTAGCTGCATTTCGTAGGCTGCATTTGCTTAAAAAATCCTTAACTTTAACTGTAAATGCTACATAAGGAAATGCTGTAAACGCTCTCTTCAGGACATGATAATCGGACAACGAGGCAAACAACAAGCAAGTAAGTGCACCCGATGATGTTTGCAGGAACACATTTACTTTATAGACTTTAGAACATGTTTAAATACGAATTCAGCTTTTGTGCGGTGATCATATTTCAGTATGTGTGCTGTGCGGGACCACACTGTGTGGCTACTCACTGCAGCCTAGCCTATTTCTACTAGGACTAAACCGGGCCTAAACGCTAGCCGCGCGGTCCTGGTTAAACCCGCTTAAACACCTACAACTAAACCAGGACTAAACCGGGACTAAAACGGGCTATAGTATGGTATAGTAATTGCCTGACCAGCCAGTCCCTTCTACATTCTGTTTGAATCCAGGAATGTTACATCTTAAGTCTTTTCAAAGCGTGTGGTTCTGGCTGGACAGGTGAGTATAGTAGGCCTAATAGGGGTTTGAATAAAAAAAGTAATACTAAAACTAATATCAAAAGTAGACTGATTTGAGCAGGTATTGATACCAAAAAGACAGAAATGAACCATAGCATTAGAATGATCTTGAGCTGTATCAGAACAAGTATAAGAGCACATAGATAGTATACACCCATGGAGCACTATGGAACCTACTGGACCACTGAGGATTACACAGATATAAGACCACATGGGAATAGAAAATAAAGTACTATTGATTGGTGAAAATCTCACTGTATTATCAAAAGAACATTGTGGTATTTGAATCGGTATTGAGTTTCAAGTCTATTCCTTAGTATCGAAATCGAGCTTGAAATTTTTGTATCGTGACAACACTCTTACTAAGATCTTTCTTCCTTCCTGAGCAAACAACAATCTTCTTAGTCTGCTAGACTTATCAGCCACGACTCCACCTCCACAACTCCTTCTAAGGTACAGGTTTCTAAACAAATACGTAACCACAAACTCCTGATTTAAATGTTCTGTTTTGCTTGAAAATGCTTGTCCAGTCACCTTTGACTCAAATGAATCACAGGGGCAATCACAGGGTCCTTCATGATTCAATGTGATGGCGGTACATGTGATAATCGATATACTGCATATAATAGGATGCTGTTTTTTATAAACCAAATACATTTTAACAGCAATATTTCTTTATTAAAGATCCCATGACATGGTGCTTCTTGATGCTTTTATATGGCTCCTTAATGGTTCCCTAATACTGTAAATGAATCCTTCTTCAAAATCAACAAAATTTTTTTCTCTTTCTGAACACTCTATAATAGGCGTTGTTACTTGAATGCAAATGAGGAGAAAAGAGCTGGCCTATAGTAGAGGGTGGGGGCGTGGCCAAACTCTCCGCTCTAGCTCTCAGCTGATCCATTTCCGTGTTTTTGCACGGGGGGAGAGATTTGAAGCGTTCCATTGAAAAATAAACACATTTCCACATAAAATAAAATTAAACCACTGCTGTTCAAAGGTCCAGAGGCTCAGATAAAGGACTTCCGAGCCTAGAAACACTCGGACGTGCCTCCAGGCAAATAAAAAAACGCATTTCGCATTGCCTAGCGCATTCGCAGTCCAAACTCTCTGGGCGTGATTTAGAGACGCTGAGTACAGAGAGACGGGGGTGGAACTGCATTTGCATTTCTTTTTTCGATCTGACGTCAATAAGGTGCCAAAATCGCCCGTTTGAGCTCCGATTTTTTGTAACGCAGAAAAGGATCGCAAATGCTCAGTTTAGACATTTCGCAACTTTTAACCATGTGTGGGGGGGGCTAAACAGTGTAGGGGAGCTCACATTAACGTTCAAAAACCTCAGAAAGTGAAAATTTCATGCCATGGGACCTTTAAACCACTTTTGTGCAAGGTTAATATGAAACACATTCATTCTAATCATAAAAACAGTGAATATGTCAAGTGTGTTGCAACATAAGATTCCTTCCGTGAAAGGTGCATTGGGCAATTTTTCTGGTGGAGGGTCTGTCACCTGCTTGTCCCCATGGTGATGTTATTACTTTGCCTGAAATGTTCCATCACGTGACATTAAACACATTAATCTCACATTCATT
Source organism: Paratrypauchen microcephalus (assembly GCA_036785185.1). NCBI lineage: Eukaryota > Metazoa > Chordata > Actinopteri > Gobiiformes > Gobiidae > Paratrypauchen > Paratrypauchen microcephalus. The sequence goes on along the minus strand of JAVJIX010000027.1, from coordinate 421,483 downwards.
CATTACGGATGTTTCTGTTGCTCCAAAATACAAAAATTGTCTCTGTGAATAGGATTGCATTTCCACAGATCTAACCTATAATGTAGCCTATAGTTGTCTCCCTGGAGATAAGTAGGTTAAATCTCTACTGTGGAACATTCTAAACAAAGCAATAACATCAAAAGTTGCACAATGCACCATGAAATAAGCAACAAAATGGTTGCAGTCACAAAAAATGCTAAAAGAACTAAAAAGATAACACATTTAACATCACGATATATCAGTATTTCAATATTTTTGCACATTCCTAAATTTGAATATCCACTACTTTCTAATATCACACAGAAAAACCTATTTAGTTGCAACTTGTAAAGCAACTAAGGCTAACATATGCTAATAAAACGCACCGGTTAGCATAATAACGGCTATGATCTCAGCTCTGTGTTAGCCCTTTTGAAAACTCCCCTCTTCGTTCATTTCCTTATCTATGTCCGAAGCTCCGCAGCTCCCCTCACCGTGCCGCAAAGTCTATTTCTCAGCGCTTTCTCCGGCCTATCTCCCTAAATCTTAATGGCTTTTGTCACACTTGGAGCGGCCGTGAGCTATGGGGACTTTGACGGCTGACCTTGGGATGTGCCGGCCCGGGCTGCTTTCGGAAAACTGTCCGGCGATAGAGGAATGCTCACAATTCATATCTTGGAGCAGTTAAAAGTCTTTGAAGGCTGTATCAGGGTGTTGCTAGAGTTGATATTGTCATAGCGTGAGTCATATATGTATGTTGCCAGGTTGTTAGCTCATAAAGGGGCTGAATGTGGACGTGTTAGCCAGACAAAACAAAAGGAGACGAGCAAAAATGAGATGTGGTCATGGAGAATACAGTATAAAATTAGCTAATTTATAGGCAATTTTATTAGATATAGTCAGATATATTTGTATGTCAACACTAGCAGCCAGTGTATCAGCTAAAAGACCACAAGAATCTATGATCTATGTTATGATCTGATCTATGTTAATGTAATGTTGTTTCTAGGGGTCTGCTCATACTGCTAATGCTATCAACTGCCGATCTAGGCAATTTTAGAGTATCGACTTGTATTAGGGATGCAAATTATCGATTAATTCATTAATCTATAGTTGATTGACCTTATCGATCGACCTATGATTAACTGGTAAGCGGAGTTTTTCACCTGAATTTTAGTGTTTCAATAGGGTCTTTAAGAATATAAGCTATAGTAACATAACACTGAGTCATAAATATATCATAGTATTATTATATTGTATATTCCTCAATTAATTATTCCTTAGTAAAAAGCAGACAAATGTATTGATGCTGAATAACAAAATACATTCTTTATTGAAAATAAATTGAGGACTGGCTCAGTTGTTGCACTTGCAGCATGGAAATCTTGAAATTAAAAGGAACAGAAGAAATTAAATAACAGAATGTTATTTAGTCTACATATTATGATGAAACCAGTGAATCCAGGCTATTTTTAGGACATTCTCAACATTTATTTTGAACTAAGGCATCAACAATATTTCTCTCCCTTAATCTGTGAAGGGTTACAGTAGAAAATATAAATTTCAAAGGGCCCCTGGACACAGCATAAAACATTACAGGGCCTCAAACCAGAACAATCAATAAATTATAAAAGCATGTAAGTTACATGCTTTTATCATTTCAAAAATATATGGTTCTAGGTCCAGCTCTACTGTGAGTTGTACGGCAACATCCAGAGAGGAAAGGGTTACATGATGTAACGCTATGGTCTTTCTCGCGAGTGGGTTCGCATCTCGTGTTCACATTCCAGAGTAGCGCCCTCTAGCGATTAGTTACAATTAATGCATTTTGTACGGCCAACGTCTTGATCAACAATTAATTGTAAGTTGATTAATTGTTGACATCGCTAACTTCTATCGAATTGAGTGAATAGATTGGGCCAATGCATGCCTCTGCTAACGCCCAGAGCAGCTTAAACACAGACTGAGGAGGCTCTAAAGGCGCTAAAACATGATTAATGACAGAGCATTTGTTTTACCTCTGCGATGTCTTCATGGAGCCTTAAGAGTGGAGGAGTTTAATACATTAATTTACAATATAATAACAAATTCATAATAATTCACAATAATGCTCTGTTCCAACTTGTGATTTCATGAAGCGCTAGTTTTCAAGTTAACAGCCTTCAGTAGAGAGAGGTAATTTCATGGCTGAAATCATCCAAATGATTCGAGTGAAGGTGTTGGAAGTTGTTTTTTTAAACACAGTGGGGCACTTCCTGTATTACCACATAACATCACAAGGTGGAACAGCATGTTTTCAGACTGAGAGAAGAACTGTAAATAATCTAAATATGCAAAGTTGTATGTTTGTGTTGAGGAAACAACATTAGAACATATTGTAGATCAGAAAATAGCATCATATGGGCCCTTTAATCAACCAATGTCAAGGATGTCAAGGCCAAAAAAATCAAAAAAATCAACAGCCAAATTATCTCCCATTGCAAAAAAAAATCCAAGGCCTTCCTCTCTGCACAAAATTACAGCAATTAGTCCAAAAGAGAACTCATCAACCCCAGGACTAAACATTGGCGGGGACTGACATCTGCTCCACTGATGAGGTTATAAATAGCCATCTGAAGCACCTCTGTTCCTCCGCAGTCCCCGTGTTAAAGACCGGGCCTGGCACGGAGCTTGGGCAGTCGCGTTTTTCCAACTGTGTTATGGCCTGGTGCCATGGTTACCTGGCTGCCACGGCAACCAGGGTCAAGCTGCCCCCTTGCCCCATGATGGATTAGTGTGGATTCGAGGGAAAAAAAGCAAAAACAACATACAGCAGTGAGTGGTTGGTTGGCTCGCAGCCAGGGTTGCTAAAAGATAGATTTAAATATTTTTGGACACTTTTTGAAGATTTCTACCTTTTTCCACACATAGTTCCCTAATGGTTTGGAGGTTTTAGATGTCATCCATGCATGTTTGAGTAATCTTGTGATCACTCCTGGGCCCTATTAGAACCCTCCTTAAAGGGATAGTGCGTTTAAAAAAAAAAAGGTTAATCTGTATGGGTTTCCTTCTAAAAGTTACGTGTGTTGACACTGGCTTATCTCTGACACTCTCGAAAAGTGATATATTTGTGTCCAAAACAGTTGTCAACAAAACATCCAGCAGCGTATTGTGTCTGCCGACTTGTATCACTGCGCTCACGTTAGCTGTATTAGGCTGTTGACCTTTAGCGGAAGTGTACGGCAGATGCGATCCGCCGCAAGGGGAAGTTTAGAAGTCAACAGGCTAATACAGCTAACGTGGGCGCAGTGATACGAGTCGGCAGACACAATACGCGATCGCTAAGTTCGCTGCTGGATGTTTCGTTGACAACTGTTTGGGACGCAAATATATCACCTTTCAGACAAATGTTTTGTTTTGAGAAGAAAAACAAGCTTTATTTCATGTTCCAGGGAAGGTACCGGACCTACTTACGTGGGCTCCAGAAAGCGAGCCGAACCGGGATCAGCTGAGAGTGTCAGAGGTAAGCCTGTGTCAACACACGTAACTTTTAGAAGGAAACCCACACAGATTAACATTTTTAAAAAAACGCACTATCCATTTAACAGTTAGTAGGGCGACAGTAGCTCAGTCAGTTCATCCACTGGTCAGAAGGTTGATGGTTTGAATCTTGCTCTCGAGACACATCGTTGGTTGAGGTGGAAAAGCACGATATAAAAACCATGTGACCATGAAAGCATTAGCAGTGTGAGTCTACACTTTCTGTACAAGGCTCAGCCCACAAGCTTATGCAACTCATGAAATACAGTGAACCCTCGTTTATCGCAGGGGTTAGGTTCCAGAAATAGCCCGCAATAAGTGAAATCCGCGAAGTAGGACAATTTTATATATTATATAAATATATATATAAATATTTTATATTTTAGAATTATTCTACATGTTTTAAGGCTGAAAACGCTTATACACCTTTCTGAGACTGGTATTAACATTTTTCTCTTGTTTAAACACTCAAACTTTTGTAGATTTTCATTAAAATATATTAATAGTGGGGGGGGGGGCACGTGACACGCGGACACGTGCGCGCGGACACGTGTGCGCGGACACGTGCGCGCGGACACGTGTGTTTGTTTTGGTACCACATATCCATGCCATGTGCGAAAGTCGAGTGGAAAGCGACCTGGATATCATTTTGGGCTAGACCAGGCATGGGCAAACTACGGCCCGGGGGCCATATGCGGCCCGTTAAGATTCTTAATCCGGCCCGCCGAACTTGAAGAAATTATATTAATAAACCTTGTTAATGTTTTAAAGTTTTAATTTCCCTGCAATTTTGGCGTTTTCCAGTAGCTGGCGCACTAGGTGGTGTGGCGTTTAACCCCTCAGCTCTCCTGTAAAGATGAACGGAGCTAAAAAAAAAAAAAAAGAAAAGTGGACAGAATGTCGAGTGTTTAATAAGGAGTGGACAAGTAAATCTTTTTTCACTTTTTTCACCGAATACAGCTGCTGTATGCCTGATATGCAAAGAGACTGTAGTGTTTTTTTAAAGAATATAATATCAGCCGTCACTTTGCCACAAAACAGTCAACGAAAGAATGAAAGAACCTGAAGAAGAACCGAACTTTCAGTGCTTTAAAATAGTAACTGTTAGTAATAAACAAAAGCTGTATTTTATTAATTAAATTTTCTGTGTTTTAAAAGTCATTTCAATAAATAGCTATATACCGTGGAACTTGAAAGATGGACCTTTTGTTGTAATGCTTTTGTTCATTTTTAATTGAAATGAAGGCACATATTTTCTACATATCCCATGTTATTTTTTGTGTTTTTACCAAAACACTAAATCCACCTGCTCCTGGTCCGGCCCTTCGGTCAAATTTTAGAACACTTTGTGGCCCACGAGTCAAAAAGTTTGCCCACCCCTGGGCTAGACTCAAGCCAATGCTAACAGTGCCGAACCGCTAACAGACGCCTCTGAGCACCAGTCCTCACCACAAGACCAGGTAAGACCAACCTGCGCTCACAAAGGTTGGTTGCATTTCACCCCGGCTCCAAAATCAGACCGCTATCAATGCGTCGCCAATACTCCACAGCTCTCTAGGACGGGGTCGGGTTCGTTCTTTCGGCGTGATGGGGAAGAGCCACTGTCTCTTCTGTGCGCGCGAGTGTCCTCCCCCCCGCTGCGCGCCGCGCGGCGTCCGGGCCAGGCCCGTCCATGTTGATTCTTGGCTCTCCCATGGTCCGGCTCGCACTCAGTCTCTTCCATGGCTCGTGCAAGTAAACAAAGGCCACACCTCCTGTCACCCAGGCGCTCTCGTGAAGGACATCTGAGACTCTGTCCCTACCATCCCTGGTCTAGACCTGGTTTAGTCCTGGTTTAGACCTGCTTTAGACCTGGTTTAGTCCTGGTCTAGTCTCTTAGCTAATCAGGGCGCAGGACAGAATGTTACACTGTAAAAAAAAGTTACACTATAAAAAAAATTGAAAAAAAAAAAAAAAAATTGGAAAAAAAAATCCGCGAAACAGCGAGGCCGCGAAGAGTGAACCGCGATACAGCGAGGGTTCACTGTATACAAAAGATACAAAACAATACACGACATCTCAACAAAACTGATGGGATGTGCTGATTATGTTGTGATAGTACTCGGACGGGGGAGTGACTTAGCGAAGGGAGCAAGGGGGCACCATTTTCAAAAATGAAAGTGGTACTTATTAAACATGTGTTTCATTTCTATTTGAATACTAGGCTTAGGTGCCCCTAATCCCCCATTTTAGAACAGTGCTGAAACAAGTCCAGAGCACTACTCCTGGTATGTTCTTGATTATACCAGTTAAAAGCTCATTTGTCAGAAGGTCAATTTTGCATTCTACTTCACTTTTGAGTAAAATCAAGAACATAAAACTACCAGAGTAATTTGGTTGAAGGAAATCTCGCAATCACACTCGCAATCACAGAGCTAATCTTCAATCTTTGTGCGAGCCTGTCACACGGAAAAAAAACATGACTTCAAACAGGAGAAAGGGGAACAAGAGGAGACTAGTGATCAGGCTCATTTGGCTGGTAATGACTTGTGATAATGTCCTTGTGAGGAGATTACAGCTCTCATGTCGTAGAGATGGAAACTCACCAGATAAAACCTGTCAGGAAGATCTGGCAGATTGGCCTTAACTACCGCTGGATTTAAATTCCATCTAATCACTTTGTTGGAAAAGACTTTTGGATTGTCGGAGCTAAAGCCGTGGTAATGAGACTGCAGCTCTTTCATTTAAAACTGTAAAAGGGCCAGACTACACTACTTTCTGATCTATGTTATAATGTTGTTTCCTCGTCGCAAACATACCTGGAGTTGAGTGGAGTACTTTCATTCGCACATGTTTAACACACAAACTCTTCATATTTAAGCGTTTTATGCATACTTACATAGTTTTTCTCTCAAACTGTTCCACCGTGTGATATTTTTATACCCCCATATACTTTCATTAGAATTATTTGGATAATTTCAGCCCCAGAATTGCCCGTCTCGAATGAACAAAAGGTAAAAGGAGCTGTTAACTTGAAAACTACTACGACATGACATCACAAGGTGGGCCAGAGCATCTGAGCTTTGGAGATGTAGACAGACTAATAAAGGATTACTCAAACTCAAATAAAGTACTTTCAGTATATCGTTAATTGCAATATCCTCCTGGGACCTGAAGAAAAAAAGTGTATCTAAATTATTATTATTATTATTATTATTATTATTATTATTATTATTATTATTATTATTTGGAGGTAAATGAACACCTCAGCATTTACATTTTGTTAATTTTATTTTTATTCATAATGTTGTAACATGTCCTCTGTAATGGACGTCGGGGACATTTTGGTTTTAAATCCACGTGGCGTTTTACCTGGCCAGCCAAATGATAATGATGATACAGCGCGATACCATTTGGACACCCTCGCTCCACCCTCGCTCCTCCGGTTAACAACGGACTCCGCGATTCTGATTCGTTCAAAGATGGTGACGTCAGTGCACCCGCCTTTGCCCGCAACGTCCCTTCCATTCAGCTGTAAAATTGGTCTTAAATGACCTAAAACACATCGATTCCTTAAAACCACAGCAGCTGACAGCTCTAGAGGCCTTTCTTTTCAAAAAAGATGTTTTTGCATTGCTTCCTACCGGCTTGGTTCACGTCGCTGTCCGTTAACTGTTCTCTGATTGGTTCACTTAGCTGTCTGTCTAAGCGCAACGGCAGCGCATTCTGGACCAAGCATTACCAGACTCGCCGCTGGTACAGCGATGAGTCATGGATTCTTCCAGGCAACGTGGCGTTAACAACCTAACAAAAAACTTTTTTTTTTTTTTTTTTGATGACCAACATCTCTGACAAGTTTCTACAGTTGCCTCAAAAAGTTCTTAGACTCCCTTGTAATTTCTTATTTATTTTTTAGATATTATGTGTTTTTTTTTTGAGTATTTATTTACGTATTTATTTTTATTTTTGATGTATTATTTATTTATTTATTTATTTTATATATATATATATTTTATGTATTATTTATGTTTTTATATATATTATGTTTTTTTTTTGGAGTATTCATGTTCATGAGTATTCAGTTGGGAGAGCGCTTGTCTAGTGATCCAGGGGTTGGCGGTCCGAATCCCGCTCTTGACGGGTTGACCGCATGTGATCCCAGCTCCCACAGATGAGCGCTGCCGTTGTGTCCTTGGGCAAGACACTTAACCCCACCTCGCCCCCAGTGTCTGCGGACACTGGTAGCCCCCATGGCAGAAGATAAATCAAGGCCCGTTGTGACGTGAGCCATCCTCCTGTGGACCCACCACCCGCGGGAGGATTCATGAGGGCTGGTGCATTGTGTTCTGGGCAGTGGAACACTGCTTGGACTGCTGCCCCCGTGACCCAGAGAATGGAAAAAGCGGAAGAAGATGAATGAATGAAGATGAATATTTACATATTTCTTTATTTTTATGTTTTATGTATGATTTTTTTTTTTTTTAAATCATAGTGCAACTACAAACTAGAGTCTCAAAACAATTAAAAGATCGACTGGTTAACTCGATGTCCACTGTAAAGGACACAAATGAATGGGCGGGTCTCAGGAGGATATTTCTGTGTAGCAATATATTGTACTTAAAAGTTTGTTATCATGACAGGCCTATCTATAGGTAAACCTGAGAATCACTGCAGTTTTAAATTTGAAAAACCATAATAACATAATACAAACCCTGCAGCAAAATGCCATTACAGTATAGTCTGTGTGTCTGAAATTCTCAGAAGAAGAGATGCAATTTTGAAAGCCTAATGCAGTTGAGAATTGAAACAATAAGTCAAAGTTAAAGTGCCCATGTCAGGTTCCACTACTCATTTCATTAAAACACAGCTAACATCATTATATTTAATATTTTACTAAAAACGTTACATTTTCCCCCAGTTTATCAATTTTCAGGGTTCAAATTTGACTTCCTGGTTGAAAAGTGTGACATCACGCTAGGGAGTTCAAATTTTCAGATTCATCCAAATCCAAATTTATTGTATTTCCGTCCCGTTTGTCCTCTTATGAGTTCTCTAAATTATTGCATGAATCCAAAAGCCTTGAAAACAAAAGCACTATGTATAGAATTTGAAATCTAAAACATTAATGTATTTTTTTTTTCTACATTTAGAACATTTGTATGATGCATAAAACTCTGCTACAGTGCACAGAAATCATAATTTGACAAAGAAAAGTATAAGAAACCACTTTTACTTTGTTTTTATTTGAAATCATGTTTCAGAAAAAAGTATCAGAAAAAAAAGTTTCTTAAATTGTAAATTGTGCCAAAGTTTTCGATAGAATTCTCACTAAAGTGATGTCATCAATAAGGGACTCTCTAAATTTTCTACTTCCTCTCATTTAGATTTACAACATATTTACAACAAAATTAAAACTAATTTAGAGAATTGTAAGAACCTGTCATACATACTTTAATGCTAAGATGGCGTAGAATTCAAGTTAGGCCTATAAATAAATTAGAGTTATATCTTCTTGTTACCTGGCCAGCCAAATGATATCTCTCTGTATTTCCTATACAGCGCGATACCATTTGGACACCCTCGCTCCACCCTCGCTCCTCCGGTTAACAACGGACTCCACGATTCTGATTCGTTCAAAGATGGTGACGTCAGTGCACCCGCCTTTGCCCGCAACGTCCCTTCCATTCAGCTGTAAAATTGGTCTTAAATGACCTAAAACACATCGATTCCTTAAAACCACAGCAGCTGACAGCTCTAGAGGCCTTTCTTTTCAAAAAAGATGTTTTTGCATTGCTTCCTACCGGCTTGGTTCACGTCGCTGTCCGTTAACTGTTCTCTGATTGGTTCACTTAGCTGTCTGTCTAAGCGCAACGGCAGCGCATTCTGGACCAAGCGTTACCAGACTCGCCGCTGGTACAGCGATGAGTCATGGATTCTTCCAGGCAAATCTTCTTGACTTTATTGGTATATTGAGGTAACCTGTCATAGGCAATTGGAAACAGCTGTAGAGCACCCAAGGAACCAGATCTGCGCTGGATCATGGTCAGGAGTTTGCCTGGTTTACACCTGACCATATCACAAGTAAGATATGGTCTGGGAGCCACCTTCGAAATATCTCGTAGCGGAGGTGTGGTTTACGATCGCAAACGGCCGTTTATTGGGCGTTACGAATGTCTATCATTTGGCGTATACGTAGCCCATAGCCAATCTTGTCAGTTGTCAGTTCAAACTACAAGTTTCCGTTTGTCACGTAGTACGCGTCACCATCTTGCCACCCCTCCCCGCTCTCTGATTGGCTCCCAGAATCGGGAGAGCTCGCTTGCCATAGTCGCCAGGCTGTCTTTCAGATCGGAATGAACGAAAGCAGCCTGGGATTTCCCAGGTTAGTCGGGAGTACCGCAAAATAGGAAAACAATACACCCAGACGGACACAAAGAGCAGGTAAATTCATTAAAGAGGGTCTTACTGTACAATTACATTACAATTCTATGGGATATTCATTGCTAACACATAACACATTTGGATCGTCATATTACCTTTTGTTGATTTGTTAAAGCTATATCTGCCAAAAATAATACATTAAAAAGGGAGAGATCGCTAGATGACTCAAACCCACTTCAGGACAGTTTTATGAGGGAACAATGCCACAACATGGTAGAAATTTCCAAAACGTTGATATCACACAATACCTTCTCAGGGCCTGGAATTTAACCCTGCACCTTTTTGCCATTCCTAACCTGATTCAAAAGCAAATTCTTATTTTAGAAGCAAATTAAAGATTCTACATTACCCAAAATGGAATCTTGTGAGCTTTAAGTCATGTTAGAATGTTGTTTCTTCCTCAAAAACAGAACTGGAGTTGTGTTTTGTTTCTCTCACATGTTTGAGTAATCCCTTATTATTACTCTGTCTACATCTCCAAGGCTCAAAATGCTCTGTTCCACCTTGTGATGTCATGAAGTTGTAGTTTTGAAGTGTAGTTTACAGTGTAGTTTACACATTTAGGCTACGTTTATACGGCGACGATCAAAACAGAAGACGCAAAAGTGGCGTCTCGTCTTCAATTTTTTAGCCCCCGTTTAGACGAGCGTTCTCAACAGGAAATGTTTGTTTATACAAAGACGCAAAAGTGGGCGAATTCGATTGAATATGCATGCCAGGCCGCTAATATAATGTCAGAGCTCCCTTTTTCAGGACACCACAGGGGCTCTCATCACGGTTGTTTCGCCCTCGATGTCGGGTCGGAGCTCTTCGCTTAATGCAACAAGAACATAGACCACGGAACGCATTTGAACTAGGGGGGGCCACAATCACAAGAGGGTGTCACCGAAATGTTTGGTCGGACATAATGCATAGCCTATAGGCTACATTATACACGGACAGGCACGTAATGCGTATCTCAGTCATGTCAACCAGCACAGAGCCACACAGCATAAAATGCACCTCGGTGGTAACACAACTTAAACTGCTAAAGTGCTAAAGCACTATGAGAAACACAGAACACAGACAAGTGCACTTGGTGGTGCTCGGACAGAGGAAAGTGGGAATATGCCTGCAGTTTTATCAGAGCTGTGTGTGTGTGTGTGTTTCCACAATATGCCAAATAACTGCGCAGAATAATGCCCAAAGAGCCAACGCTAACCCAGCATCAGTTATGACTTTAGTTCACAATATGCCAGCACAGAAGTGCGCAGAACTGCCCAGAAGTGCCAACAAGAGCTTGTTTAGTCATTCTGAAGTTTTCCACCCAAGCACTGTCTCAAAATTGTCCCACCGCTGACTGGTTTTGCCCGGTCTTGTCCAAACTCGCCTCTGTCACCTGCAACGTATTGTTATTGTTTTTACCGGCTTGGCGCATCAGGTCAGGTGTATACGACGTGAACATGTTTTGCGCTTCTTGCCGTTTAGACGGAGACACGACCCATCTTCAGACCTCCACACTCTGGAAGGAGTCTTCAGATTTTTGCGGTTTCAGAGCCCGACGGTGCCGTAGCCGTGTAAACGAAAGACACTTCCGATAGAATATTTTGTCATTTTCAGCCGCAATCGTCCTCGTCTAAACGGCCCCTTAGATAAATAATTAGCAATTCATAATAATTCATTTGTAATTTGCGTCCAACCGCAGGAAAACCAATACCAAGTCGCTGAATTAGTATTTAAAATGTCCTAAAGTCTATAAAGTCCATTTGATGCAGAAATATGATCATAATTATGACTCGCCCCATGTTGCAGTGTTTTCGGCGTGTAAACGCGTATCGTATGTTTCGGAGCTAAATCGCACTCTGTACACGAGCTCCGGAGAAATGGACGTGTCCCGAACCTGTCCCGAAGGTCTCTTGAACGTGTCATGTGTCCAAGTAGAAGTTAAACGTCCATTTTCATGTCCATATTGTCTCAGTGCTGCTTACATATGCACGAGCTCCTCACAGCTGATCGGCGTAAGGAGAATCTCCCTTCTGCCTTCTCGCAACAGGATTGGCGAGCGCGCGAGCTTGGCGAAATATGTTGATTTATACACGCCCCGTTTCATTTGCCAAAAACAAGCATTTTTAAAATTAAAAATGTATGTTTTTAACGTCACTAATGCTGTTATCTGAAACATGGAGAGGCTTCTTCATGATCTCATCTAGCACATTCTACAAAAAAACGAAAATCACAAATTTTGGAAAAAAAAAAAACAAACACAAAAAACGCATTTCCTTAGAATCTGTAATGCAGACATGAAGGCTCAGCTTCCGTGGTGGGACACATTTGTTTTGGTTTGTAATGTCAAAATGTCAATAAATACATATATGCTGGTTTAATAGAGAAAGAAATTTGATACATGATTTGCACATTTGGGGGCGCACTACACTAAAACAGACTTGTCGTCTTTCTTTTAGTTAGTAATTAGTTACAAAGAGCAAATGACCTCAAAGATTAGAGTCTACAGCTACCTTTTACCTTTAGTTCAGTAGAGATTGGCAATTCCAGAGCTGAAATGATCCAAATGATTCTAGTCAAGGTGTGTGGAGTTTGAAAACACAGTGGAGCACTTCCTGTATTACCACGTAACATCAGTGCTTTCCGTTTTTCAGCCTAAACGTGCAGGGTTTGTGTGTTAAACATGTGAGAATGAAACAAAACACAACCCCAGGTGTGTTTGTGACGAGGAAACATTATAACACCGATCAGAAAATGGCGCAATATGACCGCTTAAAATGCAAGAATTCTAGCTGCAATAAAAGGAGAAACCCTGGTTTTAAAAAACTCCATGTCCTGGTCGTGTCAGAGGCGGTCTCCGGGGAGAGCGAGGAGAGAGGAAAAAATGGAGAGAACGAAGGAGGAGGAAAGAGAGGAGGTGCGCAGACAGCGGGCACGGTAAATCAAGCTCTCTCTGCTCTCGCCCAGTTGCACTTAGCTAATGAAAAGAGGCTACCTCAAAGCGCGACCCCACTTAGCTATGGCGTGCACGTGAGGGATGGAGGGATGGAGGGATGGAGGGAGGGCCAGAGAGATGGAGGGAGAGGGGGATCAGTGAGGCATTCAAAGGCACCAGTCTGTCCTTCTACGCCAGGAGGGGAATTAGCTGGTTTTATGGGTGGGTCAAGCTTTGGAATACGTGATTACACTGGACAAGACGAAATGCTGTTTAGGATCTGGCACTTTTTATCGACGATTTAATTTTTGCATTTCTCTCAGAGGTCAATTCAAGTTTATTTATACAGTGGTCCCTCGTTTATCGCGGGGGTTAGGTTCCAGAAATAAACTGTAATGAGTGAAATCCGCGTAGGACAACTTTATATTTTACAATTATTATACATGTTTTAAGGCGGTAAACGCCTTAAAACACTGGAATTAACATTTCTCTCTCGTTTAAACACTCAAACTTTTGTAGATTTTCAACTAAATGTATTATAGTGAAGCCTAGGTGCTCCGCCGGGAGCCCCGCCGGACGCACGAGGGGAGCGGACAAATGAGTCACTGGATCCGGAAGCGACGTGCACCAACCCCTTGGAGAAGTGCACGTGGTCAAATCCGTGACAGAGCAGCACGACCGGCGCAAGGCCGGGGCTGCGAGCACGAGATCGAACCGCGGCGCCCGGACCATGCCTCCCCCTCAGGACCGCGTCCTCGCAGCCCGAGCCACAAACCGAACACACACAAATGAACGCAAGAGCCGCACGAAACCAGCAAAGAGCCGCACGGGGTGATTTAATCCTGGTTTAGACCTGGTCTAGTCCCAGTTTAGTCCAGGTCTAGACCTGGACCAGTCCTGGTTTAGTCCAGGACCAGTCCAGGTTTAGACCTGGTTTAGACCTGGTCTAGACCTGGTTTAGACTTGGTTTAGACCTGGTCTAGACCTGGTTTAGTTCTGGTCTAGACCTGGTTTAGTCCACGTTTAGTCCTGGTCTAGTCCTGGTCTAGTCCCGGTCCCCCCCGCGTCCCCCATCTATCAATCGGCAAAGGTCTACAGTCTCTTAGCCAATCAGGACACAGAACACAATGTACACACTATAAAAAAAATGGTACACTATAAAAAATGTTTTAAAAATCAGCGAAACAGCGAGGCTGCAAACAGTGAACCGCGATAGAGCGTGGGACCACTGTATAGCGCAATTAAGGTGCGCTGTGTAACTTTTCGGTTGGACGTCCATCACCTGCTTGTTTCTATGGATATTGCTCTGCCTGGAATGTTCCACAGTATGACGTTAACAGCTCTACCTTACGTCTATTCAATTAAAGGTGGTTTTATTGCTCAAAAATACCTAGAACAACAACTTTCTGACAGTGAGGGGAATTGCCAATTTGGTCTTGTTTGGTCTCCATGTAAATAGAAAGGTGTAATGCCATACTGTGAAACATTCCAGACAAAGCAACAACATCTCCACGGAGAAAAGCATTCAACGGACCCTCCACCAGAAATAGGGATGGAGCCAATCTGATCCAGTATCGGCATCGAGTTCCGATATCAACGTAATTCACGGATCGGAAATTTCCAATCCAACCTGCGAAAATTTCCGATCCATGAGCCATGTCTCTATACACATTATCTGCTGAAATGACTCCACAAGTGATTCCCTGTCGGTTGCTCTGCTCCTGCTTGCAAAATGTGGAATGGATTTCTTGAACAGAGGCGTATCTCAATGAGACACAGAGTAATGATGAGACACGCCTCCGTTCTGGAAATCCATTCCACAGTTTGCAGCCAGCTAGCAGGCGAACTAGCAGTGCGAGCTAGCAGGCGAACATTGAGTATGGCGTTGAGCAGCACGAGGCAGTTAACCAAATTTTCATCGCAACATGTCCGCTGTGTGGAAATACTTTTTACTAGAAACACCTCAAAGCGAGACAGCAACGTGCAATGTTTGCAAAGCTGTTGTACCGAGAGGCGGAAGCTCCATTGTGACCTACAATACAACAAACTTAATAAAACGTCTGAAAAAGCATCACACTAAAGAGCACGATGATTTCTTAGCCATGGGGCAGAAAAACCAAAGTAGCCGACAAGAATCACTTCTGCAGTCTTTCCAAAGACAAGGTAAACTTCCACCAGACAATGTTTATTTGTAGTTTAAAGGGATAGTGTGTTTTTTTTGTTTTTTTTAAATCTTAATCTGTATGGGTTTCCTTCTAAAAGTTACGTGTGTTGACACCGGCTTACCTCTGACAGTCTCAGCTGATCCCGGTTCAGCTCACTTTCTGGAGCCCACGTAAGTAGGTCCGGTAACTTCTCTGGAACATTAAATAAAGCTTGTTTTTCTTCTCAAAACAAAACATTTGTCCGAAAGGTGATATATTTGCGTTCGAAACAGTTGTCAACGAAACATCCAGCAGCGAACTTAGCGATCGCGTATTGTGTCTGCCGACTCATATCACTGCGCTCACGTTAGCTGTATTAGACTGTTTACTTGTAAACTTCCCCTTGCGGCGGACCGCATCTGCCGTACACTTCCGCTAAAGGTTAACAGGCTAATACAGCTAACGTGAGCGCAGTGATACGAGTCAGCAGACACAATACGCGATCGCTAAGTTCGCTGCTGGATGTTTCGTTGACAACTGTTTTGGATGCAAATATATCACCTTTTGGACAAATGTTTTGTTTTGAGAAGAAAAACAAGCTTTATTTCATGTTCCAGGGAAGTTACCAGACCTCCCTACGTGGGCTCCAGAAAGCGATCCGAACCGGGATCAGCTGAGACTGTCAGAGGTAAACCGGTGTCAACACACGTAACTTTTAGAAGGAAACCCAAACAGATAAACATTTTTTTTAAAACGCACTATCCCTTTAACAATAATGATGATAATATTGAAAACAAACAGTTTTGGTATCGGTATAGTATCGGTATCTGCAGATATCCAAATTCAGGTATCGGGATTGGATCGGAAGTGAAAAAATGTGGATCAGTGCATCCCTAAGCAGAAAAGTTACACAATGCACATTTAAAACAACTTCAGTTAACCAAAGTGCTTTACAAAAAACAAAACACAAACAAACAAAAAACCCCAAATATACATAGGAAAACTACAATAAAACACCAATATATCCTGTGTAGCTTGTATTAAATACCAGAGAGAAGAGCTGAGTGTCTAGTAGTATGTGTTCTATATCTCCCAGTAACCTTCAGTGAGGTACTTCAGACCAAGGACCAGGCTTGAAGGGCTTACTATAAGAAAAAGTTACTATAATCACAACTGAGCCTGGGTTGCAGTACAGCTGGGAATCACAGCGTCCGTCACAATTCAGTACGATATTTGATACATGGCTCATGATACAATATCCTCCAGAGACCCGCCCATTAATTTGTGTCCTTTATAGTGGACATCGAGTTAACCAGTCGATCTTTTAATTGTTTTGAGATTCTAGTTTGTGGCTGCACTGATTTAAAAAAAAAAAAAAAAAATCTAAAAAAAATCTAAAAATGTAAAAAATAAAATAAAATTAATAAATAAATACATTATGCATAAAAAAATAAATAAATATGTAAATAAATACTCAAATGAATAAATAAATAAATAATACATTTTATATATATATATATATATATATATATATATATATATATATATATATATGTACAGGGGGTCCTCGGGTTACGATGGTCTCGACTTACGACGTTTCGTGGTTACGAACGCGCCCCCATTAAAAAAAAAAAATGATGCGCCATTCCGTCTTGTGCGGTTTAGCGTGGTAAGCGACGTAAACAAACGCGAACGGCACGCGGCGCACGGCTGAAGAATACGCTCTGCTGTGGTTGTAGGGAGAAGAAGACGGCCTCGTGTGCGTGTCCAATGTGGGCGGAAGTACCTGATGTGGGCTCTGATCTGCTCCTATGAAAGCGGCAGTGATAACCAAGCAGCGTAGTGGTCTAATTATTGAGATGGAAAGGTTATTGGTGCTTTGGTTGGAAGATCAAAGTCAAAATCCGACTTACGACGAAATTCGGGTTACGACGCGTCTTAAGAACGGATCAACGTCGTAACCCGAGGACCCCCTGTGTGTATATATATATATATATATATATATATATATATAAAGAAATTAAAAGGGAGACTAAGAACTTTTTGAGGCAACTGTAGAAGCTTGTCAGCACTGTTGGTCATCAAAAGAAAAAAAAAAGTTTTTGTTAGGTTGTTAACTTCACGAGGATTTAACACCTAAATGTCCCCGACGTCCATTACAGAGGACATGTTACAACATTATGAATAAAAATAAAATTAACAAAATGTAAATGCTAAAGTATTCATTTACCTCCAAATAGAAAATTAAAATAATAATAATAATAATAATTTAGATACACTTTTTTTCTTCAGGTCCCAGGAGGATATTTTCACAATATGGCGAGTTGTGTGATAATCCATATATCGTACATGATGCTCTGTGATCTATGTTTTTTTTAAAGAACCAAATACATTTTAGCAACAATATTTCTTTGTTAAACCAACTCTTGTGCAAAGTCAATATGGAATACGTGTATTTTACTCATCAAAACAGTGAGTATGTCAAGTGTATTGTATAAACAAGATTCCTTCCACTAAATAAGCAACAAAATTGTAATAATGCCACAAAAAACTGCTATCACATACCAACACGTACTCTCTTATACTCTCTCGATATATTGATACAGCAAACCATGATAATTATTGTGTATTACCAAATGTAGTATTGGATATGACTGGCTGCAGGTGCTAGGGTTTAGGTGGTGATCAGTCAGACCAGAGAGACATTTTAACTGGATTTCAGTAACCCAAATGAGAGACTCATGTGAGGTTCATTCTGCTTTCTGATTGGATAACCGTCTTGAGAACCAAAACATCAAATTATAAAATAAACATGTTGGCCATCATGTCCAATGTTTTTGTTATAAGTAAAAACTATATTTCATTTGAACACGTCTAACTCATTTCTGGAGACACAGAAAGGTCATGGTACAGTTTTTAGTGCTTTTAACCATGTTATAGTTGTTTCTCCTTGCCATTTACTCACCGCAGTTGTATTTGGAGTGGTTTGTGCATGTCTGAGCAATCTTTAATCGCTTATTTTCAAGATGCCATTTTGCTGATCAACCCCCGTTTTCACCGCCCCCAGAACATGCCCGCTGCTCTGTACTTACTTTATTCTCCAATTTTATTTTCTTAATCAATGATATTATGCGTAGGATTCAGCAGCGTCACATAGCTATTTCGGTAAAACATTTAAAAAGTCCATGGTTTGCTAGTGTGCAGCTATCCGGCTGGTTATTTAACCGGCTGGTTAGCTCAACTGGTAAGTCATGGACTTTCCCCCTGGAGGTTGTAGGTTCAAACCCCCCCCGGGCAATGAGCTAACCAGTGTGGGTCCTTGGGCAAGACCCTTCACGGTACTGCCCCCCGGGCGCCGAAAAAGATGGCTGCTCACTGCTCCTGAAAAGGATGGGTCAAATGCAGAAGTCAAATTTCTACTGTGTGTCATTGTGTGTGAGACCAATAAAGGCTAAAAGCCTAAGATTAATCTTTAATCTTAATCTAATCTTAATCCAAAGGAGATGCCAACAGCTAAACAGCTTTTTGTTGGGATGACGTTTAGGTTTATGGTGACGTCAGCTCCTACTGGGCACCACAGTTTTCTAACATGGAAACCAGCACACTTGATTCTTTTACAATGGTCCCTCGTATTATCGTGGGGGTTAGGTTCCAGAAATAACCCGTAATGAGTGAAATCCGTGAAGTAGGACAACTTTATATTTTACAATTATTCTACATGTTTTAAGGCTGTAAACGCCTTAAAACACTGGAATTAACGTTTTCTCACATTTCTCTCTCGTTTAAACACTCAACAAAATGTATTAATAGTGAAGCGTGAGGGCTCCGCCGGGAGCCCCGCCGGACGCACGAGGGGAGCGGAGACATGAGGCACTGGATCCGGAGGAAGCACCGCACTCACTGCCACGTCCCGGGACGCGACGCGCACCAACCCCTTGGAGAAGTGCGCGTGGTCAAATCAGAGCAGCACGACTGGCGCGAGGCCGGGGCTGCGAGCACGAGATCGAACCGTGGCGCCCGGACCATGCCTCCCCCTCAGGACCGCATCCTCGCAGCCTGGGCCACAAACCGAACACGCACAAACGAACGCAAGAGCCGCACGAAACCAGCAAAGAGCCGCACAGGGTGATTTAATCCTGGTTTAGACCTGGTCTAGTCCCGGTTTAGTCCAGGTCTAGACCTGGTCCAGTCCTGGTTTAGTCCAGGACTAGTCCAGGTTTAGACCTGGTTTAGACCTGGTCTAGACCTGGTTTAGTTCTGGTCTAGACCTGGTTTAGTCCACGTTTAGTCCTGGTCTAGTCCCGGTCTCCCCCCGTGTATCGGCAAAGGTCAATCAGGACGCAGAACACAATGTTACACTATAAAAAAAAAAGTTACACTATAAAATTTTTTTTTTTAAATCTGCGAAACAGCGAGGCCGTGAACAGTGAACCGCGATAGAGCGAGGGACCACTGTATTGTCACTTTAGATCAACATTGGGATTTAAATTTTCCAGTTTCTAACATAATGATCCACGGGTGTCATCGATAGACCCACGCACGATGTCTTCTTTAAAATGCACCCTGCTTCTGATAAGTTGCAGAGTCACATGAATAATGGGTCAAATGCAGTCAGCGCATTACTCTGCAGGAGCATACTGTACACATGAACATAAACTCAACTATAAATGACCAAATCAAACATATCAAGCTTAAGAGTGCATGTTCAAACTAAAAGCACCCCCTCCACCTTCACAAACAGTCCCGGTCTCGTAAACACACTGTCAAATTCACAGACACCCAAATGGACCCTGTAACTACCAGGACGTCCAATAAAAGCTTTTTACGTTTGGACTTTGACGTGCTGTTTAGACCAGGTGTTCCCTGAGCCCCCACATCTGCTCGCACAGACTCCCCACGTGCACTGCTCTAGCTCGTACACATGCGGCTTTGTATACACCGCACATCAATGGCCTACTGCAAAGGTTTAGGATACAGGGTCTAAAAATACTCTATCTATATGGAACAAAATATGACATTTATTATTATTGTGAGTTAAAGGTTCCATTTTACACTCAACATGTTAGAATGTCGTTACCTCATCAAAAACATACTTGAGCTGTGTTTTGTTTCACTCACACGTTTGAGTAACCCTTTATTATTAGTCTGTCAACACAGTGGAACAGCGTTTTCTGTTTGAGAGAAGAACTTAGCCTAAATATGCAGGATGCGTGAATGAAACAAAACACAACTCAAGGTATGTTTGTGATGAGGAAACAGCATTATATAGTCTCTTTAAATACTAAATGTGCCTGGCCATGGAAAAAACAGTCACAAGTCGTCCTGGAGACATTTTTAGTTATTCACAGATTCTGAAAGTGCAGATTCTAAACTTTCCAATGATGCCTTACACATGGAAATCTGAGAACATTTGAAGAATTTGTGGCCATTTGAAGCACGCACACAAGATTTTAGAAAGCTCTGAAAAAAGCTCGTAAAGTTTCCTCACTCTAGGCCTTCTGGGCTCATTTGCGTGACGTTAAGCTAAGCCCTCCCCCTGCAGATCATCATCACTGTGGTGTCAGCCTTTAGGGCAGGTCAGAATTAGAAGGCACTGTTACTGGTTTAGGTCTGGTTTAGTCCTGGTTTAGACCTGTTTTAATCCTGGTTTAGTCCTGGTTTAGTCCTGTTTTAGTCTTGGTTTAGTCCTAGTTTAATCCTGTTTTAGTCCTTGGCTTAGTCCTGGTTTAGTCCTGTTTTGGTCCTGGTTTAGTCCTGTTTTAGTCCTGTTTTAGTCATTGGTTTAGTCCTGGTTTAATCCTGTTTTAGTCCTGTTTTAATCCTGGTTTAGTTCTGGTTTAATCCTGGTTAAGTCCTAGTTTAGTCCTGTTTTAGTCCTGGTTTAGTTTTGGTTTAGTCCTGTTTTAGTCCTTGGTTTAGTCCAGGTTTAGTCCTGTTTTGGTCATGGTTTAGTCCTGTTTTAGTCCTTGGTTTAGTCCAGGTTTAGTCCTGTTTTGGTCATAGTTTAGTCCTGTTTTAGTTCTGGTTTAGTTTTGGTTTAGTCCTGGTTTAGTCCTGGTTTAGTCCTGTTTTAGTCCTTGGTTTAGTCCAGGTTTAGTCCTGTTTTGGTCATGGTTTAGTCCTGTTTTAGTCCTGGTTTAGTTTTGGTTTAGTCCTGGTTTAGTCCTGTGTTAGTCCTTGGTTTAGTCCAGGTTTAGTCCTGTTTTGGTCATGGTTTAGTCCTGTTTTAGTCCTTGGTTTAGTCCAGGTTTAGTCCTGTTTTGGTCATGGTTTAGTCCTGTTTTAGTTCTGGTTTAGTTTTGGTTTAGTCCTGGTTTAGTCCTGTTTTGGTCATGGTTTAGTCCTGTTTTAGTCCTTGGTTTAGTCCAGGTTTAGTCCTTTTTTGGTCATGGTTTAGTCCTGTTTTAGTCCTTGGTTTAGTCCACGTTTAGTCCTGTTTTGGTCATGGTTTAGTCCTGTTTTAGTTCTGGTTTAGTTTTGGTTTAGTCCTGGTTTAGTCCTGTTTTGGTCATGGTTTAGTCCTGTTTTAGTCCTTGGTTTAGTCCAGGTTTAGTCCTGTTTTGGTCATGGTTTAGTCCTGTTTTAGTCCTTGGTTTAGTCCAGGTTTAGTCCTGTTTTGGTCATGGTTTAGTCCTGTTTTAGTCCTCGTTTAGTTTTGCTTAGTCCTGGTTTAGTCCTGGTTTAGTCCTGTTTTAGTCCTTGGTTTAGTCCAGGTTTAGTCCTGTTTTGGTCATGGTTTAGTCCTGTTTTAGTCCTTGGTTTAGTCCAGGTTTAGTCCTGTTTTGGTCATGGTTTAGTCCTGTTTTAGTTCTGGTTTAGTCCTTGATTTAGTCCTGGTTTAGTCCTGTTTTGGTCATGGTTTAGTCCTGTTTTAGTCCTTGGTTTAGTCCAGGTTTAGTCCTGTTTTGGTCATGGTTTAGTCCTGTTTTAGTCCTCGTTTAGTTTTGGTTTAGTCCTGGTTTAGTCCTGGTTTAGTCCTGTTTTAGTCCTTGGTTTAGTCCAGGTTTAGTCCTGTTTTGGTCATGGTTTAGTCCTGTTTTAGTCCTGTTTTAGTCCTGTTTTAGTCCTTGATTTAGTCCTGGTTTAGTCCTGTTTTGGTCCTGATACTGAATTAGATCTGAATAAGTACCATGACCCTGCTACTGGAGCAAGTGCTGCTACTGAAAACATAGTGATAGTAGTAATACTGCAGCTGCTACTACTATATGTATTCTATTCACAAAGCCATTCTTTCAAAAACTGTGGAGCCTTAGTCCCTGCTCCATTCACTGTGCATTGGGAATTAAGAGAGTCATCCTAAAATAAACCTATAGTATTTAAATATTAGACTGAGGACAACAGGCTCCACAAGCATAATCACAGACAGTGTGTTAAGACCTTTAGTATAATGTAAATATTTCACCAGAGGAAGCTTCTGAGTTTGGAAAAGTCTGTGTCTAAAAGCTAATGATAACTGAAATTAAAATGGATTACTGATGTTAAATGTATAATGCCACATCTGCATGATCTTGCACAGAAAAACTATTGATTTGTTAGTGTGTAGAATTCCTCAGTCTTCCAGGTAGAATCCACAGCAAAAGGAGAAATTCAATTTGTCAACTGGACAAAAGTTTATTTGGTTGAATACGTTTCACAGCTCATCCAAGCTGCTTCTTCATTTCTGGTCAGATGCTGGCAGATATATGCCTATATCTGCCTGAACGGAGGAGCTAACTACAGTGAAGTTATTTTGAAACTACTACACCTACTTGTTTTCAGTTTCTGTTAGTTAGGTAAGCCTATTCAGTATGCAGTGGGGGTGGATTTTGAATAGGCTCACCTGACCAGAACTGAAGAAGCAGCTTGGATGAGCTGCGAAACGTATTCAACCAAATAAACTTTTGTCCAGTTCACAAATTGAATTTCTCCTTTTGCTATTGATTTGTAAATTTAAAGATCCCATGACATGGTACTTCTTGATGCTTTTATATGGCGCCTTAATGGTTCCCTAATACTGTAAATGAATCCTTCTTCAAAATCAAGACTCAGTGCATGAGAAAGACCCATGAACACAATCAGAGTCATAAATATGTCTCTCAAACACTTTATTCTGTGCATTGTTGCTTCAGTGCAAATGAGGAGGACAGAGACAGGCCTGTGCAGCGGGTGGGGGCGTGGCCAAACTCTCCGCTCTTTCCTCATTTAGCGGTGCGATGTGCGCTGTCACCCACTTCCACGTTTAAGCGCAGGGGAAGATATGAGACGCTTTCCATTGAAAAATAAACACATTTCCACAGAAAATAAAATTAAACCATTGCTGTTTCAGAGGTTCGGAGGCTCAGATAAAGGACATCCAAGCCTGGAAACATTCTCACGTGCCTCCAGGCAAATAAAAAAAAATGCATCTCGCATTGCGTAGCTCGTTCACGGTCCACACTCTCTGGGCGTGATTTCCAGAGACGGTGGGTAGACATTCAGAGGGGGGGGGGGGGGGGTCACTACATTTGCATTTTTCCCCGAGTGTGACGTCAGAAATTTCCCTTGTTCAGAATCGCCCGTTTGGGCTGTCTTTTTTTCAAACGTGGAAAAGGATCACAAATGCTCACTTAACACATTTCACAACTTTTAGCCATGGGGGGGGGGGCTAAACAGGGTAGGGGAGCTCACATTAACGTTCAAAAACCTCATGGGACCTTTAAAAATGAATCTAAAAATTAAATGCATTTTCATCAAGTTTTGTGTTCTGTTTTGAGATCGAGATTAGGTTAGCATTAGCATTACCTTTCTATAAACACACAGGCTTCCTTCAGTTAAATGCTTACATTGTTGTAAATAATAAAGAGTTCACAAACATGTGTGAACTCCAGGTATGTTTTTGAGGAGGTAACAACATTATAACATGACTTAAAGCTCAGAAGAATCAATTTAGCTTAATATAGGACATTTACCATTGAAAATAACTAGTTTAAGATAGAGAAAAGTCCAAGGGGTCCACAAAGGTCTGAACAGGGGAGTGTAAGGGACTGGCCCCACAACATGAGCTACCTTCAGAGATGAAAAAGCCCCAGCCACACCTGCTTTCAATTTGGGACCCAAACAATAGCGGGCTTTGTGGAACGCCGTGGAGACGAGAGGCTGGACCACGGGAGGAATGTTTGTACGAAGCATCACGGAAAACAAAATATTTTACAAACGCTACAAATACCGTGCACTGAGAAATTGGAAATAATGTCTTTTATACGTATATTTGTAATATTATGACTTCAGTTTGATCAGAGAACTGAGGAATATGCAAAACATGTGGTACTTTACTGAGTACTTGGGACTGAAAATTACTATGACAGGCCCTATCCCACAATGGTGCGATAATTAATTTAAAATATTTGGGACCTTTGTTGTGTTAAAGGTGCTGTACCTGATTTTTACTGCCTTAAAGGTCCTATATTACACAAAATTGTCTCCTGTGAGCTTTAAGGCCTATTGAAACGCTGTTACCTCCCCAAAAACACACTGGAGTTGTGTTTTCTTTTATTCACACATATTTTATTATTAGTCTGTCTATATCGCCAAAGCTCAAAACGCTCTTTTCCACTTTATGATGTCATGAAGTGATAGATGTCAAGTCAACAGCTATATTTTACCTTTAGTTCAGCAGAGATTCCAGGGCTGAAATCTAAATTACGGCTGCCTTTTACCATTAGCTCAGTAGAGAATGGTAATCCCAGAGCTGAAATTATCTAAATGATTCTAGTGAAGGTGTATGGACTTTAAAAACAGAGTGGAGCACTTCCTGTATTACCACATGACATCACAGTGTGGAGCAGGGTGTTTCTTCACTTACGTTGTGCAGTTTGAGCATCCTATTGACATCCCATACTGAGTTTATGAGCACTTTTCATAACGGGTGGAGTTTTCCCATGATGATAAAGCTAAAAACTAGCATGTTAACACACACTTCCTGATTATCGGATAGTAAAATGTTTTGTTAGTAGGTGCAGACAGTACCCAGATGACTTATTTTGTCCTCAAGAGCTGTATATACAATATTTGTACTGGAACAAAATCATTTTTACTCAGATATGGGAAACAATGTGTACAGAACCTTTAAGAACACATAAAAAACACACACTACCAGCTACTACTACATTTTATACTCTTAAAACGAATACAATGATATTCGTTAGTGCTGCTTTCAGATTTTGAGCAATCAAGCTAAACCAAAGGTTTCTTAAAAGGCCCATATTACACTATTTTCTGATCTGTGTTATAATGTTATAATTTCCTCATCAAAAACACACCTGGCGTTGTGTTTTGTTTCATTCACACACGTTTAACGCACAAATTCTGCATATTCAGGTCTGTTGGAGAGTTCTTCTCTTCAACAGGAAACACTCTGTTCCACCTTGTGATGTCATGTGGTGATACAGGAAGTGCTCCACTGTGTTTTTAAACTCCATACACCTTCACTAGAATCATTTAGATAATTTCAGCTCTGGGATTACCATTCTCTACTGAGCTAAAGGTAAAAGGCAGCCGTTAAAGATCCCATGACATGGTACTTCTTGATGCTTTTATATGGCGGCTTAATGGTTCCCTAATACTGTAAATGAATCCTTCTTCAAAATCAAGCCTCAGTGCATGAGATATAACTCTGACTGTCTTCATGAGGCTAAATATGTCTCTGAAACGCTTTATTCTCGGCGTTGTTGCTTGAATGCAAATGAGGAGGACAGAGACAGGCCAGTGCAGCGGGTGGGTTGTGGCCAAATCCTCCGCTTTTTCCTGGATTAGCGGTGCGCTGGCCCCACTTCTGTGTTTTAAGAGGGGAGGAAGATATGACACGCTTTCCATTAAAAAACACATTTCCACAGAAAATAAAATTAAACCACTGCTGTTTCAGAGGCTTGGAGGGTCGGATAAAGGACATCCGAGCCTGGAAACACTCTCACGTGTTTCCAGGCAAATAAAAAAACACATCTCGCATTGCGTAGCTTGTTTGCGGCCCAAACTCTCTGGGTGTGATTTCAAGAGACGGTGGGTAGACATCCAGAGGGGGGGTGGAAACCTTTCCGCGAGGGTGACGTCAGAAAGTTTGCCCATTTGGGCTGTCTTTTTTTCAAACGTGGAAAAGGATCGCAAATGCTCAGTTGACACATTTCGCAACTTTTAGCCATGGGGGAAGGGCCCTAAACAGGGTAGGGGAGCTCACATTAACGTTCAAAAACCTCAGAAAGTGAAAATTTCATGCCATGGGACCTTTAAATTGAAAAGTACCACTTCATGACATCACAAGGTGGAGAAGAGCTTTTTTTGAGCTTTGAAGACATAGACAGTGCAATAATGCAGGATCACTCAAGCATTTGTGAATGAAACAAAACTCAACTCCAGGTATGTTTTTGAGGAAGTAACAACATTAAAAATTGACTCACAAGAGAGTCAGTTTTGGATAATATTTGACCTTTGATAAAGATGTGATTGTAAAAGTGGTTTGGGGTCTTTTCCAATATCAAAATCAATAGATAGACAGACTCACAGACAGACAGCTTCACAAACACTGCAGGCCTGGTTCTTAAAGTTAAAAATAGCTCCTTGTTCTGATCAGACATGGCTGGCCTAACCTCTCTGTAAACTCCACTGGCAGCTCCACTGACTGCACTACAGATGGCATTTCAAACAGCTGAGGTAAAGGAAACTGGAACATCTGCCATATTCTGTTCATCTCATGTACCCACATCACTGCACTCTGTCAAATTCAACTTTTTAAAACTTCTCAAATTTATACTAAAAGTGCACAGTGTAACTTTTCGGGTGGTGGGTCCATTAAATGCTTTTCTCCATGGAGATGTTATTGCTCTATCTGGAATGTTTCACAGTATGGCGTTAAACCTTCACGTACCTTCATGTTCACGGAGACAGAACGAGACCAACTTACAGGTCAGGTCTGTGGAGGGGCATTCTGACTGTGCGTGTATCCCGCTCACAGTCAGAATGCCTTTTTCTTGGTATTTGTGAGCTATAAAACCACCTGTAATTGAATAAATGTAAGGTAGAGCTCTTTAACATCATACTGTGGAATATTCCAGACAGAGCAACGATATATCCATTGAAACAAGCAGGTGACGGACCCCAAACGAAGTTACACTGTGCACCTTTAGGTCAAGCACTGTTTGAACACTGTACACGTGATATTTTGTGTACTTTACAAACAGGTATACTCAAACATACTAGTACACAGTATAGACCAATCGACCAACATTATGGATATTTCTGCCAACATCATCCCCATACAGTATGCAACAAACAACGAAGAAATTCAATTTACTTCTGTCATGAAGTGATAGTTTTCAAGTTAGCAGCTCCCTTTTACCTTTAGCTCAGTACAAATGGTCAATTCCAGGTCTGAAATCATCCAAACGATTCTAGTGAAGGTGTATGGAGTTTAAAAACACAGTGGAGCGCTTCCTGTGTTAGCATAAAATGAGGTAACAACAGTACAGGTCTGGAAAAAAATAAGAGATCACTGCATTTTTTATGAATAAAGTCAATGGTGAATAAAGTCACCCAAGAACAATGTGAAAGACTTGTGGAGAGCATGAAAGCTGTGATTAAAAATAAGGACTATTGCACCAAATATTGATTTCTGAACTCTTCTTAAAGGGACAGTGTGTAAGATTTTTACCCATTAATTACTGAAATTACTACTCATTCAAAAATACATTGTTTTCCAAGCCTTTTCACTTCCATCATGAAATCAAAGTATTCTTTTGGACTTAGATATAGTCACATAAAAGGGGGATCTTCCCCATGCAGAGGCAGCCATTTTGAATACGAGAGCCGCAGAAGGACATTTGGGCTCCGACTTCGGCAAGGCTCGTGGTTTTGGGTAAACACCACAAGCATGCTGCCGGATCAGACTCGTAATGGATCTAACACGTGTTTTGGACTAAATTGTTTTACTGGATTTTATTCGCTGGATCCTTACGGACAAATTGAGAGCAAGTCTATGGTGAAATACAGAGTTTGACCTGTGCAAAGCATTCTAAGGTAAGCTAACCTCGTTTTGTGCTTTTCCGTATAAAAGCCCCATGTGCTCGGGGAGTGATTGTTGTGCAGGGAAATGAATTGTATAGTCAAAAAGAGGAGACTGTAAGGTTTCATTTGATGTGTAGAGTGTCAGAAAAGAAAAGAAAAATACATAAATAACCGGGACCGCGTTTTATTTATACAGTAGCGCCCGGGTGACCCTCGAGGTCTGCCGTAGCTAAAACAGAAAGTGCAATAGCACCATCCACCTATGCGCCACGAATCCTACACACTGGGGCTTTAAGTGTAAACATTAGTATTATGTTGTTTTAAAATGAATTTGATCTTGTTTCTTTGCATTGTTTGAGGTCTGAAAACATGTATCTTTTTTGTTATTTTGACCATTTGTCATTTTCTGCAAATAAATGCTCTAAACCAGGGGTGTCAAACTCATTTTGGTCCGGGGGCCGTATCCAACCGACTTTGATCCCAAAGGGGCCGGATCAGAAAACTCATGGCAAATATACCCCAAAAAATAGCAATAAGTCCAAATATTTGTCCAGAGAAACTCAAATCTATTACAGACGGCTGTTTCTTCAGTCACAGCAATAATTCGTTTATCTTCTGTCTTCTCAATTCTGCATTCAAGTTCTTGTATTGTTGGAAATGCCGTGTCTCGTAGTGGTGTTTAAGATTATATTTATTGAGCGCCGCCACTTGTTGCGAACACACCGAGCGTACAGGTTTCCCATTCAACAAATTTTTTTTCTTGGAAAATCCTGCACTCGGCGTCCACTTTTCTCATTTTTGACATTTTGGTGATGAGGGTGTCACGGTCAACAGTCAAAACGATGGTCCGTCATTTGTGCCTGAAAAGCGGCACAGAAAATTACCAATATTCCAATAGAAAATTCAAATATTTTAATAGAAAATTCAAATATTTTAATAGAAAATTCAAATATTTTAATAGAAAATGAGCCGAGGGCCAGATTAAAGGTCTTGGAGGGCTGGATTTGGCCCCCGGGCCGCATGTTTGACACTCAAACAAAAATGTTCCTTTTTTGGTTATCGGTTCCATGCTATTGATTAAGTCAATATCCAGATTGGTCCTTGATTGGATGTAATGAGACAATTTAAAGACTGATTAACGTCTCATAATGTTTGAACTTCAATTACAGGTGGTTTTATAGCACAAAAATACCTAGAAAAACAGAAAAAATCTCCACAGATCTAACCTATAACTTGGTCTGGTTTGGTCTCCATGACGATAGAAAGGTTTAATGCCATACTGTGAAATATTCCACACCAGGCAATAGGATTTCCAAGGAGAAAAGCCTTTGATGGACCCTCCACCAGAAAAATTACACAATTCACCTTTAAAGTCAAAGCATCGGCATTAAAACTGAAAAAGCTCGATGCATCCCGAGCTAACACCGCATGAACTATTGAAATTCATACAAGACACATGCAAAAAATTCAAATATTTTAATAGAAAATTCAAATATTTTAATAGAACATCAGCCGAGGGCCAGATTAAAGGTCTTGGAGGGCCGGATTTGGACCTTGACACTCAAACAAAAATGTTCCTTTTGTCCAAACACATACCTATAAGTAGTAAAATCAGAAAAGTGATCATTTCGCAGTGGTCTCTTGTTTTGTTCCAGAGCTGTATAACATGACTTAAAGGTCCCATGGCATGAAATTTTCACTTTTTGTGGTTTTTGAACGTTAATGTGAGCTCCCCTACCCTGTTAACCCCCCCCCCCCCCCATGGTTAAAAGTTGCGAAATGTCTAAATTGAGCATTTGTGATCCTTTTCTGCTTTAGAAAAAATCTGAGCTCAAACGGGCGATTTTGAACAAGGAAACTTATTGACGTCAGATCGAAAAAAGAAATGCAAATGCAGTTCCACCCCCGTCTGTCTGTACTCAGCGTCTCTGTAAATCACGCCCAGAGAGTTTGGACTGCGGAGGAGCTACGCAATACGAAATGCGTTTTTTTATTTGCCTGGAGGCACGTCCGAGTGTTTCTAGGCTCGGAAGTCCTTTATCTGAGCCTCTGGACCTTTGAACAGCAGTGGTTTAATTTTATTTTCTGTGGAAATGTGTTTATTTTTCAATGGAACGCTTCAAATCTCTCCCCCCGTACAAAAACACGGAAGTGGGTCACAGAGCGGAGCGGAGAGTTTGGCCACGCCCCCACCCCCTACTATAGGCCATCTTCAAGCAACAACACCTATAATGGAGTGTTCCAGAGTGACATTTATGACTCTTTCTCATCTTATCTCTGTTTCTCATGCACTGAGTGTTGATTTTGAAGAAGGATTCATTTACAGTATTAGGGAACCATTAAGGAGCCATATACAAGCATCAAGAAGTACCATGTCATGGGACCTTTAAAGCTTACAAGAATCCATTCTGTGTAATATAAGACCTGGTTATCCTGGTTAGAACACATACTCAACCTACTTCCTGCATTCTCGCTTTTTGGATTCTGATTGGATGAAACTGCCTTACGTAACCGACTTCCTCTTTCGTCCATAATTCATAACGCGGATAAACCAAGCACACAACATTCTATTGACAAGTATTTGCAGTAGTGTAGATTTACCAGCGTTGCATACAGAACAGTCAAGGAAGGATGTAGTCATTATTCTAGTTACGACACCCAGGGGGCCCACTCCACTGTGATTATGACTACATCAGTGATTGGCAGCGGCTGCATCTTCTCTCCTTCTTAATCACGCCAGAGTACTTCGCGGCGAATTACGATTTAATAATATATGTAGTATTAATACGTATTTGTACTTTTATACCTCTGGGGAGTATATAGATCGGTGTTGAAGAGCAGATAGTATTTTTTATTTATGTGCTTGAACGCGGCCCATCCCTACGGACAGAGACTAGGCGGGTTGCCAGGTTGAAGCAGATCCTCGTCTTACTAGATAGAAAGAAAAAAAGAAAAAAAAAGAGACGGTATCCATGGTTACAGATGAGGTTTGAAGTGAAGGCAAACTAGTGGAGCTGTAGCTATTTGTGTACTGTATGATCAATACGAGGTGTCAGGGAAAAGACATGTAAATCGATGGACTGTGATCGCAAAGTCTACGGTGATTATGACCGTTAGTTAGTGGCTAATGAGCTCACAACAGCGCAGAGGAAAAGAGGTGCACTGTATTTGGAAAGAGAAGATGTAAAGGTAAAAATAAGGAGAATAGAAAATACATGATTTTTGGACATCTCCAATTAAATTTCATTTCCACATTGCAAAACCACAAAAAAATCTGCCCGGAGACAATGCTTTCTTTGCCAAAACGCAATAGTGGAAATGCTCACAAAGCTACAAAGTACATTCATTGCTCATATAGTATGTATCTGTTTTAAATTTGTTTTAAATACAACACAGACGAATATAAAAAGAATTTCCGCCTGCTCCCTTCATGCTTGTTTAATGGAAGGTTCGGCAAAGTGTACGCCAAGAGAGGAGTATATATACAATCCTATGCACTATAGGTTAATCTTATGTATTATACCTAAAGTTGAGGGGGTCTAACTGTGCGCAATTTCAGTTTAGTTTGTCAAAGTGTGCAACCCTGACCCCAAGAGTCAATAGACCTGTTTCAAAGCTACGTCATCACTGAATGCGCGCGCATTGTTGACTCAAAACAAAACCACTGCTGCCATAAAACCCCCAGCGAAGATATAGAAGAGAAGAGAAGAACTCGATGTGAAATAAAGAGAAACAGATGGAATAAATGATAGTTCATATCATCTAACTGACATACACACAAGTGAACACCTGGGCAAATTACCTTAAACAAGCAGCATGATTCTAGCAAGCGCAGGACACCGCAAAGCTCACAGACATATTAACCGGGTAACCTCTACGACAGACACATGTAAACAAACACGAATAACTTTGTTAAAAGGCATGATAAGTTTTCGCATGACCATCATAAATGGCATTTGACATGACTGAGATCACATCTGTGACTCGTGAATTAAGTTGTAGTATGTTACTTACCCCCAGTGTTGTCCCTGAACGCGTTCACTGAACGATAGTTCATGAACGCGTTCATATTTTGGGTGAACGTGAACTGTACTGCCTGATGAACGAACTGTGAACGATTTCATTCTGGTGTCTGTGAACGACACACGCTATCTCTTTAACTTCGTTCAATAGGGTCTCAGATTTCTGATGCATCCATCTGAAATTTCCGATCCATGTGCCCCCCCTCCCCTCTCGCGCAGCGCGCCCGGAACGCTCCGCCTGGTTTGCCTCAAACCTTTCTCTCCTCCTGCAGGAGTGCTTACAAACTGTTTCCTGCTATCTGGACTCTGTTCCCCTCATGCTCTCCCGACCTTCTCCCCCGTGCTGCTTTCTGGTTCAAGGGCCAAACTGCGGCACTTCCTGGTCTTGTGAGAAACAGCGCAGAGTGGTGCGCTAAAGGGGGCCACATTAAAGGGGGAATCACTAATGTTAATCTGTGGGTTTATTATGTTTTCTTAAGTCTCTTAGTTAATTAAGTCATACCATATGGGGGTTATTTAAGTATTTTCTTTATTCTGTTGAATTGCAGGTGTTTTATCATTATGGGGACCGTTATTTATAGTTGGATAAGGATGTAAAATTGGATATGAAGATGGAGATAACACATGAATAACACATGGTTTGATTGTTAAAACTGATATAATAATTGCTGCCTATGGTTCTATATGGGCTTTGGCAATGATATTGAAAAACAATAGCTCGCAGCAATGTATTGGGAAAAAAAAATGAACTATGAACTACTTCATTTTTTTGAACTATGAACGAACTACTAACTATAAACAATTATGAACTATGAATGAATTAGTTCATTTTGAAATGTGTGAATTGAAATTTGAACTAGTTCATGTAGAAAATGAACTTTACCAACACTGCTTACCCCGCAACGCAAGTGCAGTTGGCGGTCAGAACATAGTTATCGCCCTTGTTGATGATCGCCCAAGCATTGTACACGGTCTTGTGGCCTTGTCTTTGACTGGGGAGAACATCAGATGCCAACACGCAAAACTCCCCATCGATATCGTGGTATTTTACCTCCTGTACATGGCCACACGTGGCAAACTGGTAGGCATCCATGGATTTGTATGTGCGCACTTTCTCTCTTGTATACACGCTGGGCTTCTCCACTAAATAACAGTGGATATCTGTCCACTGTAAATCTGGCCACTTTCTGCGGTCGTACTGCCACTTCGTGATCGCATAAGGATCTGGTAGTCGAACCCCGTTGCTCAACGTGAGCTTTTGAATGTAGCTCTCCCTATCGCTCAGATACTCCGCTATGGTCCGCCATGGTTGATTCTGGGTCAACAATGCGCGCACATGCCGGTGACGTCACGTCTGTTTACTAACTGTAAAGGGGTCTATAGACACTACACCTAGTTGATGTATCTGAACTGACACATTCAAATTGGGGTTGGGGCCCAGGGTTTAGGAGATGTTTAATAGTTTCTTATGTGTGTGTAACAGGGACAACAATTACAGCTATAAAAATGTACAGTACTGTATGTCCAAAAAGGTAAACAGGCACAAATAGTACAGCCGGTACAGCCAAGAGGTGTATCTGTGAGCTGTACTTAAAAGTCAGATATTACACAAAAAATGTTGCTACCAAAAACATAGCTGGAGTCGTGTTTTGTTTTATTCACACGTTTGAGTAATCCTGCATTATTAACCTGTCTACATCTCCAAAGCTCACAATGCTGACTTCCTCCTTGTGACATCATGTAGTTGTAGTTTTCAAGTTAACAGCGAACTTTTACCTCTAGTTCAGTAGAGACTTGCCAATTCCAGGGGTGAAATGATTCAAGTGAAGGTGTATGAAGTTTAAAAATACAGTGGTACACTTCCTGTATTACCACATGACATCACAAGGTGGAACAGAGTGTTTTCTTTGTGAGAGAAATACTAAATATGCAAGGTTTGTGTGTTAAACAAGTGTGAATGAAACAAAACACAACTCCAGGTCTGTTTTTGATGAGGAAACAACATTACAACACAATAATATGTAATGTGGGCCGTTTAATAACACTCTTATGCGATGTAATAAAGATTTCACATGACCCAATCATATTTTTATGAGGATTTATTATAATTTGGTACACAATATTTTAAAATAACCTTTTTTAATGATAACATAACATAATAAACATTTTACAAGCACAGCATTTTCAGAGCAACCTGTCAGGAGCTGTCAGGGGAATCATCTCCAGATTGTGAGCTACGTTCATGGTCAGGAATAGCTACTGTAGCTAGCTTAGCCTATTGTGAAATGGGGAAATCAGATCACCTTGACGAAAAAAACACCCACGCAATGGAAAAACATGCACATTCTACACAAAAAGGTCACAAATCAACATTAGAAATGCACCGATACGATACTGGCTTCAAATATCTGTGCCAATAATATAAAATAATAATAAAAAATAGCTGGATCGGTTATCAGTTCCATGCTATTGATTAAGTCAATATCCAGATTGGTCCTTGATTGGATGTAATGAGACAATTTAAAGACTGATTAATAATGTTTGAACTTCAATTACAGGTGGTTTTATAGCACAAAAATACGTAGAAAAACAGACATTCTGACTGTGATTGCAGTCGCCTCTCCACAGATCTAACCTGTAACTTGGTCTGGTTTGGTCTCCATGAAGATAGAAAGGTTTAATGCCATACTGTGAAATATTCCACACCAGGCAATAGGATTTCCAAGGAGAAAAGCCTTTGATGGATCCTCAACCAGAAAAAATACACAATTCACCTTTAAAGTCAAAGCATCGGTATTAAAACTGAAAAAGCTCGATGCATCCCGAGCTAACACCGCATGAACTATTGAAATTCATACAAGACACACTCTCTAGGGATGTGCGGACTGACACCAAAGTATCGATATTTCGATCCTGATGGGGTATTTAATATGGATCGATCCTGGTATTAAATTATCGATACCAAGTCATGTTTTCTTACTGACTTAACATTCAGTTTATTTAGTTCAAATTCATATGTGTTTTTTTCATTATTCAACCATTGCCAGTTGTCAGGCACTACTTTTCCTTCCGCGTTCTCACCAAACGTGGGGTAGTACGTCATCCCGCGATAGACTCACTGCTGTGAGATTTCAGTCAAAGCGGCGCGGTAGAAGAGATCAATGACACAAGTGCAAGATTTATTACGTTCTGCACGTTCAGAATTGTTTTGTCTGTGTAAAAGAGTAAGAGGCACTTTTTTTGTAATTGTGTTGTTTGTGGATCCGTACGCCTTAAGTTGCCATTAGTATATGGTTAAAAATGCGAGAGCTCATCAGCCAACTCAGAAATATTAAGTCATGTTTGTGAGTGCCATTGTTATGTGAAAATAAACATTCTGATATTTCATTTGTTGTCTTTTTTTCATAGGCTGCAAGTGCCCAACTTACAATAGTTTTGATGTCTTTATTGCCATTTTCATCAAAGACTTTTTTTCAGATATCTGGTGTTAGAATGTGTGGAGCTAAGCCCCTGGTGGAGCTTTGTGAAGCCAAGGTATCTAGTTAGAGCCAGGTTAGTGTTTTTCTGCAGTATTAAAAAAATGTATGAAAGTATCGGTATCGATATTGGGATTCTAACCCTGGTATTACTTGGTATTGTATCAAAACAAAAATAACTGATATGGCCCATCCCTAACATGCTCCATTTTTGCTCTTATTCATCTTCACATCCCTCCATCCCTTCTCTCTGTAGTGAAAGAACTTGGGCAGAGCTCCAGACCGGGGCCCGTCGAGTGTGCCCAGAGTGGTGCGTCGTGGCTGGGTCGCTGTGGCAGTGCCCGGGGGGAGGCGCCCAGTCACATCGCATATAAATCACCTGGATGGGATTCTCCGGGCATTGTTTAAGCTGGAGCCACAGTGACATGGCACACGCACACACACACACACAGTAGAGCAGGTCAGGGCTGTGGAGATGGAGAGGCCGTGGCTGTGTGCGGAGTAACCCAACCGGACAGGAGGTCTGTGGGGACAGCGAGCTAGAACTAGGCCTGAGTGGGATTTCATGTTATTTAAAGGTGGAGAAGGACGTCAAAACGCAGCTGATGGAGAGGTGATAGCGACAGAGCAAGTACGAACTGACTTACAAATGGAATATATTGATTTGGTATTGCAATTTTAAAACTAGAAATATTTAGGTAACGTGTCCACTGCTGGTAACTCAGTCTCCGTCTTTGGGTCTTAATATATAGGCTATAAAACCAGATATACTTTACAGTACAGTGGTCCCTCGCTCTATCGCGGTTCACTGTTCGCGGCCTTGCTGTTTCGTGGATTTTTTTTTTATATAGTGTAACATTTTTTTATAGTGTAACATTGTGTTCTGCATCCTGATTGGCTAAGAGACTGTAGATCTTTGCCGATTGATAGATGGGGGACGCGGGGGGAACCAGGACCAGACTGGAACTAGACCAGGACCAGACCAGGACTAGACCAGGACTAAACGTGGACTAAACCAGGTCTAGACCAGGTCTATACCAGGTCTAAACCTGGACTGGTCCTGGAATAAACCGGGACTAGACCAGGTCTAAACCAGGATTAAACCACCACGTGCAGCTCTTTGCTGGTTTCGTGCGGCTGGTTTGTGGCTCGGGCTGAGAGGAAGCAGTCCGGGCGCCGTGGTTCGATCTCGTGCTCGCAGCCCCGGTGTACATGCGGCCTCACGCCGGTCGTGCTGCTCTGTCACGGATTTGACCACGATGAGGGGTGCACGTGTCGCGCACTTCTCCAAGGGGTTGGTGTGCATCGCGTCCCGGGATGTGGCAGTGCTGGGTCACTGGATTCCTGTGGATCCAGTGACTCATGTCTCCGCTCCCCTCGGGCGTCTGGTGGGGCTCCCGGCGGAGCCCCCACGCTTCACTATTAATACATTTTGTTGAAAATCTATGAAAGTTTGAGTGTTTAAACGAGAGAGAAATATGAGAAAAGGTTAATTCCAGTCTGAGAAAAGCGTATAATGTGCGTGGTGAGGCATTTACAGCCTTAAAACATGTAGAATTGTAAAATAGAAAGTTGTCCTACTTCGTGGATTTCTCTTATTGCGGGTTATTTCTGGAACCTAACCCCCGCGATAAATGAGGGATTACTGTATAGGCTCTATTCATGCTTACTGGAAGCCGTTTGGAAACATGTGATTTGTTTTAAATTAGACAAATTATAATACACAAATTAATATTAATTAATATTATTATTTATAAAAGGAAAAACAAAAGAATACAATGACATCTTGTTGAATCTCTGTTCTCTCAGTTTTCTCAGATTTTACTATCGCCAACAGCGCCCAGAGGAAGCTGTCATCTGTGTGTTTCCAAACGTCTGCCGGTTTTGTGACGCAAGTGTGAATAGAGCCCATTATTCAGGAGATATTAAAATTGTATATTGTGAAGTCTTAATATGCATAAGAGAAATTGACATTCCCAATTTTTAAATTTCTGCTTAAACAGTCTCCCATTAGTAGAATAGCCCATAGCAGCCCCCCCATAATCTAAAATTCTCTGCCATAGTTTAAAAAGAACATGGACTAGATATTAGTATAACAAAATCTCACATTGTTGATTGCTGCATTGTCATTCACATAAAAAGTAACTACTTTGTTCAAAAAGATTGCAGAATACAGACAATAAACTCTTCAATTTGTATGAAAGAGAATTATTAATCTATAAAGTATCTGTGCCACCATTCTGAACAAAATCTATGGGAAACACTGTAACACTTTAATCAAATTGGCACAATGACGTATAATGACGTATCAGGAAACAGGACATAGGTATCAGGAAGAAGGAGGGTTTTCCTGGCCAATTCGGGCACTGTCGTGAAACCCGTACAACAATACACAAACTGCACATGTGCGAACACAGAGCCCACATCAGGTACTTCCGCCCACATTGGGTACTGACACCGCCTCTTGTATTCTCACGTATCACCACTAGATGCTATCTATGTTACCGCCATCTGATAGTGTGCCAGCTTTGGTCTGGCAGAAGAAGACTAAAGCGCACAGGTGAGTCTGAACAAAGGCCAGGTGAGGAAACAGGTTTCACATTTGCCACCTACTGGTAAAAAAAAAAAAAAATCAATTAAGGGCCTGTTTACATGAGAACGCTTAGGGGTAAAAACGACAAAATATTTTATCGGAAGTGCCTTTCGTTTACATGGTGACGGCGTTTTGAGGGCCTAAAAACGCAAAAATCTGAAACCACCCTCCAGAGTGGAAAAGTTAAATACGCTCCGCTGTAGCGTTTCCGTGTAAACTGCCCAAGACGCAAAACTGATCAGATCTGCTCACGTCACGTACGCGTTTACGTCACATAGATGCGGCAATACAAGAGTCATTTCAACAATTGTATAAATCGCACCCACACACGTCTACGGTCTTTTCTCTTCTTCCCGTACAAGTCTTTCTCACACTCTCACAGCCACACAGACGCCAAGACAAGCGACTTCCGCATGAGGCACTTCAAATGTAAAACCCGATGTGATTTTATATTTTCTAATTCACTGTAATCCTCCTGTAATGTAACTATTTTCAGTACAATATTCAAAAACATGTAAACAAAAATACAAGTCACTGAAATGTTTGGAGCGGAACTTAACAACTCATTTAAAACGCAACTAGAACATTTTATTTTGAAGTTTTACCTTTCTCTTTTCCGGTACAGTCGTGGTTAGAAATGTAACTTGACGCTGTTGTGATGTTTTTTTTTTTTTTTCAGTCCAGTTATTTACAGCGCCTCCCTTCGCTGGCTTTTGCGTCCACTTTTGCGTCTTCGTATAAACAAACATTTCCTGTTGAGAACGCTCGTCTAAACGCGGATAAAAAATTGAAGACGAGACGCCACTTTTGCGTCTTTCTGATTTGATCGTCGCCGTATGAACGTAGCCTAAACTTACAGATGGTAACTTTATCAATATGAGCTTTCAGCTGAGTTATAAGTGGAGCTAGGCAGAGATGCAGCTAACTGTCCTTCTCTCAGTGGAAGCTAAAAGGACTAGGCCTGCACTTGCAGAAAAAGGACATGACCAATGGAAGCAAATGATGAGTATGCCATTCCTAAAAGTTAGCAGTATTAAAAATCCAACCTTTCAGTAGACTCAGTTAATCAAATCAGTGACATTGTTATTGCAAATGTATTTTTTATATTGTAATACAAACATTGGCCCATATCACCCTGCCGTAAAACACATTCACAGTACTACTGAAGACTGGCAGCTGCTCACATCTCCACAGTCCACAAAACTTACACAAAAGACACACACAAACAACCACAATGTGATTGTGGCAAAGCAAGAGTGTAAACCAATCCATGTATCTACTCTTCTGTTTCACACGCTTCAGCACAGACACACTTTATAAACAGGTGCTCACCAGTGTTTAAGTGCACTTAAACGGTGAGCACACACACACTCACACGCACTGTCATGTCATACGCATTAGATTTCTTAAAGGTACAGTGTGTAGGATTCGTGGCGCATAGGTGGTGTAGGTACCATGCACTTCCTCTTTTGGCTACGGCAGACCTCGAGGGTCACCCGGGCGCGCCGTAACGCAGACAGCTCGCGTACCAGCGCGCACCCGGCGCTGTGTGAGCTCTCGCCGACAACTACGGTATAAATAAAGCGCGGTCCCGTTCACTGTTTTTTTTTTTCTTTTAGCATGAAAACATACATTCCCGATCATGTACCATGACACTCTACACATCAAATGAAACCTTACAGTCTCCTCTTTTTGACTATGTAATTCATTTCCCGGCACAACAATCACTCCCCGAGCACATGGGGATTTTATACGGAAAAGCACAAAACGAGGTTTGTTACTTAGCTTACCTTTGAAGGCTCTGGACAGGTCAAACTCAGTATTTCACCATAAACTTGGTCTCAATCTGTCCGTAAGGACCCAGCGAATAAAATCCAGTAAAACAATTTAGTCCAAAACACGTGTTAGATCCATTACGACGTCTGATCCGGCAGCATGCTTGTGTTGTTTACCCAAAACCACGAGCCTTGCCGAAGGCGAAGGCGGAGCCCAAATGTCCTTCTGCGGCTCTCGTATTCAAAATGGCTGCCTCTGCATGGGGAAGATCCCCCTTTTATGTGACTATATCTAAGTCTAAAAGAATACTTTGATTTCATGATGGAAGTGAAAAGGCTTGGAAAACAATGTATTTTTGAATGGGTATCTTCAATTTCAGTAATTAACGGGTAAAAATCTTACACACTGTCCCTTTAAGCATCCTTAATGGTAA
This sequence comes from Paratrypauchen microcephalus, assembly GCA_036785185.1. Lineage (NCBI taxonomy): Eukaryota > Metazoa > Chordata > Actinopteri > Gobiiformes > Gobiidae > Paratrypauchen > Paratrypauchen microcephalus. The sequence goes on along the minus strand of JAVJIX010000027.1, from coordinate 381,172 downwards.
TTGGTATATAGTAGGGCCTATTGCAAATTAGCAACCCAGCTAAGGGGCAGCCTGGGTTATAGGGTCAGGATAGTAGCAGTGTATAAGAACGAAAGATTTTCATGTAAACTCCAACTACAGAAAACTGACATGTCAAGAGCAACATTAGGAAAGCTTAGAGTTCATATTACGCTGCCTTCTGATCTACTGTAGGTTATGAGGCTGTTTCCTTATCACAAACATACCTCTCCATACACCTTTATTAGATAATCATCTATCAATTCTAATTTGGTCACATTTTTACATAGTGTTTTTCTACTTTCAAGACACTCAAATTGCTTTTTCAACCATTCACACCCATTCATACACCAGTGTACGCAGGCACTCAGGGCGAGGTGAGTTAAGTGTCTTGCCCAAGGACACAACAACAGTTTTCATCTGTGGGAGTCAGTGGACCTGACCTCTCAACCGTTGATGTTTATGTCAAGAGCATGTTTATGTCACACCACCGGCCTTCAGATTAGTAGACATTTTCAGCCGAGAATTTTCAATCTCTACTAAACAAAAAGTAAATAGTAGCTGTTTATGACAGTGTTTCCCAACCTTTTTTGTCTAGTGTTCCCCCTGAGCCTTTTTGTCACACTTTGAGTACCCCCTCATTCATACGTGTTGATAATTCTCCAAAAGTAGAACGTGACACAGTGGATTATTAAACTCATTGACTGCCGGAGACGTCTTTTTACGTCCCCTCACATCCAAACGTAGACTGCCGGAGACGGAAAAAGACGTCAATTGCGTTTTTCAGCAGGGGTTCCTAGGTTACGGCCTGGAGCAACTTTTAAGGTGTAATTCACACCTCTCAACCTGTAGGTAGCGATCTTGTATCATTATTTGCCGATCAGAGACGCGGAAGAGAGGAAGAGTGCAGTGTGTGTATGGTGTATTGGCCAGAGGAGCAAGATGGCGAGGCGAGGGAACCCGGAAAAGCAGATAACTGTTGATCAGCGCCTACGGAGCGATCAGATCGCTCTTGGGACCCAGGATCCTGGATCAGAGGATCGCAGAGACAAGCCGGATCAAGCAGCGAGGTCGGTGCCGAGATCTGCGCGCACGTGTGTGTAGCTGTGTGTGTAAAGGTTTATGCATGGGCTTGTGTGCATGTACATATATATATGTGTGTGTGTGTGTGTGTGTATTAGTTTTTATTATGGGTCTGTACTCTGGGCCTCAGACAAAGCCTCAACAAAGTTCTATTTTATATGAAAAGATATTATATCCTGTAAACATTTCTTGCCACTATTGATTTGAACGAATTTTCAATTCACAGAGCCTTATATTCTTATATTTGTAAATAAAAAATGTACTTTGTCATCAAAAATCTCTTTCTCTGTTATTTTAGATGTTTGAGGTGTCACTAAATCGATAAATATTGATGTCAAAGTCACTGATCTGCTCGAAATCCTTCTTTGCACAAAATGCTCGTTTTCTCCATTTTTTGGTCAAAAACCAGTGTTTTTGCTGAAACTTCCCTATGTTCTACTATCAGTTATTTGAGAACCAAAAAGGTTAGAAACATAATTTTTTTCCAGGTGAAAGAAGAGAGTCTACGCTTTATTTTGATGTGTGCCATGTCTATATAGTCAAAGAACTCAGTATTCTGTGAGTCTTGTAAAATCTGTGAAAATCCACTGAAACCTCCGGCAGTCTGGGGGATACAATTCTGAAAACAGGCCGGCAGTGAATGAGTTAAATGAAAATCATTTTATTTCAGCTCCTTAATTTGAAAATTTAATTCTCATTTTCTCTCTTTTCTTTAACTCAAATTTACTTAAATTAGAATTAAAAATTTCAAAAAAATCTCCGCCTGCGCCTGGCAGCAACACTGCCGAGTACCCCCTGGTTTGGAAACACTGGTTTATGACATCATGAGGTGGAACAGAGAATTTTGAGCTTTGGATATGTAGACAGACTAATAATGCAGGAAACATGTGAAATAAAACACAACTCCAGGTTTGTTTTTGAGGATGTTTCAGCGTTATAACATGGCTTAAAGCTCACAAGAGTCCATTTTGCGTAATATACGACCTTCAAATTAACCTTCAGTACTAGCAGCTTTCATTTTAGAGTACATTTTTGCAAACCCAATCATCATCCAAACTGACTAATAATGCTTTAAGAGATTTCAGCGCAGCCTTTCTTAATCACAAGCGTCTCTCATAACAGTGCTTGACAGAAATCCTATAATATGCTCTTTGTTTACAAGGGGGGCATAATGAAATGGACTGTCTGGAGCATGGGAGGGAGTCTGTTCAGAGGTCACGACCTAAAGATGACACCAGCTGAGGAGGTCACAGGAGAGCACTTAACCTGCATTATTGGACTGCATTACGCAAATAGACAATTCATTACACTGTCATTTTATTAGTGGTCGAATGTAACAAAGTAAAAGTAGTAAAATACTGTAGTTAAATGCGCATTGTGTAACTTTTCTGGTGGAGGGTCAGTCAAATGCTTTTCTTCATAGAGATGTTATTGCTTTGTCTGGCATGTTCCACAGTATGACATTTATTCAATTGCAGATGATTTTACTGCTCAAAATTACCCAGGAAAACAGATATTCTGCCTCTCCACAGACCTGTAACTTGGTTTGGTTTGGTCTCCACGAAGATAGAAAGGGTTAATGCCATACTGTGAAACATTCCAGACAAAGCAATAACATCTCCATAGAGAAAAGCATTAGACAGACCTTCCAGCAGAAAGTTACACAATGCACTTTTAAGTATAAATTTGAGGTATCTGTATTTTACTTAAGTGCTTTATACACATATTTTTTTAGAAATATTTTGATTTGTTCTACTTCATCACAATGTGTAGAAACATTAACTGATAAATAAAGTGATGGGAATGACTGTTGTGGAAATGACAATGTTTAGCATTTCTTTTAAAATCTCATGACATGTTAGCATGCTAATCTCTGTTTTAGAGTTAGCATAAAATATACTTGAAAATACACAATATAAAATGGTATTTTTCTCATTATTTGTACATTCAAAGGAAATATGAGGTGTTTGGAAATGGCGACCAATAAACCTACTCTTGGTTTAGCAAAACTTGACCTTTTGTTCTTGTTTCTCTTCCTTCCGTGGAGCTAATGTTGCTATGCTAACATGAGCTCCTGTCACATCACAACTCATGTGGTTCAAGTAGACAAAGGTTTAAAAAAAAAAGTTAAAAGTTACATTTTGTGGTGGAAATGACAGTGATCCCTAGAGACTGGTGTTCTTTTTATGAAAAATAAATAAAATATATCTTTCAAGAACGTTATGTTTTTCATTAAAATGAGGAATTTCTGTGCCATTTGTCAATGAAGTTACTGTTGAATCAAATTTAATTTCAGTCTTACGAGGGTCCAAAATCCGGCCAAGGGACAAAGGACATATAGCACTATAACACTTAATCTAAAACCATATTTTATATAATAAAAATAGTCATTTATCTATCATACATTTTTTGTAAGTTCGTCTTTGTGTCTAGTAAATGCAGCATGAATAAAAAAATATTTTTCAGCAGATTTGTTCATGTGATGCTTTTACCTGAGTATCTTTTTGCTTCTGTAGCTGCACTTTTACTTCATTCACCACTTGCACCTTTCACCTCCGTCCACCTAAAGTCAAGATCTGCTTCTATCCTCACTCAACACTTGTATAGCGCTTATATTAGAGAAGCGAGATGGCGTTTGTTGATTCATGGCTCGCTCGTGTACAGAGGGGACACAAAGAAGAAGAAGAAGGCGTGGCGGCCGGCGGTGCTCCAATCAAACACGGATCGATTTTCAGAGCTCCCACAGGATTTGGCGCAGTCAATAAGGGACTCTGTTAGACAAGTGAATACATGATGGATCTCGCATACATCTCAGAGTACAGTGTTAGGAGCTAGCTCACGGGCTAAGCTAGCATACTGACGTTGAAATACAGAAAGGAAAAAGATTGAATACAAGTGACAGTAAGGTTTTGTGACATTTATGAGGAAAGACTAAACAGGCAGTCACTATTTCACCCTTTCAAGGTCCCATATTAACCGTTGTCCTCATCACAAACATACCTAGAGTTGTGTTTTAACGCACAAACGGTGCATATTTAGTCATACTTAATCTTCACTGAACCAAAGGTGAAAGGTAGCTGTTAACTTGAAAACTACCACTACATGACATCACAAGGTGGAACAGAGCATTTGGAGCTTCGGAGATGTAGACAGACTAATAAAAAGATTACTCAAATATGTGTGAATGAAACAAAACACAACTCCAGGTATGTTTTTGAAGTAGGTCTAAAGCAGGACTAACACAGGACTAAAGCAGGATTAAAGCAGGATTAAAGCAGATCTAAAGCAGGACTAAAGCAGTTCTAAAGCTGGACTAAAGCAGGTTTAAACCAGTACTAAAGCAGGTCTAAACCAGGTTTCAAGCAGGTCTAGAGTAGGACTAAAGCAGGACTAAACCAAGTCTAAAGCAGGACTAAAGCAGGACTAAAGCAGGACTAAAGCAGGTCTAAAGCAGGACTAAACCAGATCTAAAGCAGGACTAAAGCAGTTCTAAAGCTGGACTAAAGCAGGTTTAAACCAGTACTAAAGTAGGTCTAAACCAGGTTTCAAGCAGGTCTAGAGTAGGACTAAAGCAGGACTAAACCAAGTCTAAAGCAGGACTAAAGCAGGTCTAAAGCAGGACTAAACCAGATCTAAAGCAGGACTAAAGCAGGACTAAAGCAGGTCTAAAACAGGACTAAGGTAGGACTAAAGCAGGAGTAAAGCAGGACTAAACCAGGTCTAAAGCAGGACTAAACCAGGTCTAAAACAAGACTAAAGCAGGTCTAAACCAGGTTTCAAGCAGGTCTATAGCAGGTCTAAAGCAGGACTAAAGCAGGACTAAAGCAGGACTAAACCAGATCTAAAGCAGGACTAAAGCAGGACTAAAGCAGGTCTAAAGCAGGACTAAAGCAGGACTAAAACATGACTAAAGCAGGACTAAATCAGGACTAAACCAGATCTAAAACAGGTCTAAAGCAGGACTAAAGCAGGTCTAAAGCAGGACTAAACCAGATCTAAACCAGATCTAAAGCAGTACTAAATCAGATCTAAAGCAGGACTAAAGCAGGTCTAAAGCAGGACTAAACCAGATCTAAAACAGGACTAAAGCAGGACTAAACCTGGGCAAAAGCAGGTCTAAAGCAGGCCTAAACCAGGACTAAATCACATTTAACATAGCTAAAAGCTCACAAATTTTGCATAACAGGACCTTTAAAGAGTTGTATTGAAATGTAATTATTGTCTTGATTAAGTATAGATAGATTTGACTTTTTTGAGTTACATAGAAAAAGATGGAATGAATAGTGACACTAAAACATACAGTAGCTGAACCCAAAAATATAAACAAGCAGAAACTAAAGCATTATAGGTTACCAACTATCAAGCTGTTTTGCAATCATTTTATTATAAATTGCTGAGTTATGCTGAGTTATTGTATCATGGGCTGTATTTTGGGATACATATTGTAATTGTGTGAAGTAAACCTAAAAAACATACACCAGGGACCACAGGTGGAAATTTGCTCTGATGATACAACCTGCATAATGCATCTCTCCTGTTAAGGTTAATGTAGATTGTGCACTGTCCCTGTCTCATAAATAAACTAAATAAATAAATAAAAAACTTGCACTAAATCACTAAAGAAGTGGAACGTCACCCATAGCATTCAGCTCCAGTCAAATGGAGGTCATGATGCTTGCTGTTATATGGGTGAATTTTGAGCAGAGTTAATTATTAGGAAGAGGAATTTATTAACAGACAAAATAGCAAAATAAAAATACCAGGATTATGTAGAGTGTGTTAATACAAAAAAATTAAGAACAAAATAATGCAGCAGTTATAGAGAGAGGAGGCGACAATTTTTCAATGTAAACTTAATTGGAGCCGGAGTCGATAGAGTGCGCCCATTTCTATTTGGAACGCGGCAACTAGCAGGTTAGCTATGTCCATTTATACATATGTGTCCAACCACGCTAAAACCGGCCGCATGTCGGGATTAGGGAAACGGAGATATTTGCATTAGAATTTTTTGTTTTGTTTGTTTTTTCAAAATTTGTGATTTTTGTTTTTTTGCAGAATGTGCTAGGCTAGGGCTAAACCAGAACTAAACCAGGACTAAACCAGGGATAAAACCAGGACTAAACCAGGACTTAAACAGGACTAAAACAGGACTAAACCAGGACTTAAACAGGACTAAACCAGGACTAAACCAGGACTAAAACAGGACTAAACCAGGACTAAAACAGGACTAAACCAGGACTAAACCAGGACTAAAACAGGACTAAACCAGGATTTAAACAGGACTAGACCAGGACTAAACCATGACTAAACCAGGACTAAAACAGGACTAAACCAGGACTAAACCAGGACTAAACCAGGACTTAAACAGGGCTAAACCAGGGCTAAAACCAGGACTAAACCAGGACTAAACCAGGACTAAAACAGGACTAAACCAGGACTTAAACAGGACTAAACCAGGACTTAAACAGGACTAAAACAGGACTAAACCAGGACTTAAACAGGACTAAACCAGGACTAAAACAGGACTAAAACAGGACTAAACCAGGACTTAAACAGGACTAAACCAGGACTAAACCAGGACTTAAACAGGACTAAACCAGGGCTAAAACCAGGACTAAACCAGGACTAAAACAGGACTAAACCAGGACTTAAACAGGACTAAACCAGGACTTAAACAGGACTAAACCAGGACTTAAACAGAACTAAAACAGGACTAAAACAGGACTAAACTAGGACTTAAACAGGACTAAACCAGGACTTAAACAGGACTAAACCAGGACTTAAACATAACTAAAACAGGACTAAAACAGGACTAAACTAGGACTTAAACAGGACTAAAACAGGACTTAAACAGGACTAAACCAGGACTAAACCAGGACTAAATCTTACGAGCTGTTTTCTCCGCTCAGCAAAAATCAATGTGCTGCTTTCAAATGGTCACAACTTCTTCAAATGTTCTCAGATTTCCATGTGTAAGGCATTGTTGGAAAGTTTAGAATCCAGACTTTCAGAATCTGTGAATAACTCAAAATGCTCCCGGGACGACTTGAGTCCTGTTTTGCTGCGGTCGGTCACATATAGTTCTCCATCTAAAATTCTCCAACCCAGATTAATGAAATGAAAGATGCATCGGCCTTCCCAGTGTGTACTATGGCACTTCACCTTTTACATCTCTTGAAAATGATGCTGTCCCATAAAAAATAAATACGGTGCTAGGTCGTAAGTATCCCATATGTTGCATAATGAGACGTCCACTGGCAGATCACTTAGTCGCCGGCTAGTAAATTCAAAATCTCCTTAAAGGCTTGCTGGCTTCCTGTGAGCTTCAGGATAGATTTTAAAGTTCTTTTATTGGCTTATAAAGCTCTTAACGGTCTTAGTCCTATTTATTTATCTGATCTGCTTTTATCATATGAACCCGCTCAGACTCTGTCATCTTTAAACTGTCCCAAGAGTCCAAACTAAAGCTCACAGTGAGGCGTCATTTAGTTTTTACGAGCCCGAGTCTGTGGAACAGTCTACCTAAGGATATAAGGTCCGCTGCAAGTGTTCATATATTTAAAAGTAAACTCAAAACTTCTCTTTTTAATTTAGCTTTTAATTGAAACTATCACTTGTTTAAATGAAATGATTATTATTACAGTTGTTGTAAATTAAATTATTATTATTTTATCCTCCAACTAATTTCAGCTCTCAATTATTTTTTCTTCTTTATAACTTTTAGGAGCTTTATGTTTTATGTTTCTGTCTAAATTCCTGTATAATGGAGGAAAGAATGGGGTGGGGGTGGAGTTGCTGTTTTTGTTGTTATTATTGTCATTTCTCTATTGCATGTGAAGTTTTTATTTGATTGATTGATTGATAAAGATTACTGTTATTGTCTATTGGCGTCATGATGATTGGGGCTAAGAATATTGATGGCTTGTGGGTGGGACGTTGCACAGAGTCTTACTGCTAACTGTAAGGAGGCTTCAAATAGGGCCCAAGAGAGATCACTAAGTTACTCTAACACGCATGGATGACATGTAAAATCTCTTCAGGCATGTTTTTGATGAGGGAACAATGTTTTAACATGGTAAAAAGCAACAACAAAAAAGATCCAATACTGCACAAAATTGACTCTTGTGAACTTTTAGCCATGTTATAATGTTGTTACCTGTTTGAGTAACCTTTTATTATTACCTTTTATTACTCAAAATGCTCTGTTCCACCTTTTGATGTCAGGAAGCGGTACTTTTCAAGTCAACAACTCCTTTTGACCTGAATCAGACTTGTCAGACTTGTCTTCTGAAAAGAAATGATCAAACTTAAAAAATAAACTTGAAAAAATATTTATAGATATGGGCCATTTTAGGTGCAAAAGTCCATTTTTTTAGATGCCAAAAACACAAAAAGTACAAAATTTATGGATCATTTGAGTTGACGTTATTAGACCCTTACATATGTCAATAATTTAAATAAATAAATAAATAAAAATACATTGGTACCCTTCGTGGCACAAACAGTTCCCATAAAAGTGCTATAAAATAAGACTGAATTAACATTTATTGAATTAACAGTCATCCAAAATATTATAGTGAAGGTTTATGGAGCACTTCCTGTATTACCACATGACATCACAAGGTGGAACAGAGTGTTTTCTGTTTGAGAGAAGCGTGTGTGTGTGTGTGTTAAACATGTGTGAATGAAACAAAACACGACTCCAGGTCTGTTTGTGATGAGGAAACAACATTATAACAGAGATCAGAATATAGCGCAATATGAGCTTTATGAATGAGTCCATCAACACCTAAATATAATACATTCATACTAGGGATGCAAATTATCGATTAATTCATTAATCTATAGTTGATTGACCTTATCGATCGATTAACGATTAACTGATAAGCGGTGTTTTTCACCTGAATTTTAGTGTTTCAATAGGGTCTTTAAGAATATAAGCTATAGTAACATAACACTGAGTCAAAAATATATCATAGTATTATTATATTGTATATTCCTCAATTAATTATTCCTTAGTAAAAAGCAGACAAATGTATTGATGCTGAATAACAATATACAGTAATCCCTCACTCTATCGCGGTTCGCAGATTTTATTTTTTTTATTTTTTATTTTTTTATAGGCTAGTGTAACATTTTTATTTTATTTTACATTGTGTTCTGCATCCTGATTGGCTAGGAGACTAGACCAGGACTAAACGTGGACTAAACCAGGTCTAGACCAGAACTAAACCAGGTCTAGACCAGGTCTAAACCAGGTCTAAACCTGGACTGGGCCTGGACTAAACCAGGACTGGACCAGGTCTAGACCTGGAGTAAACCAGGATTAAACCAACACGTGCCGCTGCTGGTTTCATGCAGCTGGTTTGTGGCTAGGGCTGAGACTACGCATTCTGGGCGCCGCAGTTCGATCTCGTGCTCAGCAGCCTCGCAGCCGGGCAGTGCCATTGAGTGAGCGCGGTGCGCGGTTGCCTTGTTTCGTGACCACGCGGGTGTGCATGTCCGTGATTAGCGATTAATTAATTATAATTAATGCATTTTGTTCGACCAACGTCTTGATCGACAATTAATCGTAAGTCGATTAATTGTTGACATCCCTAATTCATACTAGTTCTGATATTGAAATAGCATGTTCGTAGCCTGGTTAGCATACTATAAAGGAGTAATGAGCTCACACAAGTATTTGGCCAGCGCCTTTAGCAACTCCTCTGCATTTGTGGCTGTTTCTGTCAGCGCGTCAAATCTAATATTCTTTCTCAGCGTGTGGGTCTGATCAATTATGAATGGTGTGTATTTGAGTTGCTTTCTCAGAACCTGCCTCCTGCACGTCACTCTGGGCCCTCTGCTGATGTCACCTTTTACATCACTACCCAACATCTGGAAGCTTGGAAGTCTTTATTTTGCATGGGGAGTCTGACCCGTGTAGAGAGCTGTCTGGATCCCTCCTTTGCATCCAAAAGGCACCCGCCTCCCCCCTGCACGCTGCTAAAAAACTAGGGCAGATGCCTCATTTAACACTGGGGTGTGATGGTTACACACTCTGCATACATGTACCGCACGGAAACACAACACGCACCTTTTTCTGGCATGCATGTTCATAATGCTGTTTGCTAAAGCACGTGTTTCACACAGGTAAGGCGATGGAAACGTGATAAACAAGATTTTAGACGCACTTCAACAACAACGTCACACGTTTTAGTCACTATAAAACACAGACATTATCAACATTATATTAGTCATTAGTAAATCAGAAAGATTATCACTTAGAATCAAAGTAAATAAGTTACATGACCAGAATTATGCAGGTCATGTTGGTGGACTGAGTTGCTCAAGGATAAAGTAACAGTCTGCAATGCCAAGAGTGGAAAACTACCAACCAGACATTCTATCTAGGTCAATAATAATACTGGATTTCAAATGTAACTTAGCATGCACCAAAATTCTACATTAAATATGGAAATAATGCAATAGAAACTACTTTTATTTAGTATCATATGGTGCAAAAATAATAATAAAATAATAAATGGTGCTTTTTACACTCTATGTGTCAGTAAATGTGGCAGAAGACCTTCCAGAGAAAACACTTTCAGGGAATGAAGGGACTAAGACTAGCTAAGATGCTATAGGCTTTTTACACCATATGTGGCAGCAAATGTGGCAGAAGACCTTCCAGAGAAAACACCTGGCTCCCCCGGGGGGTTCCTGGGAGGGACACTTTTGGCTCTTCCACAGGATCTGCTGACCCTGCCTGAACAGTCCTCCTGAGACCTTTGAGACACAAAAGCCACTGAGAAGCACAGAGTAAATGTTGCTGCAGCAAAACTTGAATTTCCCTCTGGATCAATAAAATCTCTCTCTCTCTCTCTCTCTCTCTCTCGCTCGCTCTCTCGTTCTTTCTCTTTCTCTCTAAAGAGCAAAACCAATGATATATTAATAAAATATAATCACCTACACTCATGAATGTCCAATCTGGTATTCTACAAATAGAATTAAGTTGTATTCATTAATTCTACAAGTATGGCCAATACTTATATTATATTTTAATGTAAAAAAGCGTCTTGTCAATGCAACATTTTTATCTGTGTTGGATTATGGAGATCTTTTGTACATGAATGCTGCTGCTCAATGTCTTCGAATGATTGATAGTGTTTATCATGCCTCTTTGAGGTTCATTACAACCTGATGTCCACTCACCACTGTGAATTATACTCTCGAGTGGGATGTCCTGCTCTGACCACTCGCAGGACTAGTCACTGGTACACTTTCATTTATAAGGCAATATTGGGGCTACTGCCTTCATACATTTGCACCCTAATTGCTCTGAGAAATGCTGAATCGTATTCTCTTCGTTCACAAGAATATTTGTTGCTTTCTGTTCCTTTTGCTCGTACAGAACTGGGTAAAAAGGCATTTGTTTACTCTGCACCTTTCGCATGGAATATGCTAGAGAAAGACTGAAAACTAACTGGTTTAATTTCCTTGAGCACTTTTAAATCCAAACTGAGAGCTTTTGAGACCAATTCCACAATCTGCACTTGTTTTTTTTTAATAATGTTTTTAAACTTTTATGTCTTATCTGTGTAAATATGTAACAGTGTTTCGTGTTTGCTGCTGCCTCTTGGCCAGGACTCCCTTGAAAAAGAGGTTCTTAATCTCAATGAGACATTTCCTGGTTAAATAAAGGTCAAAAACTAATAAATAATACACAACAGACACAATATTAAAGTGAAAACCAAGTACCATCTAAGAAATGATTTGACATTGAGAGCACCACCTAGAGACCTAACCCAGGTCTATAACAGGACTATTCCAGGTCTACAGTAGGGCTCAACTAGGCCTAAAACAAGGCAACAACAAGCCCACATACTGTAGTAGTAGATAAGTTTGAGCAGTACTAAACATATTACTTTGATATGAGCATGGAAAATTGCATTAAAGGTCCCATGGCATGAAATTTTCACTTTCTGAGGTTTTTGAACGTTAATGTGAGCTCCCCTACCCTGTTTAGGGCCCTTCCTCCATGGCTAAAAGTTGCGAAATGTCTAAACTGAGCATATGCGGTCCTTTTCTGCCTCAAACGGGCGATTCTGAACAAGGCACCTTTGTTACGTAACATCGGAAATGCAAATGCAGTTCCACCACCGTCTGGATGTCCACCCTCTGTCTCTGGAAATCACGCCCAGAGACTTTGGACCGCGAAGGAGCTACGCAATGCGAAATGCGTTTTTTTATTTGCCTGGAGGCACGTGCGAGTGTTTCTAGGCTCGAAAGTCCTTTACCCGACCCTCTGGACCTCTGAAACAGCAGTGGCTTAATTTTATTTTCTGTGAAAATGTGTTTTTTCATTGAAATTCCTCTCCTTTCTTCCTCCGTGCTTCGGGTGGGCCCGCTCCTCTAACCCAATCTCTGTCCTTCTCATTTGCATTCAAGCAACAAGGCCCAGAATGACGCGTTCAGAGAGTTATTTTTTGACTCTGACTCTGTACATGTGTCTTTCTCATGCACTGAGTGTTGATTTTGAAGAAGGATTCATTTACAGTATTAGGGAACCATTAAGGCACCATATAAAAGCATCAAGAAGTACCATGTCATGGGACCTTTAAACGTGGTTCTGTTTTTTCACTTCTCAAAACTAGATCCAGACCTGTCCCAATAATGACTATATCCACTTGATACTTGATAGCTAGAACTATACTAGGGTGCCAATATTTTTTGTGCGTACACATTTTTTGTACACAATTAGGGGATTTCTTATTTTTTGTAGTAATAAAATGATTTTGAGGAGGAGAGAGTGGTAGAGGATGAGTTAGAAGACAACTAGTACAATATCCTGAATGACCTTGTATGTTTGTCAAAGCGGTTACCAAATTATTTTATCTGTAGCCATCTGTGAAACTGTTTACAGTGTCTTGTAAGCCTATGCGGGCTGGGCACAAATGTGTAAGACATTATAATAATAAAAACAGATCAGTTATCATTCTGTTATTTATCTGTTGCAGCCAATGTCTTTTATTGATACTGTCTATTTAAAAATGGTTTACCGGGATTATCTTGGATTATTGGCATCGAATCACTTGGATAAAATAGTTTCAATATTATCGTTTATATCTCTAATATCTCGTTATCGTGATAACCCTGATCAAGACATATACTGGTAAGTGCCTGTTCTGTGGACGAAGGTGCAGAAGAAGATCTCTATAGGGCATTCTCAGGAGGATTTGCCGGAGGCGGGAGTGAGTGGGCGTTAAGGACTTCGCTTCATCCCTCCTCTCGTCTCTCGTCTCTCCATGGTGCGTGGAAAGCCCCCGGTTCCTGACACACTCACTCAGTCCCAGATAGAAGGAGAAGCGAGCAGCAGCAGAGTAAATTATACAGGAGAAAACCAGAAATAGAACTAGAGCCGAGGCCGCGCGGACCCCGACGCAAAAAGTACACGCCGCTGCCAGTCGCAACACAGCAGTGAAGTACACAAGACCAAACCTGATCATGGAACACAGACTTAGGCTGGAGATCTGCCTTGGGTATCTTCACATGTGTTCACAATCAAAGACCTCTACGTAGACGTTAAAGGTGCACTGTGTAACTTTTCTGCTGGAGGGTCCGTGAAATGCTTTTCTCCATGGAGATGTTATGACTTTGACAGATTTTTTGAGCTATAAAACCACCTGGAATGGAATAAATGTAAAGTAGAGCTACAGGCAGAGCAACGACGTATCCATAGAAACAAGCAGGTGAAGGACCCTCCACCTAAAAAGTTACACAATGTATCTTTTAACAGTTTTTTCTTCTTGTTTCTATGGATACGTATGTAACTGCTCTGCCTGGATTGTTCCACAGTATGACATTAAACAGGTATTCTGACTGTGAGCGGGGTCGCCTCTCCACAGATCTGACCTGTAACTTGGTTTAGTTTGGTCTCCATGAAGATAAAAAAGGTTTAATGCCATACTGTGAAATATTCCAGACAAAGCAATAACATCTCCATGGAGAAAAGCATTTGACAGACTCTCCAGCAAAAAAGTTACACAATATAGTATTAAATATTAACTGATTTAACAAAGAAATATCATAAAAACAGCAATATATCACAAAATATCTTGTGCATTGCCATATTGTGATAATATCATATCATATCGTGAGCCATGTATGGAGTATCGTACCGAATTGTGAGGGAAACAGCGATTCCCAGACCTCTGAATGGACTTATCGGAGAAGAGGAGATAGAAGAAGACGCTTGTGTGTTTTTCTCGCAAACCTCTACTCGTGACAGTGACAGGAGAAGGCAGGTCCAACCATGAACCGTTCTCCTCTTTGCATTTGACACAAGAACATGAACGCCCACCTGACGACATCATGCAAGGTCAACCAAATGACAGTCCAGAATACACAAGAAAGTAGTACACTTCCTTGTGTAGTGAAGTACACTGCCTGACAAAAGTATTAGGACGACTGTGTATTTCTGAACTCTGGATGAAACTTCTGGTTCCAACAAGATAATGACCCAAAGCGCTCGTCCAAACTGTGTAAGGGTCATTTGGAGACGTGTGAACGGCCTCATCGACTACAGGTTATGACACGACCGCCCCAGTCTCCTGACCTGTCACCCGTCGAAAAAGTGTGGGATTATTTGGATATTAAAGTGCGCTCCAGGAATCCGACTAACATTAAACACCTGTGGAAATGTCTTCAGGATGAGTGGAAAACTATAGAGGATGGATATCTTGAAAAATTGTTCGAATTGCCTTGAATTTGTAAAGCTGTGATTAAGACCAAAGGTGGTTATTTTGATGAAAAAGCTATTTAACTTGATATTGTTACATTTTTACAATAATATGCCTTTACACATGATGAAATTTGGTTTAATATATCAATAAATTGATTGTTGTCATTACCAATACGTTATCATTATGAAAATTCAGAAATACACAATCTTCCTAATACTTTTGTCAGGCAGTGTACACTACAGCCTGGTTACACAGTTTCAGATTCTGTTTCTTGGATGCAGAAGATGTTGACCGACCCTATGTCAGTCCACTGTACCTGTTTTACATTATACATTTTAGAATCTTCCACAGCATGCTTTGTTTGGAGACCAAAACAGGCAAAGTTCCAAGTCAGATCACAGTCCAAATGCATGTTTCTAGGTATTTTTGAGTCATAAAACCACCTGCTTTGCCTAGAACGTTCCACAGTAGAGTTTAAACCTCATTTCAAGGGAGGCAACTACCAGCTCCATTACTGGTCAGCTCTGTGGAGAGGTCTACCCTATATTCATAAAGAGAATTACTGTATTTTTGAGCAATAGAAACATATGTAATGAATAAATACTAGATAGATGCATTTATTGACATTCCATGGGACATTCTAGACAAAGCAATAACATCTCCATGGAGACAAGACGGTTGACGGACCCTCTACTGGAAAAATTAGGCAATCCACCTTTAAAATCTTTGACCTAATTACGGATTTATTCACGCTATACTCCCAACTGCTTCAAATCCATGATATAATTACCAAAACATGAAGATACAAACTTCGCAACCGACCCGTTCTACCAACATCTACCAAGTCAAATTTCGCGAAACCTTTTGACATTAAATATTTTCTCCAGCTCAAATTTGGGGATGCCTTACCCAAAACATGCACGAGAGGCAGACCCATGTCCTGGCCCTCCCCGCCAAAGCAGAGGGCAGAGATAAAGAGACTGATGGCATCCTAAAATCTTCCAAAGGTTCACAGTAGAAAGCCAAGGTAGTTCCAGAGGTTCCGTATTCTTCCAGGTAAAGTTCGGTGGGCTAGATCCATGTTGGTGCTGTGTATGGGCTGGTTACTCCACTGTGTCTTTCTCCCTTCTGGCCTTAGTCCGTCTGCCTCACTGGAACTCCCTCCCACCGTCCCCTTCTCTTCGTTCAGTCTCTCGCTCTCCCACTTGTACGCTCCCTCACTCCTCCTCGGCTGTGTCCCTCTTGAAGTGTAGTAACTTTATTCCACCAAGAAGAAGAAGAAAAAAAAAAAGAAAAAACGGGGGGAGGTGAGCCTTTATTTTCTCTCTCAGAAAAAGTCCCCTTTCCTCAAATGATCCTTGTTAGCCCCTCCTTTGCCGGTGCGCCCGTGCTCTTACATACACATGGTCCATTCACTGACCAACCCTCCACCCCCTTTTGGCTTCCCATCGCGACGCATACCTCACCTCTCCGTCTCTCCACCTCTCTTTCTTCTTCTCCCCACTTCTCTCCACCTCTCTGGAAGCGTGCTCGTTCATGTCTACGCTACTGTCACTTCAATTTTTCATTACCAGGCTTTTCCCTTTGACAAAATACCTGCAGGACGTGGCCGGGAGCTTTGATTCAGGCGAAGATGAGAGTGGGTACACGTATTGCGAGGACTGTAGGTAGTCAGCAAAGTGCAAAACATGGTACTTCAGTTTGTGTCAATCAAAAGATGATCAAAAACTATTATTGAAATAGAACAAATACTGAAAACATAGCATGATGGGCAAAACTGATGGGCAAAAATATCAAAATATCGATATATTGTGATACAGTGTTGTTATTGGGGGCTGTATCGTCATATTGTGATAATATCGTGTAATGAGCCATGTATTGAGTATGGTATTGAATCATGAGGAGCCCTAATTTCAACTGCATGAAGCTTCCAGTTCCATTATTTTCATCTAATCAAAGTTCCATATGTCAAACAAGTCCTAAACAATGAGACCAAATACATGTAAACATGGTAACTCACTGAAGTGTTTGTTTCTTACACACTGGGAGAATCCCTTCTTATTGCACCGTAACGAGGCTATTGTGCACATTTGGGTGTGAAGGAAATGGAGCACCTGGTATTGAAATACATATTGTACTGCGAGGTAGTACCCAGCCAAAATCAGTGATGGGACAAAGACTTTGAACGTGTATTTAGTTACAGAATACTGAATCCCTAAATTTAAATGTATTTGATAATGTATTCTGTTACATGGTCCAATCAGAGGACTGTATACTCTTTTACACCGAGTTGCTTTGTATTATAAAACATGACATATCGTTACAAACAGCTTGATTTTTGTTGTACTGTTTGTTATGCATTCATTAGACGAGATATCACACACGCATGCACTGTAAGATCTGTGTATTCTTGTTTTATAGTTAATACTGTGCACTTCAAAGCCAAAATGACATGTTGAAATAGTGCCATGTATTTCTTTTAATCTAGGAATGTAACGGTTGTGATACCGGACTACTCATAATGAGTATTCAGAATAGTATTTTCCATACGTCGATTTCAATGTATAAAGTTACACTGCCTGACAAAAGTATTAGGACGATTGTGTATTTCTGAACTCTGGATGAAACTTCTGGTTCCAACACGATAATGACCCAAAGCACTCGTCCAAACTGCGTAAGGGTCATTTGGAGACGTGTGAACGGCCTCATCGACTGCAGGTTATGACACGACCGCCCCAGTCTCCTGACCTGTCACCCATCGAAAAAGTGTGGGATTATTTGGATATTAAAGTGAGCTCCAGGAATCCGACTAACGTTAAACACCTGTGGAAATGTCTTCAGGATGAGTGGAAAACTATAGAGGATGGATATCTTGAAAAATTGTTGGACAGAATGCCTCGAATTTGTAAAGCTGTGATTACAAATGTTATGGTGGTTATTTTGATGAAAAAGCTATTTAACTTGATATTGTTACATTTTTGCAATAATATGCCTTTACACATGATGAAATTTGCTTTAATATATCAATAAATTGATTGTTGTCATTACCAATACGTCTTGTTATCATTATGAAAGTTCAGAAATACACAATCGTCCTAATACTTTTGTCAGGCCAGTGTACTTGTGGCCATACCTGCCTGTCAAAGCCTGATCCCGTCAGATCTCAGAAGCTCAGCAAGGCAGGGCCTGGTTAGTACTTGGATGGGAGACCACTGGGAATTCCAGGTGCCACAGTGGGGTGCCAGTTGCAAAAAACTGTTGCTGTGTCCTTAGGCAAGACACTTTGAAAGTGGAGTGTGCGTGAGTGTTGGAGGTGGTCGGAGGGGCCGATGGCGCAGATTGGCAGCCTCGCTTCCGTCAGTCTGCCCCAGGGGAGCTGTGGCTACAGAAAGTAGCTTAACACCACCAAGTGTGGAGTGAATGAACAATGAACTGTAAAGCGCTTTGGGTGTCATGAAAGGCGCTATATAAAATGCTATGAATTACTTCCCAACACTGGCCATAATGCAGAGTCTACTCTGAAGGGCCTGGTTGATAAAAAAGATGAAAGTCTGCCATTTGAAAATGTTTCCCAATGTATTTAATATCATATCATCATGCAATATCAACATAATACAGACACAGTAAGAGTAAATGGCCGTTTAAAACATGTACCATATATTCAGTGTGTAGACAGAAGTTTCTCTGCAGTAGCGTAGACACCATCATCATGTTCATCTGTTACTCAAATAACACAAACTGAGAGTCCACTGACCTGTCATGATCAACAGAGCTGAAAATTAGCTGATCCACATCAGTGGCTGATTGATTGATACACTTCAGATATAAGGACTTCACTATGTCCACGATTCTGACACAACACGATTCTGACACAACAACGCTCCAGCAGGGCTCCACGTTTGAGTCATTACTGCTGCATGTCAACAATACTATGAAGTAACACCTTGATTCCACATAACATTAGCCATGTGGGTGCGTTACATCACTCCCCAGTCAGATCTATAAAGGACTAAGAGCCAATTCATTTTGAGAAAACACCCTTTATTGATCCCTTCTGCTCTCCATCACTTCCACTGTAACAGTTACCCCAATCCATAGGCCTAAACTGACACATAATCTCTGTGTGTTTACGCGTGTCTCTGTGTCTATTAACGCAATGTCACCAAATAATCCCTGTGTGGACGTGCGCAGCAGACGCAGCATCTTATATTGCACTGGCTATGTTAATGGACAACACAGTCAGTCATGTTAATGCACACGGCCAGTCTGGATGTAGTCAGTCATTTCTGCAGGTTGCTAGCAGCCTCTAGTGGATCCTCAGACTGAAGCTCAAACATATAGACCAGAATATCCCTTACTGAGCATTGCCACTCACTGGACTACCTGCAAAAAGCATTCATTTAGGGACGACTATGGGGAGGGGTGTATTTTCTCAGTACTACATTTTTGCACAGTGAGGTCAACATTGTGAGTCCCTTATTCCCAGTGCAACATGCCAGAGCACACTACACACTATACCGCACTACAGCACACTACCGTAGACTATTATAGCACACTATAGCACACTATAGCACACTACAGTACAGGAGTGAGGGGGCGGCAGGCTCACCGATCACTTTGTTTCTCTCAGAACTGAACCGGTGTGAAGAAAAGGTGTTGACACATCGTTTTAAAGGATAATTAACTGGGTTTTTTTTTACAATCTGAGCCTTATTTCGGTAATAAAACAAGTTGTTTTACTCACCCATAGCACTTTGGTGTCATATGGAGCACTTCCAGAGATGTTTTCGATTAGCGATAGCCGTAGCGCTAATATATGTACCGAGCGGTCTCCAAATAACACAAACTTTAGCACTTTTCAAATCATAGAAGCTCGATGTCTTAGTCTACACTTTCGTTTGAGTCAAAAGTGGCCTGTAATCCGAGATTTATCCATAATTTACAGCTTTGCGTTTCATGTTTGGGTCCCGGGAGCTGAGAGTGAAATAAACTGTGACTCCGCACATGCGCACTGGTGTCCTCATCTACTCGAAACTATGGATAAATGTCGGATTACAGGCCACTTTTGACTCAAACGAAAGCGTAGACTAAGACATCGAGCTTCTATGATTTGAAAAGTGCTAAAGTTTGTGTTATTTGGAGACCGCTCGGGGCATATATTAGCGCTACGGCTATCGCTAATCTAAAACATCTCTGGAAATGCTCCATATGACACCAAAGTGCTATGGGTGAGTAAAACAACTTGTTTTATTACCGAAATAAGGCTCAGATTGTAAAAAACGTTAATTCTCCTTTAACATGCTTCATAAGTTTCAGTTTCCTTTGTTGACACTCTAAGTCCCCCCTCTGTTTGCTCTCCATGGAAGTCACTCCCCCTTCAGAGCTCTGTCACATTACAATTCCGCTAATGAAACTACCGCACCTAGCTTCAGGTTTGTGAAGTTGTTGTCAATTTTTGTATCACGCTTTTGTATATTTACGGTGAATTGAACAGGATCTTATAGCTAACCATAACCTCCTGGGACCTGAAGAAAAAAAGTGTATCTAAATTATTATTATTATTAGGCTATTTTTAATTTTCTATTTGGAGGTAAATGAACACCTCAGCATTTCCATTTTGTTCATTTTATTTTTATTCATAATGTTATAACATGTCCTCTGTAATGGACGTCAGGGACATTTTGGTGTTAAATCCACGTGAAGTTAACAACTTAACAAAAACTTTTTTTTTTGATGACCAACATCTCTGACAAGCTTCTACAGTCGCCTCCCTTTTAATTTCTTATTTTGTTTTTATATATTATGTTTGTTTTTTGTTTTTTTTTGAGTATTTATTTACATATTTATTTATTTTTTATGTATAATTTTTAGTATTTTTTAATTATTATTTATTTATTTATTTTATTTTATTTTTTTAATCATAGTGCAGCTACAAACTAGAGTCTCAAAACAATTAAAAGACAGACTGGTTAACTCTATGTCCACTATAAAGGACACAAATGAATGGGCCGGTCTCAGGAGGACAAGGAGGGTTTGAACGGGGTCTGGGAGAGATCACTAGATTACTCAAACATGCATGGATGACATGATCTAAAGCCTCTTCAAACATGTTTTTTTTAATGAGAGAACAATGTTACAACATGGTAGAAAGTTCCAAAAAAAAAAGTAAATTTCACATACTACCCCCTCTTCAAGCAAGAAATTTAAATCATTTAAATTTGACTTTCATGCCTCATTTATAATTCTAGAATCTGGAGGGCTTAAAGGTCATGACATCAAAGTTATAGAACAGAATTTACAGAAATTTACTGTCACTGTGGATTAAAAACATCAAAACGTCAACAGGATGAGCAAAAGAAGAGAGGTTTTTGGAGCGTATATGTTGCATTTTCATTCACCTTTGTTTTAGTACCCCTCAAAATGCTATGTTCCACCTTGTGATGTCATGAAGCAATAGTTTTAAGGTTAACTTAGCTACTTTTACCCTTTGTTCAGTACAGATTGACAGTTTCAGGGCTGAAATGATCCAAACGATTCTAGTGAAGGTGCATGGAGTTCCTGTAGGCCTGTTACTGCATGACATCACAAGGTGGAGTGTTTTACTAGTATGTTTGAGAGAAGAAGTCGGCGTAAATATGCAGGGTTTGTGCGTTAAACATGTGTGAATGAAACAAAACACAATCCAGGTATGTTTGCGATGAAGAAACGATATAATAACATAGATCAGAAAATAACGTAATATGAGCCCTTTAAAGTCAAGTTCACGTAATATAGGAGCTTTAACACGTGTAATACAACAAAATACACAGAAATTTACTTTTTCTAGTAGCCTCATCACATGCAAACCTTCTAGATCATCTCCTTAAATCGTGTCCTTCTCAATTTAATGAATGAAACTGCAGACTCGGAGAATTCCCCATCGCTTACGCTAACCCCTCTCCCTTTTGTCGCCGGAGAATTCATCACATTAAAGCTTTAATGCTAAAATAACAAAGCATTCATCATGTCCAACGCTGGCCTAGAAATCAGCGGAGCCACTGTAGAAAGAAGGCACTCCAGCCCTCCACCCGTCTCCTGACTCCGCTATCGAAGGTGGAGGAGCGTGATAAATACGAAACGCAACGGGCAAGGTGTTTTTGCATATGGCTATTGAGCGGACAGCCTTCCCATCATCCTTTGCTCCTTTTGGCTGTCCGGGGTGTAAAGCCCTGATGTTAATTTGCAGCCCGTGGGGACATTAGTTAAACGAATATGATGTCGTGTAAATATTGCAGAGAGGAGGAGAAGCGAGGAGGAGAGGAGAGAGGAGGAGGAGAGGAAGTGGTGATTAAACCTCACAAAGGCGGCGGACAAGAGACGGAGGACAAAAGGAGACCAGATTGAATTAAATGATACAAAACGCGGAAAAAGAAAAGACAGTGAGCGTTAACCTCCCGTTGCCATGGTAACAGGAAAAAGCCTCGCGCATTCGAAGCAACAGTATCCGGTGTAGTAGCGGTGTTTTGGTGTGGTGGTGGTGGTGGTGGGGGAGCCATGTGAGCAGCGTTGCCATGGAAACTGAACACCTCGCAACCACCGGCTCTCTCTCTCCTTTCCTTTCACTCTCTTCCTCCCGCTCTCTCCGGCTATCTCTTTCTCTGTCCCTCTTTCTCTCTCTTTCCCCCCTCCCTCATCTCTCTCAGTCTCCCACCCTCTCTGCCCCCCTCAGTCAACCCCCATCCTTCTCTCTCTTTCCGTCTCCTCCTCTCTCCCCTTCTCCCTCTGCCACACCTCTCACTCACCCCTCTCCTTCTCTCTCTCTCTCCTCCCCTCTCTCCTCTCTCTCACTTAATCCCCCCTCCTTCTCTCTCTCTCTTTCCTCTCTCTCTACCCTCCCTTCCTTCTCATTCTGTCTCTCTTCCCCTCCCGTCTCACTCAGCACCCCCTCTCTTTTCCTCTCTCTGTCTCCCCCTCCCCACTCTCTTCCTCCCTCTTTCTCCCTTTCTCTCTGGCCATCTTTTTCTCTGTCCCTCTTTCTCTCTCTCACACACACACACTCTCCTTGTCCTCATCCTTGTCTCTTTCTCCCCCTTCCTCTTCCTCTCTTTCATTCTCCAACCCTCTCTCTGTGTCCCCCCTCCTTCTCTCTCTGTTTCTCTCTCTCCTCCTCTCTCTGTCTCCCCCTCCTTCTCTCTCTCGCTCTCTCTCCCCTCCCCTTTCCCCTCTCTCTTACTTAATCCCCCCTCCTTCTCTCTCTCTCTTTCCTCTCTCTCTACCCCCGCTTCCTTCTTATTCTGTCTCTCTTCCCCTCCCGTCTCACTCAGCACCCCCTTCTCACGCTCTCTGTCTCTATTTTCCTCTCTCTGTCTCCCCCTACCCACTCTCTTCCTCTCTCTTTCTCCGTCTTTCTCTCTCACACACACTCTCCATCCTTTTCTCTCTCTCCCCCTTCCTCTTCCTCTCTTTCATTCTCCAACCCTCTCTCACTCACAGGGGGGCCTCCTTCTCTCTGTCTCTCACTCTCTCTGTCTCCCCCTCTCCTTCTCTCTCTCTCTGTCTCTCTCCCCTCACTCAACCCCCCTCCTTTGCTCTCTCCCCTCTCAACCTCCCTATCTGCCTTTCTCCCCCTCCTTCTCTCTCTCTCTCTCTTTCTCTCTGTCTCTCCCCCCTCTCTTTCTCAGAGGGTGAAAACATCGAGCGTTTACCTCTCCACTTTCACCTCGCGGCGCAGTCACGTGACCGTAGAGCTTTTAGTGGCGCAGCTGGGGGATTCAATAGATGCCTTGTATGCAGCAAAAAAGTGTGAGAATTTTGGACTCCAGGGTAAATTTGTTCTGTTCTGGCAACACGGAGGTGAAAACGCAAGCGCCGGCGACGGCTTTAAGCACACAGGCTGTAGGAAAAGAAATAAGACGCATGAAAGAAGCAACAGTTTTGAAGCAACCAACTTATTAAAGAGCCCATGTGACGCCATTTTCTGATCTATGTAGTTTCCTTATCACAACTGTATGCACATTATGAGGCTAGGCTATAAAAAACAAAACAAAAAAACAAGTTTAGGAGTTAGAGCTTTCTGTATTTGAAGTCATTTCAGTTAGATATATTTTTTACTTCTGTTTAAATGAGGCAATGAAGTCAAAACTATAGGATTCACAGCAATCCAGTATACAAGACCAGCCACAATAATACATTCAAAGTGCTATATACTGTATTGCTGAAGTAAATATAGACACATAATAGAAAAGATCAAATGGAAACCAAACCGTAAAGCAAAATTATCCACAAAAATGTGCAAAATTGTTAAAAAGGAAAAATAAATAGATAAAAGTCGATATAGCAATATACTTAAAGGAGAATTAACTTTTTTTTTTTTTTTTTTACAATCTGAGCCTTATTTCGGTAATAAAACAAGTTGTTTTACTCACCCATAGCACTTGGGTGTCATATGGAGCACTTCCGGAGATGTTTTAGATTAGCGATAGCCGTAGCGCTAATATATGCCCCGAGCTTGTAATATATGCCCCGAGCGGTCTCCAAATAACACAAACTTTAGCACTTTTCAAATCATAGAAGCTCAATGTCTTAGTCTACGCTTTTGTTTGAGTCAAAAGTGGCCTGTAATCCCAGATTTAGCCATAGTTTCGAGTAGATGAGGAGGCCAGTGCGCATGTGCGGAGTCACAGTTTATTTCGCTTTCAGCTCTCGGGACCCAAACATGAAACGCAAAGCTGTAAATTATGGATAAATCTCGGATTACAGGCCACTTTTGACTCAAACGAAAGCGTAGACTAAGACATCGAGCTTCTATGATTTGAAAAGTGCTAAAGTTTGTGTTATTTGGAGACCACACGGGGCATATATTATATGCCCCGAGCTACGACTAGAACTCGCGCTACGGCTGTTGCAAATCTAAAACATCTCTGGAAGTGCTCCATATGACACCAAAGTGCTATGGGTGAGTAAAACAACTTGTTTTATTACCGAAATATGGCTCAGATTGTAAAAAAAACGTTAATTCTCCTTTAATAGTAATACTTGGTCTGGCCTATGTTGACAAAGTACCACTATAGTACTGTAGTATCATTCATACTTTCTCCATTGCAAAGCTGAAGTAAACCAAAGTATATCTCAAAGTAGTATAGAAAAACGTAAGCTTTTATGCTGAATGATGAGTTACTCCGAGTGTGTATGTGTGTATGGTATTTAATCTTACAAACATCATTGAGACCGAACCAGACGAAGTTACAAGTCAGATCTCTGGAGAGGCAATCTGGCTCACAATCAGAATGCCTGTTGTTTTTCTAGTTATTCTTGAGCTGTAAAACCACCTGTAATTGAATAAATGTAATGCAGAGCTGTTTAATGTCATACTGTGGAACATTCTAGGCATTCTGGACCCCTAAACAGAAAGCTACATAACACACCTTTAACCTCTCCAAGATATCTGAGATTGCGATATTGTTACATCCCTAATGATTAGCTCTGATTGAATGGACATTATGGTGAAGCCTGCGCAGGTTTGTGACAGAAAAGCGGTGGCGAGGCTCATCTGGAGTTGAGAATGTACGCGGCAGAGGGGGTAAAGAGACGGTGGTGGGGGAGTTCGCCTGGATTGAGCTCGGAGGGTGAGGGTGTAGAGATATGGAGCTGCGGCAGAGGGGTGGAGGGAGGGAGGGAGGGGGGTCGGGGTGGGCGGGAGGAGGGTGCTGGGGGTGCGCGGAGAGACGGGCGGCTGCAGCACTGCTCGCTATACCCTGTCACCGCCAACAACAGGGAACGAAATCACAGAACCGCTGGACTTTCCTAACACGGCTCCCTCAAAACGTATGCAACAGCTTTGTCGTTGAATAATTAAGTTTGGAAGAATGTACATTTTCGAGGTTTCTCCAAACTCCAGAGGTTGCAGTGCGTTATGTTATATATCAATCGCTATCAATTGTGAGAAGGAAAAAAAAAACGCACTTGCTTTGAATGCTTGTGGCGTTTGAGCAAATGTCACCAGAAAAAAAAAAATCATTGCAAAGAAATGATCCCAGCGATGACCATTAATCTGCAGATCACCTCAGGCAGCGTTGCTAGCGTTCTTGCATGTGCGCGTGTGTTGTAAGAGGAAATGGTGCCATTTAGACGGACCGGAGTTGTTACACATGATTGATTATCTGTTCAAAAAGCAGGGAAGCCGAGATTGCGCTCCAGCTTTGGTTAATAACGCCAGCGCTGGGGATAACAAAGAAACAGAACATTGAGCTCATACCATTCACTGAACTCTGTTTGGCCCTTCTCGCATCCAGGCATGTGCCATACGACTTTTGAAATATGGCGCAGAGACGAGAGAGGGGAAGTGCGAGGCGTGCAAAAGCCGAAGATAAATGAGAAACGCTTGTTGGAGAACGCACAAACCCTCAATAATACTGCACTGCCATTCAGCTGGAGTCTACGCAAGGTGACCCTATGTATCAGTTGGAGCATGTTGGTTGTGCCAAAGCTGGCCCCTGTCACTCCACAAAACCTTTATCTAGAGCACCTGTCTGGGGGCAAGTTGGAAATGTAACACTGACCTTGAATCAGCACTTAAGAGAAACTCAGTGATGCCAGGCCCACGGTCCGAAAAGGGCTTTTCACAGCTACGTCACTGCACTGTTAGGTATAGCCAGGCTTAAGTTCTGTGCTCTAGGCCCACTCTCAAAATTGCATAACATAAGACAGATTGCAAATTTAACTCTTAGAATCATGCGGTATCTTCAGTTAGTCAAGCCAGCGGTAGCTCCTGGTGATTTGCAGGTCCCCCGTGGGTATGATCTTACCTTATCTCTCTTAGCCCCCCGCAGAGGGAAGAAGCACGCAAAGAGAAACTTGCCCCAGCTGATGACGGCAGCCAGGCACCAGTTGAGGCGAGCCATGCCTGCGTCTGTCCCCTCTCGTCTGCCAGTGTGGTATCTCACCCTTTAATCTCCGGGACAGAATCTCCCCAAAAAAGAACGTCAAGTAACAAAGACCCCTTCCTTTAATTGAATCCTTTCAGGTGATTTAAGAAAGCTTTGGAATTGTTTTTGGGCTAGCAATCTGGTGGTGTCTGCAAGTCCAATTTGTGCCAGTTTGAAGCCAATGGCATCCCCGCGTGAGGCAAGACTCCAGGGCAGTCTAGAGGGACTTGGTGCGCCAGAAGCTCAAGCCCATCTTCATATCATTCAATCCATGAGTGTTTGTGATCCGTCCACCACAGCCCCGCGCCGATGACTCAGTCCTCAAAGTGTGATGAGCACCGTCGGCTGCATAATGCGAAGGGTCCAGAGCCGATCGACGCCACCGTTACACGCTGTCATGCTCGCGCTCACTGTCTTCTCACACACACGCACACACGCCTTCGACGGGGAGGAAAAACCGAGTCCTGGCGCGTCCGTCCACAGGCGAGCCAGAGCCGCCCGCCCCCCCCGCTGTCACAGAACGAGGGTCCCCGGTGCACGCTCACTCCAGCTCCACACACGCTCCTGTGTGCTCCTCGCTCACTCTTCTCCTCACACACATACGCACATGCACTGATGCTGCAGCACTTACTAAGCACGCGCCGGAGGAAGAGGAGGAGGAGGAGGAGGGAAGCAGGAGCGCGAGGAGGAGGAGGAGGGGGGGACGCTACAATGACTACGAACAGCTTTTGCAAAAGACCAGAAAAAAAACAAAAACAAAGGGGACTTCTTCTATTACCAGTGACATCTCAAACTGTGCTTGCATGAAGAATTGGGAAGCGCAGGCAGAAGAGTGCGCCAAGTCACCTGGGGAAAGAGGGAAGAGGTTGGGGCAGAGGAAAGAGTGAATGAATGAGAAAGAAAAACGGATGGATGGAATAAGAATGACAAATGCCACGGTCACAGAATTTGAGCGTTGCGAGCTGTCAGGGGGAGATGATCGCGTGGAGAATTGGGTCGATGACAGAGAGGAAAGAGAGAGACGGAAGGAAGGAAAGAGGAAAATAAAGGATAGAATAAGCGGGGTGTTGTGCGGTTGTGTCTCGGCTGATTATTTCCAGCCTTACTCCGGATTGCAGGTGGTGCCCGGGCTGGTTTCTCCGTGGTGCAGTCTCTCTACGCTTCACTGGGAGCACATTTTCACTGCAGAATGCCTGTCTCCGCTACACCGGCCCCCTCCTCATCTCATCTCATCCCACCCCCCCTTTTCTCTCTCTTTCTCTCTTTCCCTTACCCCCCCACCACCACCACCCCTGCCGCCGCCACGGCCACAATCACAACACATCAAAGCAATGAGCGAAGGAGATAAAACGCAGAGAGAGGAAGGCGCTCTGTCAACCAAAGATAGCTTCGAGAGGAGGTGGGGGGTTGGGGGCTGGGAAAGTAAAAAAGGGGGGGGGGGGGGTGGGGGGGGGGCCGGAGCCGAGACATAACGTAAAGTGTTTTGCCATATGGAAAAGGACTGCGACAATAAAACGGGAATGATTCTCGTCTTTACACTGTACCTGATTGTTAAGCGGATGATGCGTACTTACGTGGTGATGTGTGGAGACGTGCAGCTCGTGGTTGCGGTAGTAAAAACTTACAACCAAAATTGAGAAAAGAGTAAATCTCATGACGTGACATATACTACATATACTGGACAGCTTAACAATCGAAGAGTATACAAGTAGAACATATCCTTTCATGACTACCTGTTATGGGAAAGCTTTGAGAAGAATGTAAAGAAAGGGATAGTATGTCTAGTGACTTTATAATGTACAGCTCTGGAAAAAAAAAACAAGAGACCACTGCAAAATTATCATTTTTTTTCTGATTTGACTACTTATAGGTATGTGTTTGGGCAAAAGGAACATTTTTGTTTGAGTCTATAAACTACTGACAACATTTCCCCCCAAATTCCAAATAAAAATCTTATCGTTTAGAGCGTTTATTTGCAGAAAATGACAAATATACATGTTTTCAGAGCTCAAACAATGCAAAGAAACAACGGCAAATTCATTTTAAAACAACATAATACTAATGTTTACACTTAAGAAGAGTTCACAAATCAATATTTGTTGTAATAACCCTTATTTTTAATCACAGCTTTCATGTTCTCCACAAGTCTTTCACATTGTTCTTGGGTGACTTTATTCCACTCCTGGTGCAAGGACTGAAGTAGCTCAGCTTTGTGTTTGTGTTGAATTCAACAGACGCTGGAATGGAATGGCTGTAATACATGTAGAGATGCTGATTTCAGAAAAAAATGCAGTGGTCTCTTTTTTTTTTTTCCAGAGCTGTATAATGTATAAAAGCATTAAAGGAGAATTAATGTTTTTTACAATCTGAGCCTTATTTCGGGAATAAAACAAGTTGTTTTACTCACCCATAGCACTTTGGTGTCATATGGAGCACTTCCAGAGATGTTTTAGATTAGCGATCTCCGTAATGTGAGTTCTCGGGGCACATGTTTGCGGTCTCCAAATAACACAAACTTTAGCACTTTTCAAATCATAGAAGCTCAATGTCTTAGTCTACGCTTTCGTTTGAGTCAAAAGTGGCCTGTAATCCGAGATTTATCCATAATTTCGAGTAGATGAGGACGCCAGTGCGCATGTGCGGAGTCACAGTTTATTTCGCTCTCAGCTCCCGGGACCCAAACATGAAACGCAAAGCTGTAAATTATGGATAAATCTCGGATTACAGGCCACTTTTGACTCAAACGAAAGTGTAGACTAAGACATTGAGCTTCTATGATTTGAAAAGTGATAAAGTTTGTGTTATTTGGAGACCGCTCGGGTTACGATATCGCAAATCTAAAACATCTCCGGAAGTGCTCCATATGACACCACAGTGCTATGGGTGAGTAAAACAACCGAAATAAGGCTCAGATGGTAAAAAACGTTAATTCTCCTTTAAAAGAAATATATATATACAATTTACTTTTATACAATTGAACTGTTAAAAATGCCGATCTCTGAAAGAAGTAGGGTCCAATCAGACTTCCTCAAATAGGAAACGTATACCTTAAAAGTTCTGTATTACGCAAAATTGACTCTTGTGAGATTAAAGCCATGTTATAACGTTGTTACCTCGTCAAAAACATACCTGGAATTGTTTTGTTTTATTCATACATGTTTGAGTAATCCTGCATTATTAGTCTGTCTACATCTCCAAAGCTCAAGTGTGATTTTAAAGAGTGATCATAGGCTTACAGTTTATTCTTTGTATAGAAATGTTCTCAAAAGCCAAATCAATGTATTATACTGTACTTCAATCTAAATAATATTGTAAATAATATAAATAATAGATAATATTTGTAGAACATGGCAACAAAACCATTGCAATTGAACTCTAAAGTGTTTAAGAACAATTAGAAATGGTAGAAATGGTATGTACTAATAATTACAATATTTTAGTAAATGATTAGTTAAAGGTGCATTGTGTAACTTTTCTGCTGGAAGGTATGTCACATGCTTAATAAAATAAAGATTTGTCTGGAATGTTTCACAGTATGGCATTAAACCTTTCCATCATCCTCAAAACTGAACCAGACCACGTTATAGTTCAGAACTGTGGAGAGGCAAGCCTGCTCACAGTCACAATGCCTGAATTTCGATTCTATTTCTGATAAAGCCATACACTGTTACTGCTTCTGCCCGTAGCCTGAGGTCTACCAGCCAAAACTTGCTGATGGTCCCTCGGACAAGCTTTAAAACGTGAGGCAACAGATCCTTTCAAGCCTTCTCCAGTAAACTCTGGAATGAACTGCCTCCTTGCCTACACTCTCTAGATAGTGTAGATGCATTTAAAAAGCAACTAAAAACCTTACTCTGTGAACAATGGTAATGATAATGGTCACATCTTTATATAGCGCTTTTCCACCTTCAAGGCACCCAAAGCGCTTTACAACAAGGAACCAATCACCCATTCACACACACATTCACACACCAGTGTACGCAGACACTGGGGGCGAGGAGGGTTAAGTGTCTTGCCCAAGGACACAACGGCAGCATTCATCTGTGGGAGCTGGAATCGTACTAACCAACCTGTGGGTCAGTGGATCTGACCGCTCAACCACTGATGTTTCTTATGTCAAGAGCGGGATTTGAACCGCCAACCTTTGGATCAGTGGACAAACGCTCGACAAACTGAGCTATTGCCGCCATGCAAGTGGTCCTGCCCCCTCAGGTTTTTTATGTGGCCATACCGGCTTGTCAAAGCCTGATCCCGTCAGCAGGGCCGGGCCTGGTTAGTACTTGGATGGGAGACCGCTGGGAAAATCAGGTGCCACAGTGGGGCCAGTGGCAAAAACTGTCACTGTGTCCTTAGGCAAGACACTTCACCCACATTGCCTAGTATGAAAATGGAGTATGTGTGAGCGATGGTGGTGATCGGAGGGGCTGATGGTGCAGATTGGCAGCCTCGCTTCCATCAGTCTGCACTAGGGCAGCTGTGGCTACAATAGTAGCTTACCACCACCAAGTGTTGCCCAAATTTATTCCACCCAAGCATTTTGTAGACAAACTGTTCACTTGGCCCATATCACGGTCATATCCTCCACACCAACCTTCCAGAATAAGCGCCTGCAGATCGCGGTGTGAGCCCGGGCATGGGTCCCACTCTCTTGGCAATGCACTGACCTTTCTCATTAGGCATAAGCAACTTGCATAATCACTGCTGACTTCTATTGACTGGGCTGTCACGATGCCTATGCGTTTGACTGGGGAGCCTGTGAAAAAGTGCCGTCTGCCAAAAAACTTCTCTCTCAGCGACTGTCCTTTGTGGTCCGCAGCAGGATCGGAATCCATCATTTTCGCTCTGTGCACAAAAACAGTGAGATTACAAACAGGAGCTGCCCTTTATCCTCCGGGGCACCAGGGGGTTTCAGGTTCAAGTGTGGTATCAATAATCGCTAATGTTGGCATATTTTTTTTGCTTCTATGCAAATAAAAGTACTGAATCAGTCAGAGTTGTGAATTGCAGTTTTAAAGGCGCTATGGTCACTGTATTGTTGTTCACAATCAAACAAACAGGACGTAAGTTGAGCCAAAGTTTGTTTTTCCTCAGCAAAGGCCATTCTCTTCTTCAGCAAAGACCAAAGCTCATTCATTCATTCATTCACATGCACATGTCTGCATCTAGAAAAGAGACAACAGTGAAGAGTGCAGCTAAACGAACTAAAACCCCATTCCAAACACTACATTAAAAACAAAAATACAAATATGCCACATGTGCAAAGGGAATATAAATAAGATAATATCATAAAATCACTTGTTGCTGCTGGAACAAAGGTGCTTTTGTAGCACTTTTGTTTGATAGTCTGATATGGGTTTTTCATAGGTAATAGTGATAAGATTTGCCGATATTTTTGGGCCGATACAGTATGTATAGCTTACCCCACTTAATCACTTTCCCCTGTTGACTGTTTCATTTTACTTGAATTGCTTTGTCCATTCTATTAGTTTTATTTTGTATATACTGCCTGTTTTTAACTGTTTTTAACTGTTTTTAATTGACTGTCTTTGTGCGGTGTCCTTGAGTGTCTAGAAAGGCGCCTTGAAATAAAATGTATTATTATTATTATTATTATTTATGTAAGGGCAATATTGATTTTCATCAAATTATGTAATTTCAATTGACTACAAACTCACCCCCGCCCTTATATACCACAAACTGAGAGAGCTGGCTAGTCATATTCAAGTGCTCAAATAAAGTTTTATGTGTATTCTTTATGGGCAACAGGTCAGTCAAAATAAATGATCGATTTATGCTGGAGATTTAACGCTGATACTCTAAAAAGTGCACATATTGGCCTGATATATTGGCCAATCAATGTATAATCTATCTCCATTGATTAAGGATGCACCAATCCAATAGTGGTATCGGTACCGTTGATACTGAAAATTTTGCTGGATCGGATATTGATTCTGTAGCTATTCTAGAGATAAATAACAGTTACATAACACATTTGGGTCAGTTTTGTATTATTTTAATTTTGTTTAAAGGAAGTAAAAGTTACAGTCTCTGCACTGGTATCAGTTTTTATTCATTCATCTTCTTCCGCTTTTCCATTTTCTGGGTCGCGGGGGCAGCAGTCCGAGCAGATCTGCTGCCCAGAACACAATGCACCAGCCCCCATGAATCCTCCCGCGGGTGGTGGGTCCACAGGAGGATGTATCAGTTTTTAATCAATTTTAATAATTAACATTTTTTAATGATGTATGTATATATATATATATATATATATATATATATATATATATATATATATATATATATATATATATATATATATATATATATATTTTTTTTTTTTTTTTTTTTATTAAAGCCCCAGTGTGTAGGATTCGTGGCGCATAGGTGGATGGTGCTATTGCACTTTCTGTTTTATCTACGGCAGACCTCGGCGGTCACCCGGGCGCGCGCACGAGCCGCGCGCCGCTACTGTATAAATAAAACGCGGTCCCGTTTTTTTTTTTTTTTTTTCTTTTCTCATGAAAACACACATTCCCGATCATGTACCATGACACTCTACACATCAAATGAAACCTTACAGTCTCCTCTTTTTGAATATGCAATTCATTTCCCTGCAAAACAATCGCTCCCTGAGCACATGGGGCTTTTATACGGAAAAGCACAAAACAAGGTTAGCTTACCTTAGAATGCTTTCCACAGGTCAAACTCTGTATTTCACCATAAACTTGCTCTCAATTTGTCCGTAAGGATCCAGCGAATAAAATCCAGTAAAACAATTTAGTCCAAAACACGTGTTAGATCCATTACGACGTCTGATCCGGCAGCATGCTTGTGTTGTTTACCCAAAACCACGAGCCTTGCCGAAGGCGAAGGCGGAGCCCAAATGTCCTTCTGCGGCTCTCGTATTCAAAATGGCTGCCTCTGCATGGGGAAGATCCCCCTTTTATGTGACTATATCTAAGTCCAACAGAATACTTTGATTTCATGATGGAAGTGAAAAGGCTTGGAAAACAATGTATTTTTGAATGGGTATCTTCAATTTCAGTAATTAACGGGTACAAATCTTACACACTGTCCCTTTAAGTAATCATTGCATTTAAATAGCGCCTTTCAAGACACCCAAAGCACTTTACAGTTCATTGTTCATTTACTTCACACTCAGTGGTGGCAAGCCTCTATTGTAGCCACAGCTGCCCTGGGGCAGACTGACCTGGGCGAGGTTGCCAATCTGCGCCATCGGCCCCTCCGACCACAACCAACACTCACGCACACTCCATGTTTTTACTAGGCCAAGTGAGTGAAGTGTCTTGCCTAAGGACACAGTGACAGTGACACTAGCGCCCCATTGTTGGGATGGAATTCTCCCGTCCAAGTCCTGCCCAGGCCCAGACCTGCTGAGCTTCTGAGATCTGACCAGATCAGGCTCTGGCCACACTGGTTGATATTGGGTATCGGCAGATTTTTAAGGCCAGAGTATCAGAATCGGTTTAGGAATTGGTGCATTCCTACAGTATTGATCATTTCATTTTGACCCCGAGGTACATCTTTTAAGTTGTTCTCCAGTCTACTAAACATAAAGTGTTTGAACATTTGGGCTAAAAGTGCTTATTGAAATAGCAAATCATTCACAAGGGATTTTTTAAACAGCCACACACAGTATATGTTTAAAAATATGTATGTGATATGATTTGATATGAATAAATGAAGTTGTTTCAGTGAACTCATCCAGGAATATTTTTAGTATTTTAGCGAGAGAAATGTGTTTCTAGATGGTTCTTTTTGTTTTTGTTTTTTTCCCTAAACAAATGTACCCTTTTGATTATGCAACAACTTTTAACCGTCCTTGCTAATAAAATCATTAGGGATGCACCAATACCGACATTGATCCATGAAAAATAGAAGTTTCGGGGGTATCTGTGATATCAGGTATCCATGATATCAGTTCAGTCGGTATCCTGGACTCTTTAATGACTGGCCCAGGACATGTCATGAAGTCTACCAGCCAATTCTGTAATACGTCAACTGTATTTTGAGAGAAAAAAAAAAAAGTTCTATCTATAATATCTAGTATCCAGTAGTCGAGTTGTAAAATGAAACCGGGGGGATGGTGAAATTTTTACTTTCAAAGTAGAAGGTACTTTGTTAAAATGGAAATGCTTTTATAACAAAAAGTCCATATAATCATTCAATAATTCAATAATACACAGGATATATGTTATCACACACACACACACACACACACACCTTAGTCCTGGTTTAGTCTTGGTTTAGTCCTGGTTTAGTCCCAGTTTAGTCCTGGCTTAGTCCTGGTTTAGACCTGGTTTAGACCTGGTTTAGACCTGTTTTAGTCCTGGCTTAGTCTTGGTTTGGACCTGGTTTAGTTTTGGTTTAGTCCTGGTTTAGTCCTGGTTTAGTCCTGGTTTAGACCCGGTTTAGATCTGGTTTAGTCTTGGCTTAGTCCTGGTTTGGAATTGGTTTAGTCCTGGTTTAGATCTGGTTTAGTCTTGGTTTAGTCCTGGTTTGGACCTGGTTTAGTCTTGGTTTAGTCCTGGTTTAGACCTGGTTTAGTCTTGGTTTAGTCCTGGTTTAGTGCCGAAATAGATGCAGAAATAATCTGATAATATGACTCACCCATAAGAATGCGGTCAGATCCATTCTAACAGTTTGCCGTGTTGTCTTTAATAATCCGGAGCTCCGGAGAAAAGGACATAATCCCGAACGTATCCCGTGTCCCGAGGCGAGAGTTCCTTCTTACGTAGCATTAACGTAGCAAGTTAAGATAAACGAAGAAGTTCAATTTGTCAACTGGACAAAGTTTGTTTGGTTGAAAACGTTTCGCCGCTCATCCGAGAGGCTTCGTCAGCTCTGGCAAGTTAAGGTTTCTTCTTCTCTTAGAAATGCCGCGTAAATATCAAGCTCACAGCTGATCGGCGAACAGGCGCAAACACAACAGCGGCAATCGTCATGATTGGCGGGAGCGCGTATCGGTGCGTAATTATGCTGCAAAATGATTGGAAGCTGGAGCGCACTGGCCATTTTGACTTAAAAACGGCGAAATTCGCCAAAAGTTTAGGGATTTTCATGCCTGATTGATAAAATGCCATAAGGGATGGAAGAAGGGATGCCCGTTTTAGAAGAGGGATGATTTTGACTATTTTTTCCCACAGGGGGGATGCCACCCCCCCCTCCCCCCCTCCCCCCACCCCCCCCATCCCCCCTCAACTCGAGTACTGCTAGTATCTATATCTATCTATTGGGTTTCAGGCCGTTTTGGAATCCACTAAAAGTCTACCCTGACACAGCGATCTTCTGTGATTTGAAAAGTGCTAAAGTTTGTGTTATTTGGAGACCGCAAAGTAATGCCCCGAGCACTCATGCTAACGGATACGGGATCATTAGTAGAACAGAACGGCTACAACATAACTTCTGCGATACTGCTCCAATTGACACCAAACTGCTATGGGTGAGTAAAAATACTTGTTTTATTGCCGAAAGAAGGCTCAGATTGTAAACAAAATGTTACTTTTCCTTTAAAGACATATTATCGATATTGGTATCAGAACTGAAACTGGATCAGCTCATCCTTAAATATAATACCCAGTTTTGATTATAACCAGGCTCCAGATGATTGACAGATGATGAGAGCCGTGCCTGGACTACCCATAATGCAGTGGGTCTGGCTTCCTGCACCAGAGCCCTATTCACATTCCAGGCACAGACACAGCACTGTACTGAGCAGCAGCATTAAACCTAATCACAAAACCACATCTTTCCAACACATATGCCTCGAAAACACTTCTTTCACACACTGCAATATTTTCCACACTTTCACTTTTGAATTTCCTTTATTAAGTATCTGAAATAATGCAGTACTCAGGCTTACAGGGCCCATCAAATGTTCTAATGTTGTTTCCTCATCACAAACATACTTGGAGTTGTGTTTTGTTTCATTCACACGTTTAACACACAAACCCTGCATGTTTAGAGTTCTTCTCTCAAACTGAAAACTGTTGCACCTTGTGATGTCACGTGGAAATACAAGAAATGCTCTATTGTGTTTTTAAACAAAAGGCAATGGTGGAATAAGTACTCAATATTGTTATTAAAGTTAAAGGGGTAAAAGGTTACTCAAAAGTAAAAGTATCACATGAAATAGAGTAAAAAGTTAAGTATTTCATACAGGTGTTTTTAATTTGCTAAAGTGTTTTCTTTTTTTTTTTAGTGTATCAACATAGTGTTCCTGGACTCTAGGTTCCATACTCGTACTCGCAGCCCCAGGTGAGGCGCACGGATTTGGCCACGATGAACAGGTGCACGTGTCCGCGTGTACACTTCTCCGGGTGGTCAATGCGGGAAGTAGCGGCAGCGTTTCCACAGAACGAACTGGTGGAACCTGGAGTCCAAGTGGCGGAACCAGTCCTGAGAGCGCAAGGATACGTTCCCACTACAGTTCAGAACCTGTGCGTCCCAAGATGTGGCAGTGCTGTGGGATGAGCGCGGTGCACCCTGCTCGTCCCTCTGTGCTCACACTGTGTTTGAATGAGAAGCAGTCCGAGCCGCACCGGGCTCCAGGGCCGGATGCACGAGGAGCGGAGACATGAGTCACTGGATCTGTAGGAAGTCCAGACCGGGAATAAGACATGAGGACCAGACTGGGACCAGACTGGGACTAGACTGGGACTAGACCGGAACTAGACCAGGACTAGACCAGGACTAAACCAGGATTAAACCAGGACTAAACCAGGTCTAAACCTGGACTAAACCAGGACTAGACCAGGTGTAAACCAGGATTAAACCTTGTTTTGTGACCACGCTCATCGGTGCATATATTTTGTGCTGTCAGGTGATAAAAAAAAATTACCTAATTAATTACAGGATTTGTAAATATTTATAGTGGTACATTCTCTGTTATCAGATAACAGAGAATCAGAACCCAGGAGGAAAGGGTGTAGCGATTCCTTACCTGGCCGGCCTACAGATGATTTTCAGACAATATGAAATCCCAGTTTATTTCAAACCCACAAACACTTTAAGACAAAAACTCGTCCACCCAAAGGACAAAACACCGAGCCACAAACAAAGCAATGTGGTCTACTCCATTCAGTGTAGTGAAGACTGCAGTGAGCGCTATATTGGGGAAACCAAGCAGCCACTTCACAAGAGGATGTACCAACACAGACGGGCGGGCCAGAGTGGACCGTCATCTGCCGTTCATCTTCACCTAGAAGCCACGGGCCATTCGTTTGAGGACAGTGAGGTTCAGATCTTAGCCAGGGAACAAAACTGGTTTGAGAGGGGGGTTAAAGAGGCTATTTTTGTCAAAGAAGAGAATCCTTCTTTAAACAGAAACAAACATAAATCAGAGATGTTTTTGAGGAGGTAACAGCATTATAACATAACTAACAGTTCACAAGAGCCAATCTTGGGTCATTTAAATAGCTACTTTTATTAGCGTAGTATTTCTTAGGATATTGTATATGCATAAAATTGAAGTTAAAGTATTTAAGCCCTGGTTTCTTGCAGACATAAGGTAAAGAAGAGAGAAACTGTTCAAATGAGGCTAACAACAACAGCTGTGAGCTTCAAGGTTGAGGTCTGTGTTGTTTGAGCGCAGAAAAAAACCCTGATTGATAAATGATTGTGGTGAAGGGGTAGAGACTCAAAAACACACAGAGGTACTGATTACCACATGATGTCACTAGGGGGAACGGAGAAAATGAAACTCTGGAGAGAGGGATGGACTGAACATGCAGTATTACTCAAACATGTATCTGTGTGTTTATGTTTTTGAGGAGGATGTACATAAGGTCAAACAGAAAAATTTGTCAAATATAATAAAAACGTAAATACAGGGATGGTCCGATTCTATGAGCCAGTAATGATATCTGATATTTGCTGAGATTTGTCTTTTAAAATCCAGAGTAAGTCCCACAAATGTGTTTATTTTTTTATATTAAAGGCACGCAGAGAATAGGGCAGTGCAAAAAATACTGATATTGAACACTGATATTAATAATATCCAATACCAAAAAATGCATCTATATCCTCCTGGGACCTGAAGAAAAAAAGTGTATCAAAATTATTATTATTATTATTATTATTATTATTATTATTATTATTATTATTATTATTATTATTATTATTATTATTATTATTATTATTATTTAAATTTTCTATTTGGAGGTAAATGAACACCTTAGCATTTACATTTTGTTAATTTTATTTTGATTCATAATGTTGTAACATGACCTCTGTAATGGACGTCAGGGACATTTTGGTGTTAAATCCACGTGAAGTTAACAACCTAACAAAAACTTTTTTTTTTTTGTGATGACCAACATCTCTGACAAGCTTCTACAGTCACCTCAAAAAGTTCTTAGACTCCCTTGTAATTTCTTATTTATTTTTTAGATATTATGTGTTTTTTTTAAATATTTATTTATGTATTATTTATTTATTTATGTATTTTTAATATACAGGGGGTCCTCGGGTTACGACGTTGATCCGTTCTTAAGACGCGTCGTAACCCGAATTTCGTCGTAAATCGGATTTTGCCTTTGATCTTCCAACCAAAGCACCAATAACCTTTCCATCTCAATAATTAGACCACTACGCTGCTTGGTTATCACTGTCGCTTTCATAGGAGCAGATCAGAGCCCACATCAGGTACTTCCTCCCACATTGGGCACGCACACGAGGCCGTCTTCTTCGCCCTACAACCACAACAGAGCGTATTCTTCCGCCGTGCGCCATTCGCGTTTGTTTACATCTCTTACCACTCTAAACCGCGTAAGACGGAATGACGCGTAATATATATATATATATTTTTTTTTAATGGGGGCGCGTTCGTAACCACGAAACGTCGTAACCCGAGGACCCCCTGTATATATGTATTATTTATTTATTTATTTTTATATATTATGTATTTTTAATTTTTTTTATTTGAGTATTTATTTACATATTTCTTTATTTTTTATTTTTTATGTATGATTTTTTATTTTATTTTTTTTTTAATCATAGTGCAACTACAAACTACAGTCTCAAAACAATTAAAAGATCGACCGGTTAACTCAATGTCCACTATAAAGGACACAAATGAATGGGCGGGTCTCTGGAGGATACTGGACAATACTGGAACAGATATATCACCTATCCTAAGTGTAAACATTTTTTAATGTTCTTAGCAAGGGCTGCACAATATATCGCAAAAGTATCTCTACCGTGATACTGACTGTTGCAATAATAAATATCGAAACTGAATCAGAAAGCTGATTTTATCAATGGTTTTCCATATGAAGTCCAAAGTTAGCTATGATTTAGTCCTGCGTTTCTTTTCTTTTCTTTTTTTTGACAGTTTCACAATTAAATTAAAGCACTTTTTTTGTTTGCTTGTGTATTTTATTATAGCTGAAATGACTGAGTCAGAAAGTATGTTAAAATATAGCAATAACATTGATACATTATTAAGTGACGCTTCAGTGTATTTGAGGATACAGACGCTCCTCAACTTACGAACGAGTTATGTTCCGGACACCCGTTCGTTAGTTGAATTTGTTTGTAAGTCGTTATTATATGTTTAAGGCTTGTATAAGTTATCTATATGGATTTGTACTGCATTTAAATAACACTAATATCACTAATAACATAATAACACTAATAAATAACACTAAATAATACTAATATGCTTTTTAAAAATATGGAAAACTGATGAGATAAAAAGAAGAGAGGGACACAGAGGCAAACGCAGTCAGCTGAGAGAGAGAGAGAGCGCATGTGTGTGAATGTATGTGTGAGACTGTGTGTGTGTGTGTATTTACCTCCTATTTTCCTTGAGCTCTTGGGGAAAGAAGTTTCTCCATCTCTTCCATGAGTTTCCCTCTCTTCTTGCTTATGATGGTGGATTGCATACCCGCTGCACTTTTCACATGCTCCATAATGCGGCCCTTTTGTTTATATATCGTACCAATTGTCGAACGGTTCACGTTGTACGCGTGTGCCACATTCACCATCTTCTCACCAACATCAAGTTTCTTTATTATCGCCACCTTCTTTTCAAATGAGATGGCTTGCCGCTTTTTCACAGAAGCTTCACTAGAAGCTTTTCGCTTTTCACCAACCGTATTGGATTACTGTACGTATGCAAGAAAAACAACAAAGTTCATAACACCGCACCGTAGTAACACCGTAGTACGCCCACTCAGTTGAAGTTCTGAACACTTCTACTGAGTGGACGTGACACTTGGGGGACGCTGCGCAGCGCCTGCCTGTGCGTCAGCGGCGGAAATAGGCACTACGTACTGTACCCGGAAGTCGGAATAGGCGCTAAATACAAAAACTCAAACATTTAACTTTTTTTTTTTTTTTTTTTTCGACCCTGTTCGTAACTCCGAATGTTCGTAAATCGAATGTTCGTATGTCGAGGAGCGTCTGTATATTTTTGCATAAGATCACCAGTCACTGTAGCTTGGGGATTGTAGAGTTGTTTTTTATGTGAAAAAAGCAGCGCAGGTTAAACCTCTATTTAATTTTTGTCTATGGCTCGTATTGATTTGGCTGTTTTCTTTTGTCCTAACCAACAGCACCTCCACCTCTCCCGTCAATAGCTCCATCATCACCTCTCCTCCGCCTGGGCTGTCCTTACGTCTCCCCAGAGGTCACGGGAGCGAGGGTGGGAGGGGAGAGGGAGAGCGGGGGCTAACCTGGTTTCCC
Source organism: Paratrypauchen microcephalus (assembly GCA_036785185.1). NCBI lineage: Eukaryota > Metazoa > Chordata > Actinopteri > Gobiiformes > Gobiidae > Paratrypauchen > Paratrypauchen microcephalus. The sequence continues at coordinate 339,756 of JAVJIX010000027.1, read as the reverse complement.
TCTGGCATTTGTCCTCGGAGCTGTCAGCGTCCGCAGACCTCCATCCTAAAGGTGTCTCCGAGTGTCGCGTTGTATAATGTCACCCCAGTAACTACGGATGTGTCATCTGGAGAGGTTTTCCAGCCGAGATGCTGTGAGTGACAAGAGAAAACCACACATTTTTATTGTTATAATTAAAAATAATAATATTTATCAAAACAAAAAATCTAAAAAGTACACTCAAAACAAAATAATAATAATAATAATAATAATAATAATAATAATAATAATAATAATAATAATAATAAATAATCAGGAATTGTTGATAAATATTTATTATTAAATATGTATAATTATAAATATTATTCTATTATAAAATTAATATAATGTTGTATGTATTTGTATATATATAAAACAAAACTTGACAAAAACAAATCAGATAAAAAACTAAAATAGATAAAATAATCATACTAATAAATAATATGCACATTTTTTTATTTTAATATTCAGCAAAAAAAACAAAAAAAAACAAAACATAAACTGACCAAAATTTTTTTTTATTATAAAAATAAAACCCTTCCAAAAAAACAAAAAACAAACACAGTTTACGTGGGTCACATGAGTTTAAAACTGTACTGTGGAACATCCAGAAAAAGACTGTACAGATTGTACTTTTGCTACAGGTATCACGAAGAGTCTCTTTAGGTTCATTTCCACTCTATTTTTGTTTATATAAAAGCCGAACGTTTTGCCATAGGCTATAGCGGTAGAGAAATACTTTATTTTGATTCAGTTTGACCCGTTTCGGTACTTTTGTAACTTTTTTTGACTTTGGTGCTTATTTAGTCATGAGGTTTTGAATTGAAGTTCTTATGGGACGCGCAGCATTTGAACCTTAAATGTTTTCTTTTTGTAACTTTTTTTGAATGAATTAGGCTGCAATGCCAATACTAATTGATGTATTTAATAGAACTTTGAAAGTGCACTTTACTTTGTTTTTGGAATTAAAGCTAGCTTATTGAAATTATTGAATTGTTATTAAAGTCCATTTTGATGTGACCAAATGTTTATTTATAGGTAGATATACATGTATTTATTTATTGTTATTTATTTATTTAAAGCATAGTATATTATACTGTGCTATATTATGTGCCATACAAAATTCATTTGAGCAATATTACCTCCTGTAAAATACTCCTTACTCCTTAAATACCCTATAGTCTCTTTAGGTTAATTTCCACTCTAGTTTTGTTTATATAATTATTAAAATTACATTGGTTACTTTGCTATGCTATTAGTACTTCCTGACTATTTTGGTGAGTCAACGGTTCTTCTTGATCCTAAGTATTTCAATGCATTATTGTAGGTCTTTTTTATTTTACATTGTATAATACATTGTATAATACGTGCAGTACGAAATCGATATATATATATATATATATATATATATATATATATATATATATATATATATATATATATATATATATATATATATATATATATATATATGTTTGTGTGTGTGTGTGTGTATATATATATACTATGCTATATTATGTGCAATAAGAAATTCATTTGAGCAGTATTACCTCCTGTCAAATACTCCTTAAATACCTGTACCTTGGTATTTTATTACATATAAAACTCCCTCAGTGGAGAGTTTTAAGTCTCGTCTTAAGACCCACTTTTATTCTCTGGCTTTTAACACCGCCTGAGTTGTGTGGTCCTCTGTTGTCTTTTATTGTCTTTTAGTTTTTTTTTAATTATTTTATTGTTCTTAGAGTATTCATTTATTTATTTTTTAGCGTTTTTATTTTTATTTATTTTTTATTTATTCTATATTGTTTTCATTATTTTATGGTATATTTATTTGTATGCACACTTGTTTCTGTGATTATTTGTTTATTTTAAATGATGTTTCTGTGCAGCACTTTGGAAACGCTTTTAGTTTATGAAATGTGCTACATAAATAAAGTGGATTGGATTGGATTTTATTCCTTTTTTACTTTGCTATGCTATTAGTACTTCCTGACTATAAGTACATTTTGTAGTAAACTTTGACTTAACATATTATCCTGTGTATTATTAAATTATTGAATGATTCTGACCTGCCTGTACACCACACCACAGTGACAGTCATGATGGGGGAGGGCTTAGCTTAATGTCATGCAAATTAGGCAAGGAGGGCTGAAGAGAGGAAACTTTGAGAGCTTTTTCCAGGGCTTTCGAAAATCTGCTGTGCCTGCTTTCAAATAGCGACAACTTCTTTAAATATGGTCAGATTTTCATGTGTAAGACATCACTGGAAAGCTTATCTGTACTTTCAGAATCTGTGAATAACTCAAAACGCCTCCGGGAGCCAATGTGTCCTAAAATCCTGCGGTCGGTCACATATGTGATGTTTTATTCATTGTGTTTATTGTCTTATTTATCAGATGTTTTATGTTCACTGTGGGCCTAGGGGGCGCTGCAATTTCAAATCCTGCGTGTGCAACCTGTACATATGTTTTTTGACAATAAAGCTGACTTTGAACTTTGAAGCACCAGAAAGTTTATAGGACCCATAACTGGAACCTGAGAAAGATGGCAAATATTCTTAGAAGCATTTAGCAAACTAAATTTACAAACTATAAAAATATTAGGTGATTTTATGATTTCAACCAATTCTACACTATACTCCCCACATGTATGTGAGCTCCAATGTCATTGAGGATTCCTGCTCCTGAGTTAATAGACTGTAGCATTGATCACAGGCCATGAGGGTGACCCCTGTGTGTGCTGCGCTTTCTCCACAGTAAAGGAAAAGTAACGTTTTTTACAATCTGAGCCTTATTTTGGTAATAAAACAAGTTGTTTTACTCACCCATAGCACTTTGGTGTCATATGGAGCACTTCCAGAGATGTTTTAGATTTGCGATCTCCATAATTTGAGTTCTCGGGGCACATGTTTGCGGTCTCCAAATAACACAAACTTTAGCACTTTTCAAATCATAGAAGCTCGATGTCAGCCTACGATTTCGTTTGGCCAAAAGTGGCCTGTAATCCGAGATTTAGCCATAGTTTTGAGTAGATGAGGACGCCAGTGCGCATGTGCGGACTGTGCTCTCAGCTCCGGCTGGTTAGCTCAACTGGTAAGTCATGGACTTTCCCCCTGGGGGTTGTAGGTTCAAACCCCCCCCCCCCCCCCCGGGCAATGAGCTAACCAGTGTGGGTCCTTGGGCAAGACCCTTCACGGTACTGCCCCCCGGGTGCCGAAAAAGATGGCTGCTCACTGCTCCTGAAAAGGATGGGTCAAATGCAGAAGTCAAATTTCTCCCGTGTGTCACTGTGTGTCATTGTGTGTGAGACCAATAAAGGCTTAAGCCTAAAATTAATCTTAATAATCCCAGGACCCAAACATGAAACGCAAAGCTGTAAATTATGGATAAATCTCAGATTACAGGCCACTTTTGACTCAAACGAAATCGTAGACTAAGACATCGAGCTTCTATGATTTGAAAAGTGCTAAAGTTTGTGTTATTTGGAGCCTGCACAGGGCATATTACATGCTCGGGGAATATATTATATGCCCCGAGCTATGGCTAGAAGTCGCGCTAGGCTAACCGCAAATCTAAAACATCTCTGGAAGTGCTCCATATGACACCAAAGTGCTATGGGTGAGTAAAACAACTTGTTTTATTACCGAAATAAGGCTCAAATTGTAAAAAAAAAAAAAGTTACTTTTCCTTTAAACTGATGAAGAGGGGCATTTGTACAACAACACGCTCTCGTCGTTACTGTGCACTATTCTGTTAGTCTGGTTAACACCTGACCATATCACAAGTGAGATATGGGTCTGGAAACTCGCTTCGAAAAATCCCGTAGCGGAGGTGTGGTTAGCGATTGCCAACGGCCGTTTATTGGGCGTTATGAATGTCTATCATTGAGCGTATACTTAAGTCCATAGCCAATCATGTCAGTTGTCAGTTCAAACTACAAGCTTCCGTTTGTCATGTAGTACGCGTCACCGTCTTGCCACACCTCCCCCGCTCTCTGATTGGGGCCCTAAATCTGGGACTCTCACTTGGACGAGTTTCCAGGCCGCCTTCCAGTTCGAAACGAACGGAAGCGGCCTGGAAATTCCCAGGCTACTATTCTGTGCGACAGGCTCAGGCACAGCAGGGGGGATTGGGGGTGAGGGGTCTGAGGCACAGAACCACTTTACTTAAAGGTCCTGTATTATATAAAATTGACTCTTGAGAGCTTTCAGTCATGTTATAATGTTGTTACCGCATCAGAAACATGACTGGAGTTGTGTTTTGGTTCATTCACACATGTTTGAGTAATTGTTGACGTCATCAAGACTTCCTGTATTACCACATGACATCACAAGGTGGAACAGTGGGTTTTCAGTTTATACAGGGTTTGTGTGTTAAAAATGTGTGAATGAAACAAAACACAACTCCAGGTGTGTTTGTGATGAGGAAACTACATTACAACATAGATCAGAGAATAACGTAATATGGGCCCTTTAAAAAGCCACATCTGCAGGTTCACTGTTATGTTCCTTAATATGCACTGTGAAAGTTTATCTGATTTATAATGACTGGAAAAATAGAAAATAGAAAAATAAATAAATAAATACATTTTAAAAAGGCTAGCACTCACGCCTCACAGCAAGAAGATTCCGGGTTCGATCCTTTTCTGTGTGGACTTTGCATGTTCTTCCCGTGTCCAGGTGAGTTTCCTCCGGGCACCATAACTGTTACAGAGAAAAACTCCTCTATTGAACACAGACATTATTATCTGACAAATAAAAAGAACACATTTATTTGGAAATCATGTTCATGTAAATATCAGAAAAAATGTGTTTCTTACATGTAAAATGTGCCTTTTGGATAGAACACTCATTAACACTTTACTTTCAGTAATTTTCAACGTATTTTAAAACCCTGCATATTTAGGCTGAGTTTGTTCTCAAACGATGTTGTGTGGTAATATAGGAAGTGCTCTACTGTGTTTTTAAACTCCATACACCTTCACTAGAAACATTTAGCCCTGGAATTGCCAATCTCTACTGAACTAAACTAAAAGGTAGCTCTTAACTTTAAAACTACTGCTTCATGACCTCACAAGGTGAAACAGAGCATTTTGAGCTTTGGAAATGTAGACAGACTAATAATAAAAGATTACTTAAACGTACACTGTGTAAGATGGTGGCGCATTGGTGGATGGTGGGTATTGCAATTCCAGTTCTAGCTACGGCAGACCTCGAGGGTCACCCGGGTGCGACGTAACGTGGACAGCTCGGCGTACCCGGAGGTGGGTTCCCCGGCACCCGCGCCCGATCCGCGCGCATGTGTGAAATGCACCCGGCGCTGTGCGCGGGTGGGGGGAATCGGGAACCGAACCGCGGAGGGCGGAGGTCGGTCTGAACCCGGGGTGCGGGCCCGCACTGCAACAAAGCCCCAGCCGCGGTAGGTACTATGTCCTTCTTCTTTTCCTCTTAGATGAAGGTGCTTGCTCCTGCGATGTATGTGCGGAGTAAGTGTGATCCGGCAACATGCTTGTCGTTGTTTATCCAAACGCGTACTATCTCGTTGTGTGAAAACCACGAGCCAGTGCCGACAGCTATAAATAAAACGGCGAACGCGGAGCCCAAAATACAGTATGTCCTTCTGCGGCTCTCGTAATTAAAATGGATGCCTCTACATGGGGAAGATCCCCCTTTTATGCAGGTGAAATCGACTATATCTAAGTCCAACAGAATACTTTGATTTCATGATGGAAGTGAAAAGGCTTGGAAAACACTGTATTTTTGAATGGGTATCTTCAATTTCGCTAATTAACGGGTAAAAATCTTACACAGTGTACCTTTAAACTTAAATTAACTTTTTTAAAAACACAACTCCAGGTATGTTTGTGCAGAGGTAACAGTGTGACAACATGGCTTAAAGCTCACAAAAGTCAATTTTGCGTAATATAGGACATTTAAAACCTGACTGGACAAAAATCACTGGACCATGAAGAAGTCCCACGGCAGTCAGGAGTCCAGCAGCACAGTGATGTAAATGAGCGTGATAAGCCTAATCAGGGAATATCCAGACGACAGCACAGTAACACAACTCACCAGCAGCATTATCGCAGCATCAGCCCCGAGCCTGGGCCAAATGAAAATCGACCCCTGACTCCAGTCCAGGCCTTTATATGGTCTGCTCTGAGCGCCTTCACCTTCAACAACACTGGAGGGTTGGAGTTATTGTAGTACACAGTTTACAAAGTACTGGTGTAATTAAAACAACACTGAGAGCAAGGCAGTGTAGCAGAGTTTCAAGAGTTTAAACTATGCTACTCCAATTTAGGGATGCACTGATCCAGCTTTTTCAGTTCTGATACTGATTTTGATACTATGGCCTTAAGTAACTGCCGATACCTGATATCAACAGATACTAGTGCAGAGAGTGAAAACAGCATTTCCTTTAAACATAAAAATAACAGAAGACAAAGCTGGTCCAAATGTGTGATAGAGCTGTTATTCTGAGCCAACTACGATCTGTAAGTTGTCTTATAACATCAGTTTATGTGTCCAAACTAGATATTTTCTGAACTGATATTTGGAAGCTCATCCAGCAAACTTCAGCATCAGTGTATCTGACCTACTCAAATTTTATGGAATACACATGACAGACCTCTACAGAGAAAATCATGATGAAAAACGTTTATGGGATACACCAATATCAATATCAGTATCAGTTACACTGACCACCTCTACACTACTAAACTAAACTAATAAACAGTTGGTAGAGCGTTTCTCTAGTGATCCAGGGGTTGGCGGTTCAAATCCCGGTCTCGACGGGTTGACCACATATGATCCCAGCTCCCACAGATGAGCGCTGCCGTTGTGTCTGTGGACACCGGTAGCCCCCATGGCAGAAGAAACATCAAGGCCTGTTGTGACGTGAGCCGTCCTCCTGTGGACCCACCACCTGTGGGAGAATTCATGGTGCATTGTGTTCTGGGCAGCAGAACACTGCTTGGACTGCTGCCCCCACGACCCAGAAAATGGAAAAAGCGGAAGAAAATGAATGAATGAATAAAGAAAGTTCAACAAGATCTTTTTTTACAACAAGCACCGTTAAGGACTGTTGCGTGTGATTACGTGGTTTAAGGTTGTCAAAAGTATCAAAAATCAGATACTAATCAGTACTAAAATTGGTATTGAAACTAGACATTTATTTAAGCAGGCATCGATACTGAAAAGATATGTGACCTTTGTGTGTGAAATGGACGGTTTGTTTTCCCCATATACATGGAGTCTGTGCAAGAGGAGCTAGCTAACCAGCAAATGTGGCAGAAGACCTTCCAGAGGAAATACTCTGAGACTTTCCAGAGAAAGTCATCATTTCATCACCAACCAAAACACCAGAGCGGAGTGAGAGTAAGATCTTTCCTGCTGTGTTCACCTAACTCAGGGGTGGGCAAACTACGGCCTGGGGGGCATATGGGGCCCGATCATCTTTTTAATCTGGTCCACTGAACTTGAATAAATGATAATAGTAAACCTGCAATTCTGGTGTTTCCCAATAGATGACGCACTTTAGATACATTGACCTTTGTTGAGGTGTGGCGTATTATGCTGCATTTAGATTATGCCCCATTAAAGGGATAGTGCATTTTTTTATGTTAAAGGAGAATTAATGTTTTTTACAATCTGAGCCTTATTTCGGTAATAAAACAAGTTGTTTTACTCACCCATAGCACTTTGGTGTCATTTGGAGCAGTTTCGTAGATGTTGTGGTATAGCGGTATCCGTGAACGTGAGTGCTCGGGGCAAATGTTTACACAAACTTTAGCACTTTTCAAATCACAGAAGATCGCTGTGTCAGCGTAGACTTTAAGTGGAGTCAAAAGCGCTACATATCCCATGTTATTTTTTTCTCTTATAAGGTGGATTACCAAAACACTTAATCCATCTATTCCTGGTCCGTCAAATTTTAAAGTTATTTGTGGCTCTCGAGTCAAAAAGTTTGTCCACCTCTGACCTCTCTGACCTAGCTCCTCCTGGAGGTTACTGTGATGCTGCAGGAGGGACACTTTTAATAATAATAATAATAATTCAGAGCATTTATATAGCGCCTTTCATGACACCTAAAGCGCTTTACAGTTCACTGTTCATTCACTCCACACTTGGTGGTGGTAAGCTACTTTCTGTAGCCACAGCTGCCCTGGGGCACACTGACAGAAGCGAGGCTGCCAATCTGCGCCATTGGCCCCTCCGACCACCTCCAACACTCATGCACACACCACTTTCATACTAGGCAATGTGGGTGAAGTGTCTTGCCTAAGGACACAACAACAGTTTTTGTGACTGGTGCCCCACTGTGGCACCTGGAATTCCCAGTGTCTCCCATCCAAGTACTAACCAGGCCCTGCCGTGCTTAGCTTCTGAGATCTGACGGGATCAGGCTTTGACAGGCAGGTATGGCCACAACTCTTAAAGGGATATGCCACCCCCAGGTCAAACTTGGGCATCTCCCCACAGTCCAGAAACTAAAATAAGTGGTGGAAAGTGTTTTTCTGGTGACCCAGCCCAGCCATTGTCCAGGTCTGTCAGCACTGACCGCCGCGGTATCTGCAGCTACTCCACGTTAGACTGGAGGCTAACGGCGCCAGAGAAAGATTTCGGCCAAAAGGAATTAATTTGCTCGATGCGTTTCCCAATTACGTTCTGTGTAGTGCGCATTCATATCGAGTGCAAATAAATGTGCAAATCAACACGGAGAGCTTGACTTGGTCATTTTGGGTGGGAACTATTTTTCAGTGCGGAAAAACACAGCCAAAACACACAGCACGCCGCGTAACAGGGGAATCCCTGTTACGCACCAGGAAGGCAGTTCCCCTGTTACGCTGCGTGCTCTGTGCTTCGGCTGTGTTATCTTTGCTGCAGCAAAACTTGAAGTTGAATCTCTCCTTTCCTGTGCAGCTTCTTCTTGGGTTTTATTAGAAGTGTATAATAGATAATAAACAAAGACTATTATTTTGGGTTGAAAATTACAATATTGTCTATAAGAGCTTTTAAAATAACCATTTGGGTATTAGAATTGGTATCAAGTATATTTTAGTATCATTTTTTTTTCTTTCTTTCATTTTAGTATCACTCGTTAGCTTTTATCATTATGGTTACTCCATTTATTTGTTACTAACTGATCAGTGGAATCTTTTGCTAGTACTGGGACCTCATTGATGAGAAACATATCAGTGCAGTTACTTTCTCATTTGGGCTATTCAGAAAAGAGCTTCTTTCTTCAATTGAAAAGAATACATGGCAGTAGGATTTTTTTTTCCGTTTTCTAATTAGACAAATGACATTAGGCAAATGACATAAAGCAGGTTGTACACTATCTAGTATTTATATATATATATATATATATATATATATATATATATATATATATATATATATATATATATATATATATATATATATATATAAAATGCAATTTGGCATACAGTAAAACAGTCTCTGATTGGCCGAATGGAATATATTATCAAATACTGTACATTCTAATTCAGGTATTCAGTATTCTGTAACTAAATACATTTTCAAAGTATGCTTCCCAACACTGAGTATCAAGAAACAATATTTTTTTATTTTTTTATTTGACAGGGACAGTACATTGAAAACATTGCCACCATATAGGTCACTGATGTCCATGTACATCGGGCTTGTAGCCACAGGCTAATTCGCAGCCCCTGTCCCTGGTTAGGCTTTTAAAAAGATAAAACAACACAAATAACACACAGATAGAGGATAAAAAACAAAACAAGAGCATTAAAAGCATTGGTCCCACTTGTCCCTACTATATCCAGTTTTAGTGTTCACATTTCTGATTTTCTTTAAGCCACTTTTTTTACTTTTGTGGAGAAAAGTCTAATGTCCGTCGTGACTTGAGCTCCAGAGGCAGAGAGTTCCACAGATGTGAAGCCTTCACTGAAAATGCCGTTTGACCCAGAGGTGTGCGGCACCTCCTCATTCACAGCAGCTCGAGTCCGCACACCTTCAGTGCTTAAGTCTGAATATGTTTACACATTACATCTGGAGCGAGACCATTCAGACACTTAAAAATGTTTTTTAAAAAGGAGACATTTATAAAATTTTCAAAATTCATCATATTGTATTTTGTAGTGATTAGGCAATAATGATAATTAATAGGTTTTCTATCAAAGATTTTAAGTGTCTGTTTATGACAATGGCACAATACGACATGTGAGACAAGATCATAGCGTGCATGAAGACTCGAGCAGCTTGAACAGATAATAGTACTAGTTTTAGCTGATAGTACTAGTATTTAGCTGATATCCTACAGTGGAATTGCCGTGTCCTACAAAACTCCATTAGTCTTGAATGGATTGTGTGTATGCATTACAGTACGCAGTATTTTGTATGGACTCCAACATACTACAGTGTACCTACAAATAGCTACATAGCATCACATCTCCAGGCAGTACATTCCTGACCACTGAGAAGATGGTTTGATGAAACAAGGTCTTTTCAAAGTCGACGAGTTATTTCCAGTGACAAATATAAGGGAAAGTGGAGCGCCATATTTACATAGTACCCCTCTGGTCATGAGAGATGTGTGCAGGAGGATAGGGCAGCAGCTATATTCATTTGGACACAGCCTGGGGGGAACATATCGACTCCCCCTTCTGTCCGTACATCCCGCTGCTGACTTGGCTGTTTTCCAGTGGAGTATGTGGCGTTGCTTTTAGCCCCACTAATGTCTCTACCTATGTAGGTTAAAGACCCCCTCGCGGTTCACAAACACACCGTGCCAGGGGAGAGTGGTGAAGGTGAACATGCTGTTTCACATCACACACACACTCCCTCTCTCTCTCTCTCTCTTTCTCTCACACTCACACTCACACCCACACCGTTTAGGAGGAGGAGGTGGAGGTAAACAGGAGCGAGACCACAATGTCAGTGCGATTGATTAATACAGGGTGTCACTGTGGGTAAAAATGGAATTATGAAAAAAGGTAGGAAAAAAACAAGGATGGAGGAGGAAAAAGAGAGAGGTGAAGTTACAGCTTATATATATAGGGTGAGGTCTAAGTGCAAGATTATTTAAAATGTCTTAAGATACTGTTCAAGTCAAACCTAAACTGTAGCTCTCCAAAGAGCAATAAAAGTATATATACATTTTATCTGTACTTAGCAAAACTGAAATAAAACATGTATTTATTGTTTGACTACAGACATAGACGAGGCTATGACATATTGCAACATACCTGCAATGCTGTGCTCAGCATCGCACATTTCTGCAGTATTCTGCAGGTTCTAAACTCCTACGATTAACCTACTGTAGCCATAAATCTCCACAGTGGCTCATTTAAAAATGGGTTCATCTGGACATCGTGAGCAGGGGGGGCTCCAGACCCTACAGCACCCGTCTTTCTGCTCGTATGTGTGGACCACATGGTGTAAATACACATATAGAATGTATGTCCTTGAAAGAGGGAGCCTCTCCAGTTAATCTTCTCCTCTGTCTCTGTGCTTAGAAATGTGCATACCCTTTAATTCTCTAAATGAGCCGGAGAATCGATGCACAGACTACAGGTCCTTACTCAGTCTAATGATGTACATTTATCAGCCATCATGGCCTTGGATTTGAATACTCCGCTGCACGCACTCACTACACTATATATATATTGAATACACTGCTCCACACACTCACTCTACAGTATATACTCTATATTGAATACTCGGTTGCAGAGATTCACTCTGTATATACTCCGCTGCAGAGACTCACTCTATATGACAAAGTGACCAATGAGCTCACCACATAGTTGTCTTTTCAGCAGCGCTGCAAAATGAGGAGGGGAAAGAAGTACAGCTGGAGATGAAGAAAGGAGAACGTATCAGTCTTTGGTGATACTATAACACCAGGCACTTAAAGGGTAATGCCATTGTAATGCTGCCATTAATGAAAAAAAAGAAGATGCAGAAAGAGTGCAAGACTAGCCCGTAGTATAGCAAACAGAGTGGTGCCAGGCTCCGCTCTGGGAGAGGGCAGGGCTCACCACTTTACTATAACAACAAACAAGTGGTGTAACTGTACTGCTTCAGGACGCAGTTTGCTTCCCTGTGACTCTTATTTTCAGTCCTTTACTTGCATGTTTAGTCTCCTGTACAGTTACTTAGTTTGTGTGAATACTTTACACAAAACTATAGCTGTGATTTTATATTTTTATTTTTCTATTTTATTTTGGCTTTTGCATATACATTTATATAATTACAGTGGTACCTCACCTTACGAAATTAATTCGTTCCAGAAGTGGTTTCGTAACGTGAATTTTTCGTAAGTTGAGTAGCTATTTCAATGGAAAAAGCCTGATTCGTTCCAAGGCCCAGATCCAAGTTTTTTTTTTATAGTGTAACTTTTTTTATAGTGTAACATTGTGTTCTGCGTAGAGTCTGTAGACCCAGGGCTAAACGTGGACTATACCAGGTCTAGACCAAGGTCTAAACCTGGACTAAACCAGGACTAGACCAGGTGGATTAAAACGCCGCGCGCGGGTCTATTTCCTGGTTTCGTTTCGAGTCACGGCTGAGGCGAGCAGCGAGGGGGACCGCACGCAGTCTGAGCGCATGAACGAGACTCGTGCTCAAACCGTGCCTCCTCTAGACCTCCTCTAGACCAGGTCTAGACCACCGCAGCTCTTGCATGTGTTCGTTCATGCGCTCAGACTGCGTGCGGTCCCCCTCGCTGCTCGCCTCAGCCGTGACTCGAAACGAAACCAGGAAATAGACCCGCGCGCGGCGCTTTAATCCACCTGGTTTAGTCCAGGTTTAGTCCAGGTTTAGTCCTGGTTTAGTCCAGGTCTAGACCTGCTGGCAGCCCCACGCCGGGTCATGCTGCGCTATCACACACGTGTCCGCGCGCAGTTTTCTCCGCCCTCCCCCTTCCCCCCACACTTCACTATTAATAATTTTGTTGAAAATCTATGAAAGTTTGAGTGTTTAAACGAGAGACAAACGTGAGAAAAGTTTAAATTCAGTCTGAGAAAAGCGTATAATGTGTGTGGCTGAGCGCGCATTATTTGAATTTTTGAGATTTCGCGTTTCGTAACTTGAATTTTCTTTCATATCTAGAGACCAAAATTTAACGTGAAGGCGTTTCGTAACTTGAAATTTTCATTTGTTGGGTCTTTCGTAAGGTGAGGTACCACTGTATGCCTTATTTGACACCTGTCTCTGTCTGTCTTTTTTGCTACTTATTTAGAATTTATTATTACCATTTATTTTTTACTCTTTGTTATTATATTATATTGTAATTAGTGAACTAATGTGTCCAAATAATTTCTCTTGTGGATCAATACATTTTGTCCAAGTGCCTTAGTGCAGATATCATAGTACGCTCTCAGCATGCTAGTTGTTTTTAGCTTTATCATGAAGGCAAAACTTCACTGAAAGCTGTGAAATATACATGTAACTCTTTGCTGTGAACAATAAGGATAAGAACATTAGGAAAATGAGGAATAACTTTGGACCACTGCAAACTGTACAATTGTAAAACTGGTCCAAATGTGTGATAGAGCTGTTATTTACCTCAAGGAACAGCAGAACATTTGTATTAAAAATTCAAATTAAAAACAGTTCTGAGCCCACTAGGGATGTCAACAATTAATCGACTTACAATTAATTGTCGATCAAGACGTTGGCTGAACAAAATGCATTTAATTGTAACTAATCGTTAGAGGGCGCTACTCTGGAATGTGAACACGAGATGTGAACCCACTCGCGAGAAAGACCATAGCGTTACATCATGTAACCCTTTCCTCTCTGGATGTTGCCGTACAACTCACAGTAGAGCTGGACCTAGAACCATATATTTTTGAAATGATAAAAGCATGTAACTTACATGCTTTTATAATTTCTTGATTGTTCTGGTTTGAGGCTCTGTAATGTTTTATGCTGTGTCCAGGGGCCCTGTGAAATGTATATTTTGTACTGTAACCCTTCCCAGATTAAGGGAGAGAAATATTGTTGATGCCTTAGTTCAAAATAAATGTTGAGAATGTCCTAAAAATAGTCTGGATTCACTGGTTTCATCATAATATGTAGACTAAATAACATTCTGTTATTTCATTTCTTCTGTTCCTTTTAATTTCAAGATTTCCATGCTGCAAGTGCAACAACTGAGCCAGTCCTCAATTTATTTTCAATAAAGAATGTATTTTGTTATTCAGCATTACATATACATTTGTCTGCTTTTACTAAGGAATAATTAATTGAGGAATATACAATATAATAATACTATGATATATTTTTGACTCAGTGTTATGTTACTATATCTTATATTCTTAAAGACCCTATTGAAACACTAAAATTCAGGAGAAAAACGCCGCTTATCAGGTAATCGTAAGTCGATCGATAAGGTCAATCAACTATAGATTAATGAATTAATCGATCATTTGCATCCCTAGAGCCCACTACACAATGCACCTTTAAGTAAAGCTTACAGTGATGTTTGAATTGAACTTTCATACACCTAATTTGGATATCACATTGGATAATACATTACCATAGAGGTCACTGTTACTTCTACCGCAAAAACCATAATGAATTTGGATTTTAAACTATAACTGGACCGTGTGTTGGGCACCTTTACGTATGTTCACCATTCATCAGCTAAAGTGTCTCAAAGCAGGAGAGAGACAGAAGGAGACACAACGTCCCAGGGATTATGTTGTAGTTAAAGGACAAAAAGACAGATAGTGTTTTATTGCATGTTGATCCTGACATGAGTACAGATCCTGCTCATTTCATTAAAAGCCTGGGTTAATGTGCCCTCTGTGTAGGACAGAGAATGTCTGATATTTGCCCAGACATCTGAGGGGAGCACAGACATAGGCACACTCAGGCCTGTGTCTCTTTCGTCGCTTCTTTCTCCTTGATTCCTCTCCTCGATTCTGCAGGAAATAGGTGAGGAAATCCCGCCCACAGTGGAAATAACAAATCCAAGAGAACGGATACAAACCAGTAAAGTTTGATTCATTCTCTGATGTCTGCCTCCTGAAGCCTCCGTCATGTTTACTCCTTCTTCCCTCTGTGGTTTTCTTAATATGACACAGGTGAGCGATATGTCTGTCCAAAGGGAATTATGGGAGATGAAGTATTTGAAAGGCCCAGTGTGCCCAACGGGGACCAGGCCAGGCACCGCTACCAACGTGTCACAGCCGAGGAAAAGAGCAGCCGTATTTTCAAGACTATAAAAGTGCACATCTGTATAACCTCCTGGGAGCTGAAGAAAAAAAGTGTATCCAAATTTTTATTATTATTATTTTAATTTTCTATTTGGAGGTAAATTAACACCTCAGCATTTACATTTTGTTAATTTTATTTTTATTCATAATGTTGTAACATGTCCTCTGTAATGGACGTCGGGGACATTTTGGTGAAATGGTTAAATCCACGTGAAGTTAACAACCTAACAAAAACTTTTTTTTTTTTTTTCTGTCAAGCTTCTACAGTCGGCTCAAAAAGTTCTTAGACTCCCTTCTAATTTCTTATGTATGTATTTATTTTTTATATATTATGTATTATTTATTTATTTTTATTTATTTATGAGTATTTACTTACATATTTATTTATTTCTATGTTTTATGTATAATTTTTTTTTTTTTTTTTTTTTTTTACACTTTTTTATTTTATTTTTATTTATTTTTTAATCATAGTGCAGCCACAAACTAGACTGGTTAAGTCGATGTCCACTATAAAGGACACAAATGAACAGGCCGGGTCTCAGGAGGATAATGTACTTGTGAATACAGTATCCATACTTTAGGCAGTGGTGGAATGTAACAGTAAAAAGTAGTAAGGTACTGTACTTAGGTATACATTTTAAAGCTCCCATGGCATGAAATTTTCACTTTCTGGGGTTTTTGAACGTTAATGTGAGCTCCCCTACCCTGTTTAGCCCCCCCCCCCCCAGCCCCCCATGGTTAAAAGTTCCGAAATGTCTAAATTGAGCATTTGCGATCCTTTTCTGCGTTAGAAAAAATCAGAGCTCAAACAGGCGATTTTGAACAAGGAAACTTATTGACGTCAGCTCGAACAAAGAAATGCAAATGCAGTTCCACCCCCGTCTGTCTGTACTCAACGTCTCGCGCCCGTAAATCACGCCCAGAGAGTTTGGACTGCGGAGGAGCCACGCAATGCGAAATGCGTTTTTTTATTTGCCTGGAGGAACTTGCGAGTGTTTCTAGGCTCGGAAGTCCTTTATCTGAGTCTGTGGATATCTGAAACAGCAGTGGTTTAATTTTATTTTCTGTGGAAATGTGTTTATTTTTCAATGAAATGCTTCTCATCTCTCCCTCCGCGCAAAAACACGGAAGTGGGTCAGAGCGCACCGGGCACAGCTGAAAAGGAAAGAGTGGAGAGTTTGGCCACGCCCCCACCCGCTACTATAGGCCATCTCTGTCCTCCTCATTTGCATTCAAGCAACAACGCCCATAATGGAGTGTTCCAGAGTGACATTTATGACTCTTTCTCATCTTATCTCTGTTTCTCATGCACTGAGTGTTGATTTTGAAGAAGGATTCATTTACAGTATTAGGAAACCATTAAGGAGCCATATAAAAGCATCAAGAAGTACCATGTCATGGGACCTTTAAGAATCTGCTCTTTAGGCAAAAGGAAAAATTCAATTTCAATACGTT
Organism: Paratrypauchen microcephalus; assembly: GCA_036785185.1. Taxonomy (NCBI): domain Eukaryota; kingdom Metazoa; phylum Chordata; class Actinopteri; order Gobiiformes; family Gobiidae; genus Paratrypauchen; species Paratrypauchen microcephalus. Next base: position 323,073 of record JAVJIX010000027.1, on the reverse strand, counting down.
TCCCAGCTCATCCAAGCTTCTTCTTCAGTTCTGGTCAGATGATGGTGGACACTGCCTGAAGGAAGGAGCTAACTACAATCTTTTTTTTTTCTCCTTTTGCCATGGATTCTACCTGAACAACTGAGGGATTCGACACAGTACATTATACAGTGGATACTTTTTACTTTTACTTCACTATATTTGAGAGCATGTAACTGTACTTTCAACATTCTTGAAATGGACTGAAAAATAATTGTATCATAGTTTGAGACCAGCTGAAAAGGCTAAGGGTTTATTTTGTAGTTTGGGCAAACAAAAATATACAAATAAAAACAGAAAATGGAAAAACAAAATTCAGCATAAACTGTATCAAAATCACTAAATTACTACATTTGAAGCCTTATAAGACTCCAAAATCTGCTCAAAACACTTTTACTTTTTATTCTAAGTACATTTTTAAACATGTACTTTAATACTTTTACTTTCATATGATACTTTTATTTTTACATGAGTATCTCTTTGCTCGAGTAGCTGGACTTTTACGAACAAAACTGAGTACCTCTTCCACTACTGACTAGAGGCTGATTTATATTCAGGCCTGGGCTGGTAATTGGGCATACTGGGCATTTTCCTGGTGGGCCGACAGTCCCAGGGGCCGATGCTGTTGTTTTTTACTTAGGTCGTTTTCACACCTCCCTTGTTTGGTTCTTTTAAAACGAACCAGAGTTAGTTTGCTCCTTTGATTCGGACCTTTTGGGCTGGTGTGAATAAAAACCAAAAGTCTCGATCCGGAGCAAACAAGCTAACCGAGACCACCTAAAAAGCTGGGTCTTGGCACGGTTCCATTCGAAAACAGCACGTAACACCATGATTCTCCTCCTTCCGCGTTTGGACACCGGGTTTGGACAGGGCTCATTTCTGTCCAATGGCTGAGCGACCTCAGCACACGTGGTTTTGTTTATAGATGTTGGTCCGCTTGGGGGAAAAAAGTGCAGTGTGAAAGCGAACTGCACCAAAATTTAAAAATTTTTTTAAACAATTTGGTCCGGACCAAAGCAAGTGAACTATCGGACTTTCCTGGTGTGAAAACGACCTTAGAGACCGGCCCACAATTTAGAGGAGGCGTCCCATTGGTCCATCTTCAATATAGACAGTGGACTAAACCAATCAGGATATAGTAGCTTACGAGAGCGGTCCCACCCCTTTCTCTGCGCTGATCCCCGTCAGTTTCAGCGTGGAAAGCGGCAGAAAGGGGAGGGGGTGTGCGGGCTAAAAGATTTAAAAATGTCACTATAGACACTGCAAAATGTTCTAAAATAACAGACATACAGTAATCCCTCGTTTATCGTGGGGGTTAGGTTCCAGAAATAACCCGCAATAAGAGAAATCCGCGAAGTAGGACAACTTTATATTTTACAATGAATCTACATGTTTTAAGGCTGTAAATGCCTCACCACACACATTATACACTTTTGTCAGACTGGAATTAACATTTTCTCACATTTCTCTCTTGTTTAAACACTCAAACTTTCATAGATTTTTAACAAAATGTATTAATAAGCGTGGGGGGAGACATGGCTCCGGAAGCCCCGCCGGACATGCGAGGAGCACTGCCACGTCCCGGAACGCGACGCGCACCAACCTCTTGGAGAAGTGCGCGACACGTGCACCCCTCATCGTGGTTAAATCCGTGACAGAGCAGCACGACCGGCGCGAGGCCGCGTGTACACCGGGGCTGTGAGCACGAGATCGAACCGCGGCGCCCAGACCGCGTCCTCTCAGCCCGAGCCACAAACCGAACATGCACAAACAAACACAAGAGCCGCACAGAGCGATTTAATCCTGGCTTAGACCTGGTCCAATCCTGGTTTAGTCCAGGACCAGTCCAGGTTTAGACCTGGTTTAGACCTGGCCTAGACCTGGTTTAGTCCACGTTTAGTCCTGGTCTAGTCTCTTAGCCAATGAGGATGCAGAACACAATGTTGGACAACACAACACAAAATTGGAAAAAAAAAAAAAAAATCCGCGAAACAGCGAGGCCGCGAACAGTGAACCGCGATAGAGCGAGGGATTACTGTATTCTCTGGAGCTGCTGGAGCCTCCACGTCCTCTGCAGGTTGAAGGTGGACAGGAAGAGGAGCAGCCTGAGACTGTGGACAAGGAACCCGAGGGAACCCGAGGGAACCCGAGGGAACCCGAGGGACAGAGTGACAATGGAAGTGTAGCACAGGCACAGCAGGTCAGCATGTAGTAATGTTAGGATAATACCAGGATTTTTAGGTGATGGACAGGCATGAAAATCGCTCACCTTTTGGCGAAATTCGCCGTTTTGAAGCCAAAACAGGTGACCTACATGAATCGTGTAGTTTCGATGAGAAAAGTGGGAGTTTTTTTGGGGTTTTTTTTAACGCTTTGTTTCCACAGGAATTTCACCTGGGGTGCCAGCCAACGTGCTCCTGACCTTGTGTGCAAGATGCATTTTAATTAAATCATTGAACGTGTAGTTACTGTGAGTTTGCTGGTGGTTTTTAGGAGCTGGGATTTTTCCTTTAAATGTTGCGCCCTGGTTTCCCTTAGGCCAAGACGTAACAATAGTAAAACACTTTGCTTCAGGGAGCACATAGATAAATTAGGTGTATTTTGAAAATGCCATTTTGGATACTACTACTTTGACTGCAACAAGACAAGAGAGGGCAATGTGCTTGAATGCAATGAGTGGGACTGAAACTGGCAACCTTCTGAGCCCTAACTGAACACTTCTACTTCACAGCCCCTCGCATCCAATATCATGACTTTGTACACAAGAAAAAACAAGTCAAATGTCCCCGTTGATGCAGATGACAGTCAGCTGTGCAGCCTGTGATGACGCTTTCTCATGACGCCTCCTCCTCCCTCCCCTCCCGTCTCATCCCGTTGCCATGGGAGACGTTTATGTAAGCCGTGCCTAATCCTGTTAACTGTTACTGCAGATTCAGAGCTGCCGCACTGGAAGAAATGCACATCGGAAGTCTTTTTTTTTTTTCCACAGAAGAAGTGCTGATTTGGGCTATTCCTAAAACATAACGATAAATGAGAAAGCAGACACAAGGTCAACAGAGGAAAATTATGAGCAGGAGAAGAAATAAGATCCAAAAGTCTGGAGTTACTGGAATGGAGTTGTGTTTTGTTTCATTCACACATGTTTAATACACAGATTCTGCATATTTACGCTGAGTTCTTCTCTCAAACGGCTCTGCTCCACCTTGTGATGTCATGTGGTGATACAAAAAGTGCATACACCTTCACTAGAATCATTTGGATGATTTCAGATCTGGAATTGACAACGTCTACTGAACTGAAGGTAAAAGGTACGTAGCTGTGAATTACAGCTTCACGATATCACAAGGTGGAACAGAGCATTTTGAGTTTTGGAGATGTAGAGAGAATACAAATAAAGGGTTACTCAGTCATGTGTGAATGAAACAAAACAACTCCAGGTATGTTTTTGAGGAGGGTAACAACATTACAGGATGGCTTAAAGGTCACAAGAGTCAATTTTGTTTAAAGGAGAATTAACGTTTTTTACAATCTGAGCCTTATTTCGGTAATAAAACAAGTTGTTTTACTCACCCATAGCACTTTGGTGTCATATGGAGCACTTCCAGAGATGTTTTAGATTAGCGATAGCCGTAGCGCGAGTTCTCTGGGCATATAATATATGCCCCAGGCGGTCTCCAAATAACACAAACTTTAGCACTTTTCAAATCATAGAAGCTCAATGTCTTAGTCTACACTTTCGTTTGAGTCAAAAGTGGCCTGTAATCCGAGATTTATCCATAATTTACAGCTTTGCGTTTCATGTTTGGGTCCCGGGAGCTGAGAGCAAAATAAGCTGTGGCTCCGCACATGCGCACTGGCGTCCTCATCTACTCGAAACTATGGATAAATCTCAGATTACAGGCCACTTTTGACTCAAACGAAAGTGTAGACTAAGACATTGAGCTTCTATGATTTGAAAAGTGCTAAAGTTTGTGTTATTTGGAGACCGCTCGGGGCATATATTACATGCCCCGAGAACGCGCGCTACGGCTATTGCTAATCTAAAACATCTCTGGAAGTGCTCCATATGACACCAAAGTGCTATGGGTGAGTAAAACAACTTGTTTTATTACCGAAATAAGGCTCAGATTGTAAAAAACATTAATTCTCCTTTAATATGAGACCTTTTAAATAAAATAAAATACATTTAAAATTGGAAAGTCATAAAAATTAGCATATCATAGAGCGCCATAGTGACCTAATTCAATTCAATTAAAGATGCATTGTGTTCTGGTGGAGGGTCGGTTAAATGCTTTTATCTGCAGTTTTTCACAGTATGGCATTAAACCTTTCTATCCTCATGGAGATCAAACCATGCCAAGTTATAGATCAGATCTGCTAAGAGGCAACCCCATTCACAGTCAGAATGCCTGTTTTTCAAGGTATTTTTGCACTATGAAACCATCTCTAATTGAATAAATGCAAGGCAAAGCTGTTTGAAGTCTTGTTTAAAGTGTTACTACAATAACATATCCATAGAAGCAAACAGCTGACGGACTTCCATCCAAAAAGGTATGCAATGCACCTTTAAATTGATGTTTACAGAACATTAGAGAAGATGAAGTAATACGGTAAAGACTTGTATGTTTTTATATTCCACTTATTTCCAGCATTGCCTTCCTTCATCAAGTCCATCTGTTCTCCACAGTGCACAGGACCTGATTCAGCATCCGAAATCAAAATGGACGAGACGGAAACCACGCAACGCTGGCGATCTGCGGCAGCCCCATCTCATTTCCTATTTCAGTGCTGAACGCTGTCACTGAAATGGATCGTGTACAGGGCAATTAAAAGCATCATGGACCATAAACCCCAGCATGGTGTCTTATCTCCAGCCTCCACCCCACGGTTTAAAAATTACACCCTTTAAAGGTTCTATATTATGCAAAATTGTCTCTTGTGAGCTTTAAGTCATGTTATAATGTTGTTACCTCACCAAATCATACCTGGAGTTGTACAGTGGTACCCCACCTTACGAAAGACCCAACAAACGAAAATTTCAAGTTACGAAACGCCTTCACGTTAAATTTTGGTCTCTAGATACGAAAGAAAATCCAAGTTACGAAACGCGAAATCTCAAAAATTCAAATAATGCGCGCTCAGCCACACACATTATACGCTTTTCTCAGACTGGATTTAAACTTTTCTCACATTTGTCTCTCGTTTAAACACTCAAACTTTCATAGATTTTCAACAAAATGTTTTAATAGTGAAGCGTGGGAGAAAGGGGGAGGGCGGAGAAGTGCGGACACGTGTGTGATAGCGCAGCATGACCCGGCGCGGGGCTGCGAGCACCAGACCCGTGCTCAAACCGTGCCAGGTCTAAACCAGGTCTGAACCAGGTCTAAACCAGGTCTAGACCACCGCGGCTCTTGCATGCGTTCGTTCATGCGCTCAGACTGCGTGCGGTCCCCCTTGCTGCTCGCCTCAGCCGTGACTCGAAACGAAACCAGGAAATAGACCTGCACACGGTGGTTTAGACCTGGTTCAGACCTGGTTCAGACCTGGTTTAGACCTGGTTTAGACCTGGTTTAGACCTGGCACGGTTTGAGCACGGGTCTCTGCTCGCAGCCCCGCGCCGGGTCATGCTGCGCTATCACACACGCATCCGCGCACACACACCGCCCTCCCCCTTCCCTCCCACGCACGCAGTCGCTGCTTGCCTCAGCCTCAGCCTTGTGAGGTACACCGCTGCTGCTTGGTCTAGACCTGGTATAGTCCAGGTTTAGTCCTGGGTCTACAGTCTCTACGCAGAACACAATGTTACACTATAAAAAAAAAACTTGGATCGGGGCCTTGGAACGAATCAGGCTTTTTCCATTGAAATAGCTACTCAACTTACGAAAAATTCACGTTACGAAACCACTTCTGGAACGAATTAATTTCGTAAGGTGAGGTACCACTGTATGTGTTTCATTCACACATGTTTGAGTGACCCTGTATTATTAGTCTGTCTACATCTCCGAAGCTCAAAATGTTCTGTTCCACCTTGTGATGTCATGAAGTTGTAGTTTAAGTTAACAGCTACTTTTTACCTTTAATTTAGTAGAGATCGGTAATTCTAGGGCTGAAACCATCCAAATGATTCTAGTGAAGGTGTGAGGAGTTTAAAACCACAGGGGTAAAGATGATCAATTAATTGGTCCCTAGAGTCTTAGTTGACCAAATTTGAATTTCGACTATTGATTTTATTTACATGATCAGGTTTTATATGGAACAAAATCTGAAAGGAGAAGTGAGTGAGTTAGCTAATGTTGTTGTATTCACATGTAAAATGTTATATAAAATATGTTTTATGTAAATAAATGTTTGTTAGTACTTTTTTCCACATAAATAGTTTTTGCATGAACTCTCCCTGCAGGTGTAGTCTGGGGATGGTCAGATCGATACCAAAGTATCGATATTTCGATCCTGATGGGGTATTTGATATGGATCGATCCTGGTATTAAACTATCGATACCAAGTCATGTTTTCTTACTGACTTAACCTTCAGTTTTATTTAGTTCAAATTCATATGTGTTTTGTTCATTATTCAACCATTGCCAGTTGTCAGGCACTACTTTTCCTTCCGCGTTCTCACCAAACGTGGGGTAGTACGTCATCCCGCGATAGACTCACTGCTGTGAGATTTCAGTCAAAGCGGCGCGGTAGTAGAGAGCAATGACACAAATGCAAGTTTTATTACGTTCTGCACGTTTATAATTGTTTTGTCTGTGTAAGAGTGAGAGGCACTTTTTTTGTAATTGTGTTGTTTGTGGATCTGGACGCCTTAAGTTGCCATTAGTATATGGTTAAAAATGGGAGAGCTCATCAGCCAAGTCAGAAATATTAAGTCATGTTTGTGAGTGTCATTGTTAGGTGAAAATAAACATTCTGATATTTCATTTGTTGTCTTTTTTTCATAGGCTGCAAGTGCCCAACTTACAATAGTTTTGATGTCTGCATTGCCATTTTCATCACAGAATTTTTTTCACATATCTGGTGTTAGAATGTGTGGAGCTAAGCCCCTGGTGGAGCTTTGTGAAGCCAAGGTGTCTAGTTAGAGCCAGGTTAGTGTTTTTCTGCAGTATTAAAAAATGTATGAAACTATCGGTATCAGTATCGATATCTGGACTCTAGCCCTGGTATTATTTGGCATCGTATCGAAACAAAAATAACTGGTATCGCCCATCCCTAGTGTAGTCTTGTGAGTGAAGTTTGGGTCATAGAGATATGTAACAGTTTTGAGACGCCCCCCTTTATATTCCACAAATCAGTCGGCAGGACATGTCTTTGCTCCACTGAGAATTTTAGTCAACTATAGCTCTACTGTCAATAGGAAGTGTTCATAGGGGCGCTTCCGGCTCCATCTACTCTGGCTCCAATTGACATTACATTGAGAATTCCTATAAGCTGAACACTGTGGGACACGTCACACTCTCTAAATCCTCTTCTTAAAGATCCCATGACATGGTACTTCTTGATGCTTTTATATGGCTCCTTAATGGTTCCCTAATACTGTAAATGAATCCTTCTTCAAAATCAACACTCAGTGCATGAGAAACAGAGATAAGATGAGAAAGAGTAATTTTTCTCTCTCTGAACACTCCATAATGGGCGTTGTTGCTTGAATGCAAATGAGGAGAAAAGAGATGGCCTATAGTAGAGGGTGGGGGCATGGCCAAACTCTCCGCTCTCAGCTGTGCCCTGTGCGCTCTGATCCATTTCCGTGTTTTTGCACGGGGGAGAGATTTGAAGCGTTCCATTGAAAAATAAACACATTTCCACATAAAATAAAATTAAACCACTGCTGTTCAAAGGTCCAGAGGCTCAGATAAAGGACTTCCGAGCCTAGAAACACTCGGACGTGCCTCCAGGCAAATAAAAAAACGCATTTCGCATTGCCTAGCGCATTCGCAGTCCAAACTCTCTGGGCGTGATTTACAGAGACGCTGAGTACAGACAGACGGGGGTGGAACTGCATTTGCATTTCTTTTTTTGATCTGACGTCAGTAAGGTGCCTTGTTCAAAATTGCCCGTTTGAGCTCTGATTTTTTTCAGTTTAGACATTTCGCAACTTTTAACCATGGGGGGGGGGCCTAAACAGGGTAGGGGAGCTCACATTAACGTTCAAAAACCTCAGAAAGTGAAAATTTCATGCCATGGGACCTTTAATATAGTCTATGGTTGCAGACCTAGATGCCACTGGGACTAAATCCAGCAACATGCTATTACAGAATTTGTAAATACTAAAATTGAAATGCTAGTGATCTCTCCAGTTAAAATGTAGGACACTATATTGGTTGAACATGGACACAGTGCTGGACCCTGCTCCGCATCCCCATGGCGATGTGCAGAGGCGGAGTCTTCTGTTCCTCTGTGCACTGTGATCAGCACATGCACTGGACTGATGATGACTCGCTGAGTAGAACGAAACTGCGTTTAATGGGCTGGAGGCTCAGCTGCTGCAGGCTGCCGCTGATCACACAGGGAGGGAAGGGGCTGCTGCTGATCACACAGAGAGAGGGAGGCTAGAAGTGCTGGAAAACTATTAGAGACATTACAGTACCATAAAGTGTCTGCGCAGGCCCCAATACTTTCCAAATTAAATGTATTGACCAAAAACAAACAAGAGGAAGTGCCCAAATACAATGTAAGGCACTACAAATCTTTACAGAAAGATCTTAAATTGGAATTTTCAGGTGTTTTTTTGTATTGCTGCTGCCTTGACTAGGTCTCTTTTGAAAATTATGTTCTGAATCTCAATAGAACCTCCTGGTTAAATAAAGGTAAAATAAATAAAAACAACTAAAAGCTTAATGATGCAATGAAACCAATGCAGGTATCAGGTATTAGATCAGGATGTTAATTAAGGGTTAGAAAAATCAATTGTTTTAAAATATACTACACAGTGGTCCAAAATTATACTTCACTTACAGCGGAGGAAATAAATATTTGATACCTGATTTTGTAGGTTTGCCCACTGACAAAGAACTTAACAGTCTATAATTTTAATGGTAGGTTTATTTTAACATTAAGAGATAGAATATCAAAAAGAAAATCCAAAAATATCACATTATAGAAAATATATTAATTGATTTGTATTTTATTGTGTGAAATAAGTATTTGATCCCCTACCAACCATTAAGAGTTCTGATAAAAGAAGAAATTCAATTTGTCAACTGGACAAAGTTTGTTTGGTCGAAAACGTTTCGCCGCTCATCCGAGAGGCTTCGTCATGAACTGACGAAGCCTCTCGGATGAGCGGCTCTCACGTGTTTCCAGGCTTGGATGTCCTTTATCCGAGCCTCCGAACCTCTGGAACAGCAGTGGTTTAATTTGATTTTCTGTGGAAATGTGTTTATTTTTATGGAAAGCATCTCATATCTTCCTCCGCTCTTAAAATACGGAAGTGGGGCCAGCGCACCAGCGCACCGCTAATCCAGGAAAAAGCGGAGGATTTGGCCACAACCCACCCACTGCACTGGCCTGTCTCTGTCCTCCTAATTTGCATTCAAGCAACAACGCCCAGGATAAAGTGTTTCAGAGAGATATTTAGCCTCATGAAGACAGTCAGAGTCATATCTCATGCACTGAGGTTTGATTTTGAAGAAGGATTCATTTACAGTATTAGGGAACCATTAAGGAGCCATATAAAAGCATCAAGAAGTACCATGTCATGGGATCTTTAAATATTGGCAGCTGTCTCTTCAAAATATTACTGCATTGAAAGACTAAGTAGATACTGATTTTACTCTGACCTCCTTTATGTAAAGGAAATAAGCCAGGCTTAGAAATAGAACATAAAATGAATACTGAAGGTCCCTTATTGTACACATGACTACTGTGTTACCTACTGAGATCACATGGAATGCTTCAGTGCTTCCTGAAGGGTAAGACATGTCCCAGATGCCCCGCAGGGTCATCACTCTATATTAACCTTAATGAACCCATTCTACCTGAGAATATTCACCACTTTATCCACATTTATTCACACTCACTGTACAAACCATGTTAAACGGATGTTACAGATACAGCGTGACCACTGCCACATTTGACATTGAAGACAACATAGACAGATAAATAGAATCTGATGTATTTTATCAACCTGTCACTATAATAAGAAGCTAGAAGCTAATGGACCTTTTGAGATTCTACAGGCTTTATATGCCATATGTGACAGTAAATGTGGCAGAAGACCTTCAGAGGAAATACTATGAGAGAATGAACCATTTCATCACTAACAGAAACACCAGAGTAGAGTAAGAGTGAGGCCTTTTCTGTTGTGTTCACGTGGCGTCCCCTGGACACTGCATAAAGTTAAAATCAAATAATATGATCCAAACTCCAAAATGCTAAAATCAACCTCCTCCTCAGACCTGGTGAAAGCGTAATTCCCAAATCCTAATTATGTATTCTCCAGTGTGAAGCATGTGTCTGCTAAATGAATAGTTTGTAAAGTATGCCATGCCACCTCCTCTGCCCAGGTAACTCGCATGGTTACCTGGGTACAGTTGTTTTTTTAAAACAAAAACCACGTGATCCACAGCACTGCCTTAAAGGAAAAGTAACGTTTCTTTTTTACAATCTGAGCCTTCTTTCGGCAATAAAACAAGTAGTTTTACTCACCCATAGCAGTTTGGTGTCAATTGGAGTGGTATCGCAGAAGTTATGTTGGAGCCGTTCTGTTCTACTAATGATCCCGTATCCGTTAGCATGAGTGCTCGTATCATATGCTCGGGGCATTACTTTGCGCTCTCCAAATAACACAAACTTTAGCACTTTTCAAATCACAGAAGATCGCTGTGTCAGGGTAGACTTTTAGTGGATTCCAAAACGGCCTGAAACCCGATATCCAGCTATAGTTTCATTTGATGACGTCATCAGAGAGGACAGTGCGCATGCGTGAACTCAGCTGTTTTGTAAACACCGCTAGTCCGAAAGAAGCTAACACTGCTCTGAACTTTACTTTTCTGTTGCGATATCGGGTTTCAGGCCGTTTTGGAATCTACTAAAAGTCTACCCTGACACAGCGACCTTCTGTGATTTGAAAAGTGCTAAAGTTTGTGTTATTTGGAGAGCGCAAAGCAGTGCCCCGAGCACTCACGCTAACGGATACGGGATCACTAGTAGAACAGAATGGCTCAACTTAACTTCTGCGATACCACTCCAATTGACACCAAACTGCTATGGGTGAGTAAAACTACTTGTTTTATTGCCGAAAGAAGGCTCAGATTGTTAAAAAAACGTTACTTTTCCTTTAAGCCGGGCGCACACTGTGCAATTTTTGGCATTTTTTTTTACAACTTTTTGAGACTATATTTCACTTGTGCGACTGTTTTAAGGATCGGGCCGACTTTTGGCTTAATCCTGTGTCATGCTTTGTGTAGTACATGGGGTAACAAGAACCACATGACCAGCTCCTGATCGGCAATCATAGGTTGCAAGAATAGAGAAGAAGAAGAAGAAGAAGTGACTTTATTGATCTCACACAGGAGAAATTCTTCTCTGCATTTAACCCATCCTGTTATTAGGAGCAGTGGGCAGCACATTACTGCGCCCGGGGACCATCTCCATGATCTTCTTGCTTCGGTTTGGTCAGGACCTCAGCTGGAGGTACCTATGGTGCATGTTTTGGGTTGATGGAGGAAACCGGAGTGCCCTGGAGGAAACCCACCCAGACACGGGGAGAACATGCAAATTCCACACAGAAAGGCTCGGGTGATCCAAGGCCTTTCTGTGTGGGTTCAAACCTGTTTAAAATCCAGATGCCTCTCGTAAGGATTTCGCACTGTTGAAGTAGTTCCATGAGCCAAGATGCCAGAATGCGTGGACAAAGAAGTGAAATTGAAGAATATGAAGTGGGTGGAGGACCAATTGAGCTTAGGCAGGCTCACCCAAGCCTTTTTGAAGTGGCTTCACAGGGCTACCAAAAGAGAGGCAGCACATCTGTCTTTTGCCAGCATTGTGTCTCCGCACTTCCGTGGTTTTCTACTTTTATATGTGAAGAATCTCTTAGTCGTCCAGGTAGAATCCATGGTAAAGGGAGAAATTCAATTTGTCAACTGGACAAAGTTTATTTGGTCGAAGACGTTTCGCAGCTCATCCAAGCTACTGACGAAGTAGAAACGTCTTCGACCAAATAAACTTTGTCCAGTTGACAAATTGAATTTCTTTTCTACTTTTACTAATTTTAACATATGAACTAAAGTAAAATAATAATAATAATAATATATTAGGAAAAAAAAAATCTGAAAATCATCCTGTGATGGGTTGCGATCCCCACTATGGGAACCACTAGTTTAAAGATCCCATGACATGGTACTTCTTGATGCTTTTATATGGCTCCTTAAAGGGACAGTGTGTAGGATTCGTGGCGCATAGGTGGTTACTAGCTATTCCACTTCCTCTTTTGGCTATGGCAGACCTCGAGGGTCACCCGGGCGCGACGTACCGCCGAGATCGCGCGTGCCCGCGCACGAACCGCGCACCGCTGTATACATAAAGCGCGGTCCCCCGTTCACTTTTTTTTTTTCTTTTCGCATGAAAACACACAATCCCGATCATGATTCATGACAATCTACACATCAAATGAAACCTTACAGTCTCCTCTTTTTGACTATGCAATTCATTTCCCTGCAAAACAATCACTCCCCGAGCACATGGGGCTTTTATACGGAAAAGCACAAAACTTAGCTTACTTAGCTTACCTTTGAAGGCTCTGCACAGGTCAAACTCTGTATTTCATCATAAACTTGGTCTCAATCTGTCCATAAGGATCCAGCGAATAAAATCCAGTAAAACAATTTAGTCCAAAATACGTGTTGTATCCATTACGATGTGTGATCCGGCAGCATGCTTCTTTACACAGGCTCCCCCCTTCCCCCCTCCCCTTCCCCTTCTCTCCTTCTGTCCTTCACTCCCAAACGCAGCGCGGCTAAGCAGCTGTTAGCAGGAGCCGAGGCGAAGGATGAGCCCAAATGTCCTTCTGCGGCTCTCGTATTCAAAATGGCTGCCTCTATATGGGGAAGATCCCCCTTTTATGTGACTATATCTAAGTCCAAAAGAATACTTTGATTTCATGATGGAAGTGAAAAGGCTAGGAAAACAATGTATTTTTGAATGGGTATCTTCAATTTCAGTAATTAACAGGTAAAAATCTTACACACTGTCCCTTTAATGGTTCCCTAATACTGTAAATGAATCCTTCTTCAAAATCAACACTCAGTGCATGAGAAACACAGATAAGATGAGAAAGAGTAAATTTTCTCACTCTGAACACTCTATAATGGGCGTTGTTGCTTGAATGCAAATGAGGAGAAAAGAGATGGCCTATAGTAGAGGGTGGGGGCGTGGCCAAACTCTCCGCTCTCAGCTGATCCATTTCCGCGTTTTTGCGTGGAGAAGAGATCAGAAGCGTTCCATTGAAAAATAAACACATTTCCACATAAAATAAAATTAAACCACTGCTGTTCAAAGGTCCAGAGGCTCAGATAAAGGACTTCCGAGCCTAGAAACACTCGGACGTGCCTCCAGGCAAATAAAAAAACGTATTTCACATTGCCTAGCGCATTCGCAGTCCAAACTCTCTGGGCATGATTTACAGAGACGCTGAGTTCAGACAGACGGGGGTGGAACTGCATTTGCATTTCTTTTTTCGATCTGACGTCAATAAGGTGCCTTGTTCAAAATCGCCCGTTTGAGCTCCGATTTTTTGTAACGCAGAAAAGGATCGCAAATGCTCAATTTAGACATTTCGCAACTTTTAACCATGAGGGGGGGCTAAACAGGGTAGGGGAGCTCACATTAATGTTCAAAAACCTCAGAAAGTGAAAATTTCATGCCATGGGACCTTTAAAGGGGCCATAGTTATTTTATTTTTTAATAAAATCAAGTTTAAAAAATGCCCCCATACAGACATTGTAGTGTTAAAAATAAGCCCATGACAGTGGCTCTCTTTTGAAAACTGTGAAGATCACGATGAATAATTAGGATGCTTGGAATGCATAAGGTATATATTTGGACCACGAACAGTTCAGAAAATGACTTTGTTCTGTTTTTTACATTTTTAAGACAGTAAAAATCAGCATTTAAGCACTGAAAGCGGAAATAAAATGGCTGTACTAAAATAAAATTTAAAATCTACATCCAGTTCACTCAAATACACACACTAGGATATCTTGTGTTTTTTTTTTTTGTTTCTTTGCAAACACACCATACTGCTGAACCGCACAGCTGCAGGACTTGCTTATAGTGTGGTTTTAACAGCCAAAGCCAATCTCCATTTCCCCTGTGTGTGCAAATTAAAACATGTATTGCACTGTGTAGAGATAAGCACTCTGTATTTGCGACGCACCGAGCAGCCAACACAGCACCAAGACTCACTCATGTAGAACCGTCCCAATAATAGAGAGGTGTCACACTGCAATTACATAATGCATCGTTTAAACAAGGAAAGGTCAAAATAGTAAGGACCAAACAGACCAGAACTAGCTGCTATAGTGCTAAGTGCTAACTAATTGCAATTCTCCAGATCAATATTGAATTTTAACAACATACATTCTAAACATGTCCAGGAGCATTCGAGTCTAGAGCAATAATTACTTACAAAAAATACAAGATATGCCTGTATTTAAAGCATATTTGTAGAGGTCTAAACAACAGGGTTTCCAGGTTCCACATAGGATTTTGAGATTTCCGCGATCTAAATAATAATAACACATTAGTCTTATTATCTTCCTGGGACCCGAAGAAAAAAAGTGTATCAAAATTATTAATATTATTATTATTATTATTATTTAAATTTTGTATTTGGAGGTAAATGAACACCTTAGCATTTACATTTTGTTAATTTTATTTTTATTCATAATAGTCATAGTCATAGTCATAGTTTGCTTTATTGTCGAAAAACAATCATAGAGTGAGTGAAATGAAATTTCGTTTCCCCACTAACCAGGCAGGACAGTGATAGAGTGGCTAGGGGAGGGGCCGCTGCGCATGCGCGCGCCGCCGACTGGGAGATGCAGAGTAGAAAAGATGCAATACATAAAATCAGTGACAATTTAACAACATGTAATGACAGAAAAACAATTGGAGATATAACATACGGTGATCTTTTTCGTTGGCAACAGAAGGAAGGGTGTGGGGGGATCAGATTGGAAATCAATGAAATTGATTGAACCGAGAGCAGAGATCAGACCTTTACTAAAAAGACAGGGAACATTTCTACTCAATCATGTCAGTGTGTCAGTGTCAGTGTGTGATAGTGGGTGCCATGTTTATGTAGAGTCCAGATAACAAACCACATTCTGTGGCCTTGGAAGTGTTCATGCAGGGAGGCGAAGTCAAAACACAGATAACTATTGGAGCCACAGATTTTCACAGGAGAGACATAATTATTAGACATAAAGGGATTAATTTATCATGATGAAATACATTTTTAGAGACCCAAGTGAACAATTTAGATTGAGCTTGGGTTTTGCCAGACCCCCATCTTCATATCGCCATGAAGATTCATGAGAGATCTCATTAGTTCCTCTTGGCGCACAGACTGCGCTGCATTGGCTTTACACAGTTCTGTCACCATGCCCGTGATGATATCCAAATGTTGAGATGTTTCCTTCGGTTGAAACCCTTCCAAAAGGTCCTCAACCTGTCCCACTTTCTGATGTAATCCTTTCACGAGATCCCCTACGGCTTCACAATGGCTCGAAATTGCTGCAGACCGCTTGGGGGACTCTTTACTTGCTGCCAGCTTACAAATTTTGCGATAGATCATGGACAATCCCAGGCCAATTAACAGATCCAGTTATCAGAAATCCGAATACGTAAATATCCTCCACATCCTCCAGGTACGTTGGTGCCAAACATACAACTTGCCACGCACGATACGAGTCCCTCGCATATCCAGCAGCAAAAGTACCATCCGGACACACCGCTTCTCCCAGAGCGGCACTCCTCCGTGAAAAAAGAGTATCAATCGTGCTGAGGGTCCAGCTGATCACATCCATATTTTAGTTGTAACGTGTCCTCTGTAATGGACTGTAATAGTGCTAAATCCAAGTGAAGTTAACAACCCAACGACCAACGTCTCTGACAAGCTTCTACAGTCACCTCAAAAAGTTTTTAGATTCCCTTTTAATTTCTTATTTATTTATTTATTTATTCTTATTTATTATTCTTATTTATTTATTTATTTGACAGGGACCATGTACAGGAGCATTAATTACTTATTTATGTATGTATTTATTATTATTATTATTATTGTTATTATTATTATTATTATTATTATTATTATTATTATCTCAAAACACTTAAAAGACAGACTGGTTAACTCAAATGTCCACTATAAAGGACACAAATGAATGGGCCGGGTCTCAGGAGGATATAGCGCTTTTCCAGACGCTCCAAGTTGCTTTACAATTTGGTATGTTTTTCATTCACTCCACGCCGGTGGCGGTACTGTACTGTAAGCTTCTGTAGAGCTCCTGCAGTCCCAGCATGCACCTCCAAACGGGCCATGCGTGAGCCACAATTAATAAACTTTATCAGAGTTTCAGAGATTGTAGATTATTGTTTCAGGATGAACATATTATCAAAAATAATAATAAGATTTACCAGCTTTACAAAGTTCTAGATGGTAGAAGTGAATTTCTGCAGTTAAACGGGCTAGCAACTAACGTTAATCAAACCAGACATGAATTAAGATATGAATATATGTTTACATCAATATTTTTCTTTATTTAATTTGAATGACATAACCATAGTTTCATAATGGTTCAAAAGTTAAGATTGTGTCAATTAGAATTAAATATTCAAATGAACAAATCCCAGTAATTCCATATGCTTTTTGCTTAACACTGTTAATGTGTTTAACATTAACTGACTGCTTAGAAATGTGGATTGTAGAAAATAAAATCACAAACTAAAGTTAAATAAATGATTTTTGTGAGTTACATTTACATAAGTGATTTAGCCTGCTACGAAGCTACAACATTTGCACGTTAGTCAGAGCACATTGTATTTTCAAAATGACAAAAGAACTCCAAAAGCTGACTCCATGTCATAGATTACTGCTAATCAGTGGTGAAAGTAAAGCGGTGCGCACCGGAATGGCGCACCGGTATAAAATTCACAGCCGGTACACAGCACCGCTAAGAGAATATGGTTAATGGTGGCCAAAACCCACATTTGAAAAAAAAAGTAAGGTGCTGTGGAAGTTGTGGTTGTAATAAGAAACCCGAAAACTTCTCACATTTTAGACTCAAAAACGGTGAGTCGTTTTATTAACACACCAGAATATAGGAAAAAGGAGCTGCGCTAGAACACAAAAGCAGCGTGTCAAAAGTCACGCCTTTCTTAAAGGGACCGCAACTATTATTAGAACCAGTGAATTTATAACAAAGTGCTAAACCAAGAACTGAGCAAAACCCGCATGGCAATGCTGTAACAACACAGTTAAGAAGGTGAATTATGCATACATTCATGAGTGCACTACAGTGCGCTATTTAAGTAGAAAACACAAACAACCACACTATGCCATTGGAGAATAACTGAAAGCTACCCGAAACTGTCGTGCAGAGATATCTGCAGTCTGTTAAGCAAGGATTGTCAAAACTTATCTGACTGTAGCCATGAAAGTCGCCTAAACCATTGTGAGGCGGTGCTGCGCACTGGTAGAAGATTTAAGGCCACCTGTAAGAGAGGGTTTATGCTGACTACAAACACTTAGTAAATTAGTCATTTTCGCTGTTTAATAAGAAAACATATCTATGCACAATATGTCATTTTTGACCAGCTCTGATGAAGACAATAGCATGTTTAAAGTAGTCATAGAATCTGTGACATGCGTCAGCAGCCGCTTCATCACTGCTGTGCATGGACCGAAGCTTTCGTAGGCCCACAAAAATATGAAATAATTAAGTATATTAAAAAAGGTATTTATCTATGAAAAAGGTGTAAAACGTAAAAAAAAGAAGAAGGGTAAAACGAGTGTTTTTTTGTTTGTTTTTTAAACGGTAAAGTGATGCACTGGACATTATAGCACCTGTGAGAAATGAAAACTACTTTCACCAGTGCTGCTAATCCACCACTGCCAACATGGTATCCCTGTCAGACTTAGTCACGTTGGTGCAGGAGTTCTATAGTAGCCACATCTGCCCTGGGCCAGACAATCTGCGCCACTGGCCAACCAACACGAACATTCACACACATACCACATTCATACTAGACAATGTGGATGACAACACAACAACCGTGCAACTGCCACTGCTGCAAGAGTTGGATATTCTATAGGAACAATTACTGGAATATTTACTTCCAGAACCAAAGCACACTTAAAAGTTCCATTATTATTTCAATTCAGTAGGTTATGAAGAAGAAGCAAAAAATCCTGGTGGATGGTTAATATCTTTATTAATACAGAGCCTATTCTCAAGAAATGTTAAATGTCTTTTCTGACAGCGCAAACTACACTGATTATATTCACCACACAATGCAATAAAAATGTTTTATTCAAATATACAGGTGTTACTACGAAAGAAACAAAGCCATAAGATGAACCAAAGCCAAGATTCTGTCCTCATGCCAGGAGCTAGGAGAGAGGTACAAGGTGTAAACTGCTGCCAGCTCTTTAAAGGAGAGACATAGCAGCAGAGGACCAGCACTCGTATGCCAACTCAGCGATGAAGCAGTGGGCATGTGGAGCTGGGAAAGAAGCCCTGCCAGCAGCCAGTAGGGGGCGAGATCACAGGAACCAAATACATGCACAGCAACAGACACAAACAAACTATAATACAGGAGTATGTTGACCTGAGAGCTGCACACATATTTCATATATAATTCACAAGATTTTACACCCTCTTTCTTTTCTCTGAAGCATTATCACATCTATAATATGATGAAACCAATGGGGGGCATATTAGGCAATTTCCTGATCTGATATAATTGTTTCCTTATCACATGTCATATGGTAATACAGCAGTGTTGTAGTCAAGACTGCACTAATCGAGACCAGGACCTGTCCAAGACCACAGGGTCCCGAGACCAGGACGAGACCAAGGCTTCTGAGGGTCAAGACTTTTAAAGGTCCCATGGCATGAGATTTTCACTTTCTGAGGTTTCTGAATGTTAACGTGAGCTCCCCTACCCTGTTTAGGGCCCCCCACCCCTTCATGGCTAAAACTGTGTAAATGTGTAAACTGAGCATTTGTGATCCTTTTCTGCGTTTGAAAAAAAGACAGCCCAAACGGGAGATTCTGAACAAGGGAACTTTCTGACGTCACACTCGGGGAAAGGTTTCCACCCCCCATCTGGATGTCCACCCTGTCTCTGGAAATCATGCCCAGAGAGTTTGGACCGCAAACGAGCTACAAAATGCGAGATGCGTTTTGTTTGTTTTTTTGCCTGGAGAGACGTGAGAGCCTCTCCAGGCTCGGATGTCCTTTATCCGAGCCTCTGAACCTCTGAAACAGCAGTGCTTTAATTTTATTTTCTGTGGAAATGTGTTTTTTTTAATGGGACGCATCTCATATCTTCCTCCGTGCTTAAAACGCGGAAGTGGGGCCAGCGCACCCCTAATCCAGGAAACAGTGGTGTATTTGGCCACGACCCCACCCGCTGCACTGGCCTGTCTCTGTCCTTCTCATTTGCGTTCAAGCAACAACGCCCAGAATAAAGCGTTTCAGAGACATATTTATGACTCTGAGTGTCTTCATGAGGCTATCTCATGCACTGAGGCTTGATTTTGGAGGATTCATTTACAGTATTAGGGAACCATTAAGGCGCCATATAAAAGCATCAAGAAGTACCATGTCATGGGATCTTTAAGACCCACACTGATGACATCACACTAGGGAGAATTCTATCCAAAATGTAGGGACAATTTATACTTACGAAACATATTTTTCTGATACTTTAAACATGATTTCAACTAAATTAAACTGTTTTCTTATCACTTTATTTCATGATCCATGTCCATCCAGGAACAAAAATCTGAAATCTAAAAATATGGCCAGACTGGGAAAGAAAATGTAATGTTTGTAAAATCTTAAATACAATGAGCTGAACTGTGGTTTTGTAAAAGGTGTAGTCCAACCTGCCATAAGCACTTTAAGTAAATGCCATGCGATGGTTGTAGTTAAAATTGTTTTGTTTGGAGGCAACAGAAAAAAATCTGTGTTGACTGAGCCTGTGAAAATCAGACCCTCACACTGTATCCACAAGTGGCCTTGACAATTAGCAAAGAGCGCTGTGTGGCTAACTGGCTGTGGACACGACGCCGCATGTAACAGACCATAGCAGCGGGGAGGTGTTACAGCCCACACTGCTAATATCATTCATTTTTGATTCATCTCAGCTTTGGTCTACTACATAAACTCTACGGCACTCATTAAGATCATTTTTTACTTTGGAAGACATGCAATTAAAAGGCAAAATTAGTATGACTAATAGTAGGCCTGTTGAAAAAGGTGTTAAATTTTGAATATTAAGGGTGCACAGTGTAACTTTTCGGTAGAATTCCATCACCTGCTTGTTTCTGTGGATATGCCTTTGCTCTGCTTAAAATGTTCCACAATATGACATTAAACAGATATACCTTTCATTTCAATTACAGGTGGTTTTACTGCTCAAAAATACCTAGAAAACAAGAATTCGGACTGTGAGCGGGGTCGCCTCTCCACAGATCTGGCCTGTTACTTGGTCTGGTTTGGTGTCTATGATGATAGAAAGGTTTAATGCCATACTGTGAAACATTCCAGAGAAAGCAATAACATGTCCATGGAGAAAAGAATTTGATGGAAAAGTTACACAATGGTCATAATGTATTTACTATATGTAATAACTTTAATTCCACTTTTTTTCATATTTTAAACAAAATTACATAAGACTGAAATAAATGTCACTTTTTAACTACACTGGTTTGAAATTTAGATTGGGAAAAAAAATTCAGATAATATGAACAAATTTTGTCAACACTACTCGGCTGGTTAGCTCAACTGGTAAGTCATGGACTTTCCCCCTGGAGGTTGTAGGTTCAAACCCCCCCCGGGCAATGAGCTAACCAGTGTGGGTCCTTGGGCAAGACCCTTCACGGTACTGCCCCCCGGGCGCCGAAAAAGATGGCTGCTCACTGCTCCTGAAAAAGGATGGGTCAAATGCAGAAGTCAAATTTCTCCCGTGTGTCACTGTGTGTCATTGTGTGTGAGACCAATAAAGGCTAAAAGCCCAAAAGCCCAAGCTTAATCTTAATCTTAATCTTAATCTTAGGGTTGCACCGATCCAATACCAGTATCAGATATTGGCGCCAATACTGAATAATGTGCTTGATCGAATATCATGTTCCATATAAACATATAAATTGATATAATATGACTGTTTACTGGTCATAATTGTCCCAGAAAGTCTCATAATATTTGAATTACACAAAGCTGTTCTGTGGTTACTTGAGGGATTCTGAAAGTGTAGATTTTAAGCTTTCCAACAATGCCTTACACATGGAAATCTGAGAACATCTGAAGTATTCAATAATACACAGGATAATATGTTATCACACACGTACATACACGCACACACACTCTGGACACACACACACACACACCTTTTGTTTAGACCCGGTTTAGTCCTGGTTTAGACCTGTTTTAGTCCCGGTTTAGACCTGGTTTAGTCCCGGTATATCCCGGTTTAGTCCTGGTTTAGTCCTGTTTTAGTCCCAGTGTAGTCCCAGTTTAGTCCCGGTTTAGTCCCGCTTTAGTCCTGGTTTAGTCCTGGTTTAGTCCCGGTTTAGGCCCCTGCTGTCAGCTAATCTGTCCCTTTGATGCATAAATAATCTGATAATATGACCCACCCATAAGAACGCAGTCAGCTCTGTTGTAACAGGTTGCCGTGTTGTCCGATAGTTTGCGTATCCACGTGTATGCTTGTGTCGCGTATATCCACTCCACCAAAAGCGCCAGCTCTTATTATCCGGAGCTCCGGAGAAACGGACGTATCCTGAACGTATCCTGTGTCCCGAGGTGAGAGTTCCTTCTTACGTAGCATTTACGTAGCAAGTTAAAGGGACAGTGTGTAAGATTTTTACCCGTTAATTACTGAAATTGAAGATACCCATTCAAAAATACATTGTTTTCCAAGCCTTTTCACTTCCATCATGAAATCAAAGTATTCTTTTGGACTTAGATATAGTCACATAAAAGGGGGATCTTCCCCATATAGAGGCAGCCATTTTGAATACGAGAGCCGCAGAAGGACATTTGGGCTCATCCTTCGCCGAGGCTCCTGCTAACAGCTGCTCAGCCGCGCTGCCTGAGGGAGCGGAGGAGAGAAGGAGAGAAGGGGAAGGGGAGGGGGGAAGGGGGGAGCCTCGTGTAAACAAGCATGCTGCTGTATCACACATCGTAATGGATCTAACAGTATTTTGGACTAAATTGTTTTACTGGATTTTATTCGCTGGATCCTTATGGACAGATTGAGACCAAGTTTATGGTGAAATACAGAGTTTGACCTGTGCAGAGCCTTCAAAGGTAAGCTAACAAACCTCATTTTGTGCTTTTCTGTATAAAAGCCCCATGTGCTCGGGGAGTGATTGTTTTGCAGGGAAATGAATTGCATAGTCAAAAAGAGGAGACTGTAAGGTTTCATTTGATGTGTAGAGTGTCATGAATCATGATCGGGATTGTGTGTTTTCATGCGAAAAGAAAAAAAAAAGTGAACGGGGGACCGCGTTTTATGTATACAGCGGCGCGGGCACGCGCTACGGCGCGCCCGGGTGACCCTCGTGGTCTGCCATAGCCAAAAGAGGAAGTGGAATAGCTACTAACCACCTATGCGCCACGAATCCTACACACTGTCCCTTTAAGGATTTCTCTTGAAATGCCGCGTACATACTGTATTCACGAGGCTCGCTCACAGCTGATCGGCGAACAGGCGCAAACGCAACAGCGCTAATCGTCATGATTGGCAGGAGTGCAATCGGCGGGTAATTGTGCTGCAACATCATTGGAAGCTGAAGCGCAGTTCGGCCTATGATTGGCTCTTGGTAGTGGCAGCAGAACATGTGGTGATTTTGCTCAGTCAATTAATATTTTCCTGACCTCCTGAAACCCCCCCCCCTTCGCCTTTTTTTTTTTCTCCTCGGATTTACACGATTCACGTAGGTCACCTATTTTGACTTCAAAATGGCGAATTTCGCTGAAAGGTGAGGGATTTTCATGCCTGATGCGCTATTTAATAGTGCTGTAAAAAAATTTGGGCTGTTAACGCGTTAACGCAAAACAATTTTAACGCTGTTAATTTTTTTATTGCGAGATGCCACCCACACAAGGAAAACATGAAGCAAAGTCTGCACCAAAACATACGGCGAATCCGCGCACACCCACAACATGCTGGACCCAACCACTCCACCAAAAGCGCCAGCTCTGCCGTGCGACATGCAAACAAACAGCGCTATGCGATGAGGCCATGACAGCAGGTGTTATGCAGACAAACACAGTGGCGCTAACTGGAGATTACTGGACGTCCCTCAGTTATGAGAACTACCTCAGGGTCACAGCACATTATTTCACCCACAGGGGGAACTTCAGTCGCTTTGACTTTTATGAAGAGAGACGAGAGGCACTTCACTCACTGGTGCAGAAATGAGAGTGGAACATCAAACACAAAGTTGTCTCACTGATAATTGTTATGGTATGCAATTAAAAAAACATCTGCACAAAGCAAGGTTATCCACTTTTCTATGTTGATAAGAGTATTAAAATGATGATTCAAGGGACAAAAATATGACATTCATGAGATTAATCGTGATTAAATATTTAAATCGATTGACAGCACTGTTCACAGTGCAATTACATTACAGTTACAAATCTACCCTCCCGTATCCAGATTTTCCCACACAAACCAATCGGACCATCAGCAGCATCGTTCCCCCCCAGGCCCGGGTGGACACATGCTTTGACATTGAGTGTGTGTGTGAGATGTGGAGTGACCCAAGCGTGCAGAGGGTAAATGCACTGTCTCCCTTGGGTGCGTGAGCTTGTTCTGCGCAGAGCTGTTTCACTGTTTCCAAGTACGGAGCCAGGTCCCAGGACGAGCCCTGAGATTAATGAAGCTGCTCAAACACTGTGATCCCAGCAGGACACACCAGCAGTCACAGTCAAGCTACTGCTATCCATTTCACCATGACATCTCTGGACTCTATACCTGTACTGGCATACTGCTTGTGTTAATACTACAGTAATCACTTACAGTAACTAAGTAAGTATGTAAGAAGTAATAATAATAATAATAATAATAATAATAATAATAATAATAATAATAATAATAATAATAATAATAATAATAGCAATAATAATAATAAAAATAATAATAATAATGCATCAGTTTTCTATAGCGCTTTTCTGGACACTCAAAGATGCTTTACGGTTCATTATTCATTCACTCCACACTTGGTGGTGGTAAGATACTATTGTAGCCACAGCTGCCCTGGGGGAGACTGACGTAAGTGAGGCCGCTAATTTGTGCCATCGGCTCCTCTGACCATCACCATCACTCACGCACACTCCACTTTCATACTAGGTAATGTGGGTGAAGTATTTTGCCTAAGGACACAACAACAGTTTTTTTTTCAAGTGGCGCCCCACTGTGGCACCTGATTTTCCCACTGGTCTCCCATCCAAGTATTAACCAGGCCCGGCCCTGCTGAGCTTCTGAGATCTGGCGGGATCAGGCTTTGACAAGCCGGTATGGCCATAGTATAATGGTATACTGATGGTGAAATGTAACAAAGTAAAAGTACTGCATTTAAGGCTACGTTTATACGGCGACGATCAAAACAGAAGACGCAAAAGTGGCGTCTCGTCTTCAATTTTTTATCCGCGTTTAGACGAGCGTTCTCAACAGGAAATGTTTGTTTATACGAAGTGGGCGAATTCGATTGAATATGCATGCCAGGCCGCTAATATAATGTCAGAGCTACCTTTTTCAGGACACCGACAGGGGCTCTCATTACGGTTGTTTCGCCCTCGATGTCGGGTCGGAGCTCTTTGCTTAATGCAAGAAGAGCTTGTTTAGTCATTCTGAGGTTTTCGGCCCAAGCACTGTCATCAACTAATCCATTCTCAAAATTGTCCCACCACTGACTGGTTCTGCCCGGTCTTGTCCAAACTCGCCTCTGTCGCCTGTGACGTATTGTCAATTGTTTTTACCAGCTTGGCGCATCAGGTCAGGTGTATGC
The DNA here is from genome assembly GCA_036785185.1 of Paratrypauchen microcephalus. Taxonomy (NCBI): domain Eukaryota; kingdom Metazoa; phylum Chordata; class Actinopteri; order Gobiiformes; family Gobiidae; genus Paratrypauchen; species Paratrypauchen microcephalus. The sequence goes on along the minus strand of JAVJIX010000027.1, from coordinate 297,809 downwards.
GGCGTGAACATGTTTTGCGCTTCTTGCCGTTTAGACGGAAACACGACCCGGGCCGTCTTCAGAACTCCACACTCTGGAAGGAGTCTTCAGATTTTTGCGGTTTCAGAGCCCGACGGCGCAGTTGTTGTGTAAACGAAAGACACTTCCGATAGAATATTTTGTCGTTTTCAGTCGCAATCGTCCTCGTCTAAACGGCCACTAAGATCCTATATCGCACAGAATTGACTTGTGAGCGTTAATCCATGTTAGAATGTTTTCTTCATCAAAAACATACCATGAGTTGTGTTTTGTTTCATTCACACATGTTCGAGTAACCCTTTATTATTAGCTTGTCGACATCTCCAAAGATCAAAAAGCTCTGTTCCACCTTGTGATGTCATGAAGTGATTCAAGTTAACTGCTACATTATACTTTAGTTCAGCAGAAACTGACAATTCCATGTATGAAATGATCCAAATGATTCAAGTGAAGGTGTATGGAGTTAAAAAACACGGTGGAGCACTTCCTGTATTACCACATGACATCACAAGGTGGAATAGTGTTTTCGGTTTGAGAGAAAAAGTCAATAAAAGCCTAAAAATGCAGGGTTTATGTGTTAAACGTGTGAACGAAACAAAACGTTACTCCAGGTATGTTTGTGATAAGGAAACAACATTACAACATAGATCAGAAAAATAGCATAATATGGGCCCTTTAAGTATAGATAAGTGGGGGAAGTGTCTTGCCAAAGGACACAACAGCTAAATACAATGGTTGGGGTATGACTTTGATGCTCTTCCAAACTCAATTACACAAATTTTAACACAAATTTGATCAGCAGTGGTGAATATTTTAGCTAGATTTATTGTATATCTGTATATTTATTGCACTACACAATTTTTAAATCCATAATAAATGTTTCAGGCAAGTGATTCATTTCTGATTTTAAGGATTTTGTGAAGACCTTTCTTTCCACACGCAAAAGATGTATTTTGATTTGAATGGTGGCTTAGCTGCCATACCAACAGCCAAATTTCGTAATTTTATATGCACAGGTTTCACGGTCCACCTGTGCATATAAAATTACGAAATTTGGGGATCAACATGTAAAACTTACCTACAGCCATTATTTATTTTACAGAAAAGGGCTTTGAGAATTATCACCAACAGTCATTATAGAGAGCCGTCGAACCCATTATTTGTTAAAGGGTTGAAAATGTGTGATATTGTTGAATTAAGTATCCTCAAAGTCATGTATAAAGCAAAGTGCAATGTATTACCTGTAAATATTCAAAGACTGTTTGAGATGAGAACAAGTCAATACAATTTAAAAAACCCAGATTCAGAACCAATGTTATGGAGCGAAGCGTCGCTGTGAAAGGAGTTCATTTATGGAATAGTCCTGACAAAGAAATCAAAGAATCAAGTACAATAATGGCATTTAGAAAGTACATAAAATCCAGTATAATGGGTATTTATGTTGCGCATAAAAACGAAGCTTTCTGTTTACAATTGATCAATAATTGTGATTGAAATTCAATGTATTGATGAAATGTTTTATTGTCACTATCGGTGTTAATGTCTGGAAAAGGGGCAGATAACATAAGATTACTCTTCTTTCTGCTCCCTTTCATTCAATATTTTGGATTGTTATCACACTGTTGATGTCTTTTTATACTTTATGAATGAAATAAACAAACAAAAATTCCATGTCTTTTCAAATTATGCAATAGGAGCTTTTGGAATTAAATATTCTATTATATCCATAGAAGTGAACATAAAATTCTATTCCACACAACAAATATGAAAACATGTATGGATTTGTTCTGCAGCTGCCTTGAGACGGACAGTGCTTGACTGCCCCCTGGTGGAAATTTGGAAGACATGCGACAAACAGAAGGACTTTCATTATGTAAAATATCAGGACGTTACAAACGTATGCATTATTACTTACATTCATTTGGAAAGCAGCAATTACTTCCAGCCTACAAAACCTTGCATGTAACAAAAGATCAATATGGCTTTCCATTTGTAAATCCTTTAAATATCAGGAGGAGGAATGGTCCAACAGACTCAACATGGAACCACAAATGACAATATAATTGACGTAAACTCATCAGCCTGACAATTTTTTTTTTTTACCTATACCACTGGTCTACAAATTTTTGGACTTGATCTGCTTCAGAGAAAAAAGATGCTAAATCATTTATATTGATAAGATTAACTGAAAATCAATTGATAATTGTGCTGGTTAGCTAATGTATTCAGGATATGTAATGATATAATAATAAACAGATTTGTGAACAATGTTTGAGAGAAATGGTAGTCTTCTGTATCTGGAGTGAATTTCAGGAAAAATGGGAGCAAAAACAAAAGTGTTGCGTTTATATTTTTGTTGAGTATACATACATACATACACACATACATACATACATATATACATACACACACACACTGACCAAAACTTCCAAAGCAACACTTGGGTTTATTGCAACACATGTGATTTTCTTACGCTAAATTTAACAATACATAACAAACATTAAGATTCAAATCAAAAACACAGTTGTAGAGTCAGGAATGAAGAACAGATTTCTCCTGGTTTCCAATTCATTGCACCAGTTGAAGGTACAATTCTGGATAACTGAATTCAGTATCTCGTAAGGCTTCCTCTGGCGTCACACAGCCTGGATTCTGAGATGCATGGAGTCAGTCAATTGCCGAATTTCAGCCTGTGTGATGCGGTCCCATTCCTCCTGGAGTGCTTGACCCAACTGTCGGACTGTGGTCGGTTCTGGATCACGCCTTCTCACCCGGCGATCCAGAATACCCCATAGATGTTCTATAGGGTTTAAAGGTCCCATGGCATGAAATTTTCACTTTCTGAGGTTTTCGAACGTTAATGTGAGCTCCCCTACCCTGTTTAGCCCCCCCATGGCTAAAAGTTGCGAAATGTCTAAACTGAGCATTTGCGGTCCTTTTCTGCGTTACACAAAACCAGTGTTCAAACGGGCGAGTTCGGACAAGGCACCTTTTTGACGTCAGATCGGCAAATGCAGCTCCAGCCCCTCCCTCTGTCTCCGCTCAGCGTCCCTGTATATCCCGCCCATAGAGTTTGGACTGTGAATGCGCTACAATGCGAAATGCGTTTTTTATTTGCCTGGAGGCACGTCCGAGTGTTTCTAGGCTCGCAAGTCCCTTACCCGACCCTCTGGACCTCTGAAATACCAGTGGTTTAATTTTATTTTCTGTGTAAATATGCTTTTTTTCATTGCAAAGTCTCTCATCTGTCTTCCTGTGTTAAACACGGAAGAGAGCAGACAGTGGTGCAGAGCTGCGCTTCGAGCGGGGGAAACCCGCCCCCCCCCCGCTCCTTAGCCAATCTCTCTGTCCTTCTCATTTGCACTGAAGCAGCAACACCCACAATAAAGCATTTTAGACACATATCTAGCCTCATGAAGACTGTCAGAGTCATATCTCATGCAGTGAGTGTTGATTTTGAAGAAGGATTCATTTACAGTATTAGGGAACCATTAAGGAGCCATATAAAAGCATCAAGAAGTACCATGTCATGGGACCTTTAAATCTGGGGAATACGCAGGCCAATCAAGACACTGAACATTATTCTTCCTCAGATAGTCCTGGCAGACTCTGGCGACATGTGGTCTCGCGTTATCCTGTTGCAGCGTTAGGCCATAGCGTTGGACGATTAGAACTACAACAAGGGTCAGGATTTCGTCACGGTAACGGGCCGCACTGAGGTTTCCATCGATGAAAATGAGGTCTGTCTTGTGTTTACTGTTATTCCAGCCCAAACCATTACACTGGGTCCACCCCAGCGGTCACGCTGCAGGATGGTAGCGTCAGCATAACGTTCCCGTCGCCTACGCCAAACACGCAGTCTTCCATCAACCGCACTCAACTTGAACATTGAGTCATCGGAGAAGAGCACCCTGTTCCACCTGAGAGCATTCCAGGCCAAATGTGCCCTTGACCATCACAGACGGATGCGGTGACGTGCAGGAGTCAACACCACACCATGGTAGGGACGATGGCTGTGCAAGTCGGCTTCACGCAGGCGGTTGCGTACAGTTTGGTCACTAATCCGGTTCTGGTGACGACCTCTGGTCTGAGCAGCAGTGACTGTAGCTGGCAGGAAGCAATCACGCAGGTGCTGGAGGTGAATATGGCGATCCTGCCGAGGGGTGGTGACACGTGGTCTGGGGGCACGTCGTTGATCACTGGTGCTTCCTGTTTCATTATACTGGCTCCAGAGACGTGATATGGTCAACACGTGGACGCCCAGATTCCTTGCAGCCTGTCTTTGCGACAATCCACCAGTGAGCATACCAACGGCTCACTGTCGCTGATTTTGACCTAGGCGCGGCATGGTCACACGTTAACCCAGGACAATGCCAAGGAATAATGAAGTTGCCCATTGCTACGGCTATTTATTGACCAAATTCTGGAAGGATTGGTCAAAGAGTTCTACTCAACCTGACGGGATAGGCAAAATTATAAACAATGTGCAATCAAGCGGAACGAGCTGCCCACACAACAAAATCAAAACAATTTTCTGAACTTTTAAGGTGTAGTTGATGTATCATGACTCAAAACCAATACAGTAATCCCTCGTTTATCGAGGGGGTTAGGTTCCAGAAATAACCCGTAATAAGTGAAATCCGCGAAGTAGGACAACTTTATATTTTATAATTATTATAAATGTTTTAAGGCTGTAAACGCCTCACCACACACATTATACACTTTTCTCAGACTGGAAGACTCAAGTGGGTGCGTGTGGACACGTGCACCGATGAGCGAGGTCACGAAACAAGGCATGCGGTGGTTTAATCCTGGTTTAGACCTGGTCTAGTCCTGGTTTAGTCCAGATTTAGTCCTGGTCTAGTTCCGGTCTGGTCCCCATGTCTTAGTCCCGGTCTGGACTTCATACGGATCCAGTGACTCATGTCTCCACTCCTCGTGCATCCGGCCCTGGAGCCCGGTGCGGGTCGGACTGTTTCTCATTCAAACACAGTGTGAGCACAGAGGGACGAGCAGGGAGCACCGCGCTCATCCCACAGCACTGCCACGTCTTGGGACGCACAGGTTCTGAACTGTAGTGGGAACGCATCCTTGCGCTCTCAGGACTGGTTCCACCACTTGGACTCCAGGTTCCACCAGTTCGTTCTGCGGAAGCACTGCCGCTACTTCCCGCATTGACCACCCGGAGAAGTGTACACGCGGACACGTGCACCTGTTCATCGTGGCCAAATCCGTGCGCCTCACCTGGGGCTGCGAGTACGAGACCAAGGCCGTGGTCCCGAGAAGAAACACGGTCCGTTTCCGCAGAACGAACTGGTGGAACCTGGAGTCCAGGCGGCGGAACCAGTCCTGAGAGCGCACGGAAGTGTTCTCACTACAGTTCAGAACCTGCACATCCCAAGACGTGGCAGAGCCGTTGGATGAGCGCGGTGCGCCCTGCTGCATCCCGCAAAACACAATGTTGATACACTATTAAAAAATAAAAAAATCTGCGAAAAGTGAACCGCGATAGAGCGAGGGACCACTGTATCCCATTTTATGTACACCAATTATTTCAAATTTGTATGTTGCGTTGGAAGTTTTGGTCAATGTGTGTGTATGATTTTATTATATATATATAAAATGTTAAAACTGTAGACATATTAAAATGAATGTATGTGAATGTGCAGACAGGCTTTCAGATAGAACTGGTGCTTGTAGACACACTGTACTTCTGATACAGTACCAAGTTCCGTTTTTGCCTTATTTTGCATAAATTTCCTATTTTGACCCAATACTATATCTTGGAAATTATAGCCAATCAGCACTTCTTACTTTTTCTTTATTAGTGACCTAAACCAAGAAAAAATTCACTACTTTTGTTCCGGAAGCATTTTGCTTGTAGACCAGTGTAATGGTGTATTATTGTGGTGACTTAAATAGCAAGAAAAGTGTGTAATGAATTAAAGATGCATTTTAAATAACCTGATCAATATAAAAGGGGAAGTCAAAACTGAAGGTTGAAAGAACTAAACTTTTGGCACATTTTATACATTTAAAGCTGCATTGTGTAACTTTGTCAAATGCTTTTTCTTCAGAGATGTTATTGTTTTGTCTGGAATGTTTCACAGTATGGTATTAAACCTTTCTATCTTCATGGAGACCAAACCAGACCAAGTCACAGGTCAGATCTGTGGAGAGGCGACCCTGCTCAGTCAGAATGCTTGTTTTTCTAGTTATTTTTAATAATAATAATAATAATAATAATAATAATAATAATAAATAAGATTTATATAGCGCTTTTCAAAACAACTCAAAGACACTTTACAGAAAGGAATAAAAAATAAAAATATAATAAACAAAACAAATTAAATTAATGTGGGTCAAAGGCAATGGTGAAAAGATGAGTTTTGAGCTGTGACTTGAAATTGTTTACTGAGTCCGATTTTCTGATATGGAAGGGCAGGGAGTTCCAGAGGGTGGGGGCAGCAGTGGCAAAGGCTCGGTCCCCCAAAGTCCGGTGCTTGGATTTAACAGTGGGAGTGAGGAGGTTATAATCAGCTGATCGGAGACTGCGGGAGGGACGGTGGGGCTGGAGAAGTTCAGTGAGGTATGGGGGGGCCTGGTTATGAAGAGCTTTGTATGTAATGAGGAGGATCTTGAAGTGGATGCGCTGTGGGATAGGGAGCCAGTGGAGTTTTTGGAGGACTGGGGTGATGTGGTCTCTGGTGCGGGTGTTTGTGAGGAGGCGGGCAGCGGAGTTTTGGACATATTGCAGTTTTTGGAGATCTGAGGAGGGAAGTCCGTAGAGGAGGCTATTGCAGTAATCAAGTCTAGATGTGATAAATGCGTGGACCAGGGTTTCAGCAGCGGATGGGGTCAGGGAGGAATGGAGGCGGGCAATATTTTTTAGGTGAAAGAAAGCAGTCTTGGTGATGTGGCGGATGTGTGGCTTGAATGACACGGTGGGGTCGAAGATAAATCCGAGATTTCTGATCTGAGGGGAAGGAGTGACTGTGTGACTGTCAATGGAGAGAGTGAAATTCTGGATGGAGGGGAGGAGAGATTTGGGACCAGTAATGATGATTTCAGATTTATTGCAGTTGAGTTTGAGGAAGTTGATGGACAGCCATGATTTTATTGCAGAGAGGCAGTTGGTGATGGACGAGATAACGGCAGGGGTAATGGATGTGGTGGAGAGATAAAGCCGAGTGTCGTCGGCGTAGCTGTGGACCTGTAAAACCTGTGATTGAATAAATGTAACGTAGAGCTGGTTAATGTCATACTGCGGAACATTCCAGGCAGAGCAATGACAAGCAGGTGACCGACCCAACCAGAAAAGTTACACAATACTCCTTTAAATCAGTACTTATGTACATGTTAATAAAAAAAGGAAATATTTAGCTGAAAAAATAAATAAATAAAATGAAAGTGTTTTTAAATAGCCACTGTATTTATTTGAAATTAAATAAAGTCTTGATACATTTCACAGCTATTAAAGGCCTACACAGTAAGCAAAAACAAGTGTACTCTTTGTCCGTGCGCTTAACTACACCACAGGGTAGTTTGTTCTCCTTTCTTCACGGTCAGAACTTGAGGAAGAGTCGTAATCTTCAGGAAGTACTTTCATGCTAAATTACATCCTTTCAAAAAAGAGACATCCACTAATAAAAAAAGACTTCATATTCACCATGCTGAAAATGCAACACGTCCGTTACAATGAACATGATCTAGTGCATGTTATGGTCCCCCGGCGTCTCTCGATCGTGTGGATGAGGAGAAAGTACTTTGGACTGATTTAGTTTAAGACAGCACAGCCTGGGAGGGCCTGATGCCAATCAAGTTGTCTGCGCTGACAGACCTCTTCATGGCTGATTTTTTCAAGTCCTTGTACTTGTCTTCACACAATCTGGAAATGGCCTGGAGACAAAAGAAAAATGCAGAGAGATTTATATCACAGGTTTGTATAGCCCTAGAGCTTGAGACAAGTAACAACAAAAAAATCACTGGAATTGAAGTTGACAGATTTGTGCCTCAAAGTACTCCTAATGGAAGTACTGTAGCTATGTAACTAAGAGTACATCATGTGTATACATGTTATGCTATGTAAGTAAAAATACATAAAGTAAAAAATGAGACATAAAACTTTCTGGCATAAATAAACATTTATAGCCAAAAGGTTTGAGGTTTCTATTATTCCAAAAATATATGTACTCAAGAATAGAGGTGTGCAAAAATATCAAAATATTGTATGGTTTAATGTGATGATACAGTATAGATATCATGGGCTGCTGTATCGATATATCGCCAAGAGTATTTTTTGGTATATTATTATTTAGTTGGAGCGCTACAGTTTTGTTGGTTGTTTAGAGGGAGGAGACTCGTTTATGCAACACATTTGACATATTCACCATTTTGATGAGTAAAATGTGTGTGTTTCATATTAACTTTGTACAAGAAGTGGTTCAATAAAGATTTTCAGTATCACAGCCACGGTTGAGCCTCTATTGTTTATTGAACCGTATTGCATTGATTTGAAATATATCTTATTGAATCAAAAGCGCACTGTATACGAATTTAAATATGTATCGTATTGTGGCCTGTGTATCGAGGTATGTATGGTATCAGCAACTTCTTAATGATACCCACAATAATAGATTTGTTTCAAATGCGATGTCTTCTTTACCTGTGTATGGAGACTTTGCAGTTTGACTCAGCTGTATTTATTTATTGAGGAATCTGAATATTTTATATATTTTACACGCTTCTAGAAATTTCAGTTTTCATTGTTTAAGATTATCAATACACAGTTTTATATTGAAAGGATTAGAAACATCACAGAGCAGATACTGAAATAAAACAAGTAAAACCCATGGGTCTAGTCATTTCACACTGGTACTCAAATCCTCATTATTATTCTGACTGGAAGTTTTGGTGTGTGAGTGTGAGAGGTATGAGGCGAGTTGTACCTCGAGTTTCTGTGCTCTCTTGTTGCTCAGTGGCTCCAGGGGGAAGTTGAGGTTGTTGTCATCTGCCAGTGAGCGCAGGTCAAAGTAATACTTGGCATAAACACTGGCTGGGACGTTGATGTTGAACTGCAGCAGCTCGAGGAAGTGGCGCTCCATCTCATTCCTGCACCACACCAAACAGCAATATGCATTAGTCTTTCTTCTTTTCAGTGAAAACTGACACACTTCATACTGTTGTTACAGTAGCTCAGCTGCAAGACCCTCCCATCTCCTGCTTGAACGTACAGCTAATAAACTGTCAGACTTTTCAGACCATTCAATCACAGCTGCTTATTTGTAGCAAATGTTTCTCAAATGCTTGTCTCTTTATATTCTTGTAACATAGTGCAACTGTACTGATAGTGTATATGTACATACTGTTCTTCATATTGTTTTACATCTTTACTTGTATATACCGTTGTAAATTGACTTTACTTTGTATAGTGACAATAAAGACTTCTATTGTATTCAGAACAGAGTATCATTTTCACTTAATTTTAGACAGCCAGTGCCTCGGTCAATGTTTCCACAAAAGACTGCTTTCATTGTTTTAATTTAATATGCCTTGTATTTGCACAACTCTACCGTGCATTTTTTTGTCTCTCTGTAATCCACCTGTAAATCACACCCGCAAGAATTTGTGGAGATCAGAACTGGTTCCAGACTAAAGGCTTTTGTGAAGTAAGTGTTGGCTGGCCAGCCAAGACACGCTTGTTGCTTGTGTGAATGTGGTGTGTGCGTGACACTGTCCCTCTGTAGCTGCAGATCTAACTTACTTCCTCTGAGTGTGTCAAATGAGTGAATAACCAACTACTTGTCACGCATATAATAAAACTGAGCTGTAATTTGTTTTCACCTTTTCCTCACTGGAGTGCCCTTGTGGAGGAAAAGGTTTTATGAAATAAAATGTTTTTGGCTCAGTAGAGCACATTTTTGGGACCATGGGCCAAAGTATTTGGAAATTGTTTAGAATACATTTTTTGGTCCCTGCAGCTGCTCCAGTGCAGTACACTCACATATCCTCCACTGTGATGTCTTTGAGGATCTGGCAGTAGTCCACGTTCCACACAGCCTGGTCATCCCACACTTTGGAGGCCAGCAGAATGGCTCCCAGAACAATACGCTTCCAGTTACTGGGGCAGATGTCCATCTCAGCGTATGTCAGGAGTCTTTCAAGGTAAACCTACCACATTTACCACAGGTCAGTGGAACATCAGAATAAAAGGTACAGCTCCCAACACTAATATTAGCAGCCTAAGAGACTACTGCAGGTCACCGGTTTTAATAGAGTGATGACCTGATCCCAGCTCCTCAGAGAGCTCTCTGATTGGTTTGAATTTCAGCACTTATGATTCAAGTCAGTCCTAAACCCTGACAGTGCGCTTTTAGAGCAGGGCTTCATCAAGATTTTTGGAATAATCCATCTGACAGTTCACATATTCAGTTAATTTATAAGTAAATATTAAATGCACATTTCCAGTTAACAATAGATAAGAAATCCCTTATTCATATGTCCATGTCTGAGTTCTGAAATGAGATTGTATTAGTAGAGGGGACTGTAACAGATTTCATAATAGATTTCATCACACTTTTGCTTGCACTTTGCCACCTACCAAAGTAACAATGGCACACTCAGCGGTGAGTTGTGCTGAGCTGAAGAGAGTGCGGATGAAGCGATAGATCAGCTTATGTTCAGGGTCCACCACCGAGTAGTCATCTGGAACCTTCTCACGCTGTACAAAGCAGTTCAAGTTACAATCCAGTTGCCTATGGGCTCAAAATGCGTTTACTCAAGAAACTTACTGTTAAAGGATGTTTCTTCTCATCAAATATGTCTAAAGAACGGTTGGAATCTCTGAAATGTGGAAAGGGAAAGAAAATGATGAAAAAGTACAAAACAAATGTTAAAATACTTTGACCATTTCACAGGACATGTACTTATACAGTATACCAATTTTATGTTAAAACGATGCAAAATCATTAGTTTGGTCTTAATTTCTTAAAGAGGGGATACTAAACTTGTATGGTGTATTAACTTGTAACATATTTTATTCAATTTTATATTTATGGGGAATTGCCATGTGGGAGTATGGGTGACGTAGGCTTGTGGGCAGAGCATTGGACAGAATCTTACTGCTAAGTCGAAGAAGGGTTCGAATAGGGCCTAGGAGAGATCCCTAGATTAAATCAAACATTCATGGATGACATCTAGAACCTCTTCAGGCATGTTTTTGATGACGGAACAATGTTATAACAGGGTAGAAAGCGCCAAAAAGTTGACTTTGTAGAATACCCTCTTTAAAAATGTCCAAAATATCTAAATTACTAAAACATGGTCATGCAAAACCCAATATAAAAATGATACCTGCATGTGAAGGTAAAAGTGCCTACCTGTTCTTGATGTGATAATAGATGGCCAATGCCACGCTGCAATAGAGGCAAAAGCCACAAAATAAATTACGGTATGAAACAGGTGCCTTCTTCTTGCCTTTCTCCACCTGTATTTGCTGTCCTCACATTTTGACCGACTCGGACTTCTATCCTCAATCAAATCCTCACGCTTACCTCACCAATACCACTTGATCTCTCGTATGAGCTTTGAACTCACCATTTGATAGTGTTCTTGAGGTTGGGCTGGCTGACTGTGCTGTCGTCTATGAATATTGTAGAGCAGGAGCTGTACCGCTTTGTCAAGAGTCCCGGTGACATCTGACCGGAAAAGGGGAATGATATAATTAAATAATCAAAACACATTAAAGAAAGTAAGTTAACCTAGTTTAGTTCAATTGGTATCATGTAAATATCCTCCTGGGACTCGAAGAAAAAGTGTTTTTTTTTTGTTTTGTTTTTTGTGATTTTCTATTTGGAGGTAAATGAACACCTTAGCATTTACATTTTGTTAATTTTATTTTTATTTTATTTATGTTGCAACATAAATCCTCTGTAATGGACTGTAATAGTGTTAAATCCACGTGAAATTAACAACCTAACAAAAATATATTTTCTTTTTTGATGACCAACATTTCTGACAAGCTTCTACAGTCGCCTCAAAATTTTTTTAGACTCCCTTTTAATTTCTAATTTGTATTTATTTATTTTTTTTATTTTATTTACTTTTGTATTTTTTACTTCTTTTTTTTTTTTCCTGATTTACTTTTTTTTTTTTTTTTTTTTTTTACCACAGCCAGTGTTTCCCATTAATAGAGGAGACTATGCTCCCTCCATAGTCTAAAAGCAATCTGGACTATACATTAGAACCACAAAATCATAATCTGTTGCCCAGTGTCGTATAACAAATATTTTAAAGTAACTACACTAAAGAAAGGACTAAAGGACTACTTTACAATTAAATATAGGCAATAAACATTATTTATATGCCACAAATTGTATCATGTAAAGTTATTAAAGTCAAAATTATTTGTGCAACCATAGTCTCTTCAGAAGCTATGGTAGAAACTCTATTGGTGTTCCTTGTCCCCCCAAGGTAAAAGTAAAAAAGCAGATTATTTTAAATTAAATGAATAATCGTAACTGCAAAAAGTAAATATAAAAAGTCAGTACATGTATTTAAAAGGTAAACTTTGGTTTTAGTTCTTCTTGACCATTTAACTGCACTTTCACATATTCACAGTATATGACAAAGTTAGGAAGCTGAAACGACAAATACAATAGAAATCTAATCACATTTTTCCACAAAGCACAAAATTCTCATCCATAAAACAGCCCAATAAGATCAAGATTGTCTAGTAAAAATCTTGCAGCAATGTTCCTGTTTATAATAACATCTCTTCATATTGTTCCTTTTTACAGCACGTAGTAATGTCTGTTACTGGTCGACTGGGAGAGATCAACAACATTCAGAATAAACTCTACAAAAGCAGCACAACAACTTTGTATTCAAATCTAAACTAGAACACAATGATTATTACAAAGATTGTGAATGTTGTCAGTGTAATCCGGCAGTCGTCCAGGCGTGTACATTGTAAAGAAGCTCATAGGTGTATAAGCACAACTGTGTCAGAATAGAAAACGCTACTGGAATGGCTCTACGAACTGTCCAGTTGACAAATTTTGTCTTCATTTAAATATAAAATCGTTAAATACTCACATGGTTAAGGTAGTTGCTTTTTCTCTTCTCCCGCACTAAAACAAAGACAAAAAAAAGAGATGCATATGAAGTTTAGTCATTAATTTCCCCACTGTGGGAATAATAAAGGCATATCTTATCTTAATTTTCAAGTAAGGAATAGACTTGATGATTAATATTGGTTCTGAGACTATTTTAGACAACAGAATGCAATTTTTTTTTGGTCCATGGGCGTATACTAGTCTATGTGCTCTTATACTTCTGATACAGCTCAAGATCATTCTAAAACTATTCAGATATCCTCTGAATGTGACTTTTTTAGTATGATACCTGCTCAAATGAGTATATAGTTTCTCTATTAGTTTTAGTATCTGATATTTGATACTTTTGACAACCCTACATTTCGATAACAATGTACCATCTGTCTGGGACTTGTTGAGGAAGAGGGTGCTTGCTCTGGGATGGTCTGACGGATTCTCCTCTTGAGCCAGTTCTACAACAAAATAAGCCAAAATAAACATTAGCAAAGTTTGTACACAAACGGCGGTCACAATCCGCACTTCCAACACACCATCCGGGAGCTCTCGGTCGCTGATGTGCTGCAGGTACGTCCCCGTGTCCTCGCTCAGGTCTTCCGCAGTGGTGATGGGACACTCCTCCAGCTCGAGCTCCCTGCGGCGGAGCTTGGGACTGTCCCCCGGAGAGATGCAGCAAGATATGGACCCCCCCATGTCTCTCCTAATACACTTCTATCGTCCCATGCAACTAGAATTTACATTGATCCGTGTGCTGTGAACCACAACTATTTCAGTCACAAAATTAAGGAAGACATTTTTTTTTTTTTAAGGAAGTGATTTTAGTGGGGGGAAAAATGTAATATTTATGGCTTTGGTCAAAAAGTGTCTTCTATTTTTTTTTAAAAATCTTCTAAAAACAAGGATTTAACCAGTTTTTTTGTTAAAAAATTGGTCCAAACATAAAATGACTATAAAAAACTAAACCAAACTACAATTTATTTTCAACTCTTTCAGTGGTTCTTCAAATTTTTGTACTGTTTCAATTACACAAAAATGATAAATCATGGTCCAAACCTGTACTTCAAGGCCCTGATATGAAAAAAGTCAAATTTAATAACAAATTCGAGCACCTTGCACGATAGCGGACACATTAAAAGGGCGTGTTTCGCTGTGGCGCACTTCTCCGCATAATAAAATCACAATAAAAATGTCAGAAAACGTTTGGTCCAATTGCCAACGCCTAAGAATTCATTTTAAAACCCAGATAGAGTAAAAGCTGCTCGCAGGTTTCTCTATCTTCCTCCATGGCTAGCTGCTAACGCTAGCCTCCGCGCCTCAGTCCATTCTCGGCTCCTTCAGCGGCGCGAATCGGCGAGAGCGAAAAACGTCCTATAAAACAAAAAAACACTGTGGAAACGGTTGCATAGCGGGTCTACATGGAGGAAAACGAGTGGAAGAGTAGCCGTAGGGGGATTCGGGTGAGATGTTGGACGTTAGCACGCATCCCGTCGCATTTCCAGCGTTTGAGACACGTCCTGCTGTCAAAAAATCTCATACAAGGATTTGTCAACTTCCGCTATTTCAAAATAAAAGCCTACACAATTCATTAATTCATCATTTTATTATTATTATTTATTATATTTATTTATGTATATATTTACTATCATTTTTATTACTATTATTTTTTGTGGTATTCTATTAGGAGATTTAAATTTTGTTAATTTTATTTTTATTCATATTTTTGTAACATGTCCCCTGTAACGGACTATAATGGTGTTAAATCCATGTGACGTTAACAACCCAACAAAACATTTTTATTTTTATTTTTATGACCAACATCTCTGACAAGCTTCTACAGTCGCCTCAAAAAAGTTTTTAGACTCCTTTTTAATTTGTTATTTATTTATTTATTTATTAAAGTTATTTATTATTTTTTTATTTAGCACGCATCCCGTCGCATTTCTATGGAAGCCCATTCCCGCCAGTAAAAAAAAAAAAAGTTGGTTACACTAAGTCATAATTATGAGATAAAAAGTCAAAATTATGAGATAAAAAGTCAAAATTTTGAGATAAAAAGTCAAAATTATGAGATAAGAAAGTCAAAATTATGAGATAAAAAGTCAAAATTTTGAGATAAAAAGTCAAAATTATGAGATAAAAAGTCAAAATTATGAGATAAGAAAGTCAAAATTATGAGATAAAAAGTCGAAATTATGAGATAAAAAGTCAAAATTTTGAGATAAAAAGTCAAAATTATGAGATAAAAAGTCAAAATTATGAGATAAAAAGTCAAAATTTTGAGATAAAAAGTCAAAATTATGAGATAAAAAGTCAAAATTATGAGATAAGAAAGTCAAAATTTTGAGATAAAAAGTCAAAATTATGAGATAAGAAAGTCAAAATTATGAGATAAAAAGTCAAAATTTTGAGATAAGAAAGTCAAAATTATGAGATAAAAAGTCAAAATTTTGAGATAAAAAGTCAAAATTATGAGATAAAAAGTCGAAATTATGAGATAGGCAGTGTGCATGTCTCAAGCGCATGAACGAAGGCACGACATCCAAACTGTTAACATGGAGTGGATTCACTACATTGAGGACTATTTCAGAAAGATGTACTCAAATGATGAAATTCTGGCAGTATTAGCTGAAGAGCACAGCGTAGTGTTGAGCCGACGAACTTTGGAACGGGCAATGAGAATGAAAGGATTGTGGCGCAGGAAAGACAAAGCGGACGTGGCAGATGTAGCAGCTTACATTGAAGCGCAACTACAGACTTCTGGACAGTGTCATGGGTATCGCTGGATGCACCAGAAGTGTTGGATGAATGGAATTGTGACAGATAGAGAAACTGTGCGCATCCTCATGCGATTGCTGGACAGCGAGGGAGTTCAATTGCGGACTGGACACCGACTGCGCCGTAGAGTCTATCACAGCAGGGGACCAAACTACGTCTGGCACATAGATGGCTATGATAAGCTGAAGCCTTTCGGCATTGCCATCAGTGGATGCATCGATGGTTTTTCAAGAAGGGTTATCTGGCTAGAGGCCTACAAAACCAATAACGACCCAGACGTAATTGCCGGCTATTTTATGGACGCTGTCCTTAGGACTGAAGGCTGCCCTGACAGAGTACGGTTGGATATGGGCACGGAAAATGTTCGACTTGCTGAAATGCAGGAGTTTCTCCACTTCTCAGAGGGTCAAGTTAGCGACCATGTTACGTTTGGTCCAAGCACTGGTAACCAGCGCATTGAACGTTGGTGGTTAACTCTCCGTAGCCAGTGCATACAGTTTTGGATGGACATCTTCGACAAACTGCGCTGTGATGGTTACTTTGCAGACACCTTTCTGGACAAATCACTGGTTCAGTTTTGTTTTCTTTCCACAATTCAGGTAGGAGGGGCTAAGCCTCACTATGTTCCCTTTTTATATATTTTAACTCTTCCATGCATGGGGATAATGTAGATTATTTTAGGCTATAGAGTATACTGTATGGCTGGAGAGTTGGCCGTAGACAGTTCTTTTCCCATTCACATCAACACGTTATTTATTATATGGTCCCAAGATGTGTAGGAATGTGTAGGAAATTTGTCTACCTATGAACATTTTTGTCTCTTTTTATTGCCCTTACAATGCCAGAAGTTGAAAATTCTAATACAACTAAGACTAGCCTATGCTCACTAAATGTTACGCCTGGAACGCAAATAACTGTATCCCTATATTGCACTTAAACACCTCCCACCCACCCCCCCCCCCCCCCAACACACACACGCACGCACACACGCACGCACACACACACACACGCACGCACACACACTACAGGCAGACAACTTTAATTTCATGACATTTTTTCAGAGCATGGGACCCGATTTTATGAAAATCTTACTTTCCCCAACATATGCCACTGAGACAGTACATTCACAGTAATTTTGCATTTAAGCATTAGGCCTTTAAAAATGCAGTCCCTCGATCTGCATAGGCTACCTGTAGCTTGTGTCCTCTGTTGTAGAGTCACTTTGGATAAAAGTGTCTGCTAGTGTAATGTAATGTAAAATACAGTAACATGTAATGTAGGCCTATGCCATGTGTGCATTCAATTTTGTATATGCCCAAATCTTTTTTTTTTTTTCAGGAGGAGCTGGATGTGGTTGCAGCAACATGGAATGAACATAGGATTCGCAGAGTTCATGACTCAAGAAGTCCTTATGGTCGTCCAACAATTATACACACAGTGCCAGAGCTCTACGGTGCCAGGGACTACAAGCATCGCCCTGGCCTGGATAAAATCGAGGCCTGTTTGGAGGAGTGTGTTTTCAAGGACTTCACTTGTGATGAAGATGTGTTCCATATTTGTGTAGACCTGATGTCAGAGCACAATTTGTCATTAACAAGTGATGTGTTTGAAACAGTGAACCTCTATATCACACTCAGACAGCTGATCAACAGAGAGCTAGACATAGGCCTACATCATTAACTTTATTGCACCATTAGTATTTGAGGTTTTTTCCCCTTTGCCCATGGTCCAAGTAGTAGCAAATTCAAACTTTATTGCCCAGTAGTTGCATGTGTTTGCGTAACCAATGTATTGTGTACTGTGTTGTTTTCTTCAGTTATCTATGCCTGATTTATGTAATGTCTTGTGCCTATGCTGGTGATAGTTATGATTTTTTTTAATCAAATAAAACTGAACACCACATCACATGAATCAAATTGTGTATTTATTAAGATCACAATAAAAAATAACATCATTAAACTGATGTTAACTGAAACATGAAACAATGTTAACATGAAATTGTATGCAATTTTTTCACAAAGGCAATCCCTCAACAGACATAAATGACAATACCAAGAATCAAGTAAAAATGTGTCTTTGGTAAAGAACAATTACAGCACATGAACAGCGTGAACCAGCGCTTGCAATTTGTAAAAAACTTCAAACAAGTTCTACAAGTTGTTTAAAAGTTGTAAATAAAAACATGTGCCCTGAAATGACCAGTTAATAACAGAAAGACAACTGAACAGTCTGGCAATGGTAATCTTTTAA
Organism: Paratrypauchen microcephalus; assembly: GCA_036785185.1. NCBI lineage: Eukaryota > Metazoa > Chordata > Actinopteri > Gobiiformes > Gobiidae > Paratrypauchen > Paratrypauchen microcephalus. The sequence continues at coordinate 279,654 of JAVJIX010000027.1, read as the reverse complement.
AGGCAAATTAACGTTTTTTTTACAATCTGAGCCTTCTTTCGGCAATAAAACAAGTAGTTTTACTCACCCATAGCATTTTTCTGTCAACTGGAGCAGTATCGCAGAACTTATGTTGAGCCGTTTTGTTCTAGTAATGATCCTGTATCCGTTAACATGGTGCTGTATCATATGCTCGGGGCATTACTTTGCGGTGTCCAAATAACACAAACTTTAGCACTTTTCAAATCATAGAAGCCCGATGTCTTAATGAAAGATTTCGTTTGAAGCAAAAGTGGCCTGTAATCCGAGATTTAGCCATAGTTTCGAGTAGATGAGGACGCCAGTGCGCATGCGCGGACTGTGCTATCAGCTCCCGGGACCCAAACATGAAACGCAAAGCTGAAAACTATGGATAAATCTCGGATTACAGGCCACTTTTGCTTCAAACGAAATCTTACATTGAGACATCGGGCTTCTATGATTTGAAAAGTGCTAAAGTTTGTGTTATTTGGAGACCGCAAAGTAATGCCCCGAATACAAATGCTAACGGATACGCTACAACATAACTTTCTTCAAACAGCTCCAAATGACACGAACGTGATATGGGTGAGTCAAACGACTTGTTTTATTACCGAAAGAAGGCTCAGATTGTAAAATAACGTTACTTTTCCTTTAATACCTGTAAAATAAAATAAATCAAGTGCAAACCACCTGGATAAGAACTGAAAATAATATTCAGCAAACAGAAAATGAGCTCAACATATGTTAAAACTGTGGGACAAAAGGTAAACAAAAAAGCTGTGGTAATTCCTTCACCACCCTAAAAACATACACTGTATATTCCCGTTGGCTTCAATCTTAGGCAATGTCCATAATCCATATGTTGCTTTCTAAGATTTTGTTCATTTCATGCCTAAAATCTGGGTAGCTGTCATAAAAGACTGACAATTCCAGGTAACAACCACAAGTATGAGCAACAGGCCTTCTCTGAAATCCCTGAACTTGTGTAAAACTCACAGTGATTGTTTTGCCGAGACACAAGTCTGATCCTGTGCAAAATCTAAGAAAAGAGGAGAGGTGCTGCTTGTCTGAGTCTCTAAGGTAAGTATTTACATACTTAACCATTTGTTTCTCCTGAGCATTCTGGGAATTGGGGTAAGCAATTGATCGAATGATCTTTCGTGATGTTGGATTTAAGTCTTCATATAGGGCAGCAACCCCTTTTAGCTCTGATTTTAGGGGTGTGAGAATGTTGTTCCATTGTTCAATGACAAATGCAGGCTCCTGTATCAACTTTTGGTGAGCAAGCTCCCTCAAGATTTGCTTTATGTTATCTACTGTTGGGACCCTGCGGCAGTGGTGGATATCCAATGCATCCAGCAACTCATCCTTATCAGCACTTTCAAAATCAGAAGAAGAAGATTCAAAAATCATTCTCTCTGACTCTGACACATACTTAAAAAATGTGTCAATGAGGTTGCTCTCCACAAAGCCTAAAACTGCCTGCTCCAGAATAACTGGAGCAATTTTTACAGGAAGATATTTCTCCTTTTGCCAGCCAAAACTGATTATCCGACCAACACTTTCCCACTCTGGTTTACCAAAATCATGTCGCAAGTATGGGACTTTGAAGTCATTTCCCACAGTGCACTGCTCATAAAAGTCATTCCAAAACTCTGACAATGCATCCCTAAAACCCTCCATCATCCACAGCCCTTTCAAGTTTTCCATCAGGAAGGATAATTTGAAATCGAAAGTTCTCCTCCATAACACTGGCCTCATAAAAAACCTGAATAAGTTCCCTCATAATCTGTCCACGATGAAGAACAATGATTTTGGTGACACTCTCTCTATGACTGACTTGTTCCTGTGACATACCAGTGGAAGGAGGCAAGGTGAAATCAAACGACAGTACTGGATCTAAGGGCAGAGTATCATTAAAATCATCTGAGTGTTCCATCCCTGAGAAGTTTTCTGTGCGAAATGTTATAATGCCACTATCATCCAATGCATCTACATTTTGTGCTCTCTCTGGTTCCCGTGTTAGGTCAATAGTGTACAGATGGACAACACCTTCATTGCTCACATTTGGAATCACTGTGCTAGTGCTACTCTCACTATTGAGATCTGTACTATTTGCCTCCACAATATCTTGAGCTAAAGACTCATAGTACACATCTGGTACCTCACCAGGTATCTCCTCACTCCCCTGTACAGTTGAAACGCTATTCTCCAGTACAGCTCTCTTCTTGGTTGTCAAATAAAATCGCAGTATTGGCAACTTGGTCTTCTCATACATTTCCCCAACTGTAGTACCCTCGTCTAATGAATGCTGCTGAAAGTCAGTTAAATCCATATCAAAATCAGTAAGGCTCCCCTCTGCATTTCTTCCATTTGGAAAAAAACAACCCCCCAGGCTTATCAATCAAGACCTGTTTGTTTGCATCCTTTGGAACAGTTATTTTTCTAGTTCCACCACCCTTTCTGGTTCGTACCTGCACAAGTCCTCCCTCTCTAAAATGCAACCACCCCAATTCAACTTTTCTCTTATTTTTCTCAGCATTGGATGTTTGGGTGTGACGCTCACTGCCAGAAACATCACCTCTGTTTCGTGCAATCTTCCCTCTCAGTCTCTCAAAAATCTTTGACTTGCGGCCTCTGGGTTCTTCTCCTTTACGCCGACAGAATCCGAAAACGGCAAGTCTGTCACCATAGGACGGTAGATATTCTTTCAGCTGCTCATCAGTCATCATATTTATGACCGTGGAATCAATCTGAAAAGAGCAAATATTTCAGAAATGATTAGTCAAAGTCAGTTGATCAATGGTTACAGTGCCTTACATAAGTATTCATACCCATTTTGCCATGCTATGACCACACACATGTATTCAATTGAAATTTTATGTAAAAGACCAACACAAGGTTGTACACAATCCTAAGTGAAATGGCATTTGATTTTAAACATGCTCTACAAATAAAATAATGAAAAGGAGATGAAGTTGTGAATTTAGTGTTAATGTGTGATTTGTTTAAACTTAGCATTTCCTACAGAATACAAACTCTAAAGGCTCTTTGAAACTACCTTCTCCCCTTCCATCCTCTTCACGTCCTCCTCAGGCACATGCCTTGACCGCAAAAAGTCAGCCAACTCGTCCATCTTTCTGGCAGCTCTAACATGGGAAGAGTACAAAAGGATTAGCACATGACTTGCTAGGTCTTACCACTCACTCCCTTGTACTAATTTGTAGGAAATTAGAATTGAGTGGAAGCTACAGATGGCAATGCCAGGCTACTATATGTTTAGTTGTTGTAGAACAGTTGTTTGTCTTTTCATATTTCATTCAAAATGGAGCAGAGCAGACTTACATGCTTCTTGACATCTCCAGCAAGTAAATCTACCTTGTAGGCCTACATCTTAAACATATTCAATACCAAGGAACGCTACTGACACCTTGTGACCTAAAATAGAATGTCACAGATCATGACACTACTATGGCCGTGTCTCAATTCTCAGAGTTCACAGTTCGGAGCGGTGTGGTTTTAAAGGCATGTACGTAACATCCGGGGCGACGACTGGTGGCGCAATTTCGTTTTTGTCCCATGCGCAGTTAACACGCGGTCTGAAGACCGCAAACATTTCCATGGAAATCGGGGCGTGGACCAACTGCGTGAAAAAGCACACTTCGCGCACTCATCTATCCCAGCATGCACCGCGCGAGTCGGCGGCTGCACCTGATAGTTGCGAGACCTGTCGCATTTCGCAGACGGCCGTGCGGTCCACGGACTGCAGTCAGGGCTGAGCAAGTGACTGCAGTCTGAGCCCCCTTAAACCCACGCTCCGAACTGTGCACTCTGAGAATTGAGACACGGCTTATATCTCATTCACCTTTTGGTTTGGTCTACCTGCCAAGTGGGCCAAACTACTCACAAATTACTCATAAATAACAATAAGTCCATGTTTTCCCCTTTGCTTCAACCCAACCCTTATGAGACTGGGCTAGGCTACAGAGCTGGGATAGGTCGATACTTCACGCACAGCACATATTAGGATGACTGTAAACACCAACTCTTTGTCGAGTCGAGCCACCGAGTGAAATTCACAACTCCGGTGAGAGGAGTGATTCAAAAGCTTTACGATTATTATGCTTTAACGCAGAGTGACCGGTATGGCAGCGTTATCCACAGTGCCAAAGTCCGTGACCACCAACTGGCAACGTTTTAAAGCAGGGGTGATCACATGTTGATGTACCTTGCATAACTTCATGTAGGCCTACATTCTGTACATTTAGTGTCATTACGTTACACTGATACGTGCTCTTCTAATCAGCGCGCATTTAGGAGAGCGCTATGAGCAGGGACGAGGGAGAGCATGAAAAGACGTAAAAAAGTTCAACCTGTGTTCAACTGTGATACAACGGGTCGAAACCAGGACTGAACCAGGACTGAACCGGGACTAAACCGGGTCTAAACCGGGTCTAAACCGGGACTGAACCTGGTCTAAACCTAGACTGAACCAGGACGCTGGTGGGGGGCGTGGTGGCGCGCGGTGTCCGCTAGAGATGCGCGGATGGCGGTCAAAGCCGCGGGCACCGCGGCTAAACTGAAAATTCCTGAAAAAACTTTTTTTTTCGACTTTTTATCTCATAATTTCGACTTTTTATCTCATAATTTTGACTTTCTTTTCTCAAAATTTTGACTTTCTTATGTCATAATTTTGACTTTTTATCTCAAAATTTTGACTTTCTTATCTCATAATTTTGACTTTTTATCTCAAAATTTTGACTTTTTATCTCAAAATTTTGACTTTTTATCTCATAATTTTGACTTTCTTATCTCATAATTTTGACTTTTTATCTCAAAATTTTGACTTTCTTATCTCATAATTTTGACTTTTTATCTCAAAATTTTGACTTTTTATCTCATAATTTTGACTTTCTTTTCTCAAAATTTTGACTTTCTTATGTCATAATTTTGACTTTTTATCTCAAAATTTTGACTTTTTATCTCAAAATTTTGACTTTTTATCTCATAATTTTGACTTTCTTATCTCATAATTTTGACTTTTTATCTCAAAATTTTGACTTTCTTATCTCATAATTTTGACTTTTTATCTCAAAATTTTGACTTTTTATCTCATAATTTTGACTTTCTTATCTCAAAATTTTGACTTTTTATCTCATAATTTCGACTTTTTATCTCATAATTTTGACTTTCTTATCTCATAATTTTGACTTAGTGTAACCAACTTTTTTTTTTTTTACTGGCGGGAATGGGCTTCCATACATTTCCAACGTTTGACTGTCGAAAAATCTCATACAAGGATTTGAGTGAAGAGTCAACTTCCGCTATTTCAAAATAAAAGCCTACACAATTCATTAAAAAGATTAAAAAAAATATCCTCCTGGGACCCAAAGAAAAAAAAGTGTATTTCATTTTTTTTTAAATTAATATTTATTTATTTATTTATTTATATATTTATTAATTTTTGTATTATTATTATACATTTTTTGTGATATTCTATTAGGAGGTTTACACTGCCTGACAAAAGTATTAGGACAATGGCATAATTTGTGATGCTGGGGTACTGATCCAACTTTTCAATGTATCCACGATGTATAGACCAGACCAGATTAGCATGTGTAAAGTCAGCAGACACAACTGTCCCCACCCTCAGGAAATGATGTGTTGTCTTAGCTGTCCTCAAATGGAAGTTGTTTAACACAAGTCTGTGAAATAAAAGTCTGCTTGGATATGTATGCAACTTGTATTTCTGTATAAATACTCTGGAGGAGATACTGGAGATGCTGTTGGTCTCTGGCCAGGGCAGGACTAGGCCCTGTCCATATCTACTGTAACAAGAACAATAAACCTTTGTCTGGATTCCAAAAACTCATCGGGTTTTGCAAATGGATTAATTATGATCAAGAGATACATATTTTTTTCCACAATAGGCGTAATAGTTACTGTTTAATTTGCACACGCTCATGTGGATATGGACTTAAAGCGCATGCAAAAAGGGCCATGTCTTCGGTGTAACCAAATGGGAATGACTGCATGCAAATAAGGAATGTAACTGTTAGAGCAATCAAAATGTACCAAAATCACAGTTGGTGAAAGGCATTTTAAAATGGGCTTTTATTGTGGAAATCCTCATCAGATGTTTTTGATTTGTCTTACCTACATTCAGGGCAATACTGGCTGTGTGTCCAATCGAAAATGATCCATTGCAAACAGGGAATTGTGTTATAATTCCAACCAGAAAGTGCCTATGTGACAGTTCCAGACTGCCATGATGAAATGGGCTTTTATTGTGAAATTCCAAATCAGATGTTTTTGATTTGTCTAATTCATTCACCTGTTGTCCTTTGTACGTGTGCAAATAGTAATTGTTGCATGCAAACAAGACATTTTATGGTTAGGTAAGTTCATGTGCCTGTTTCACCATTGCCTCAAATTGTTAAATCGTTACATTCAATTGATTTTTTTTTAGATGTTTTTCGTTTCTTTAAAGTACAATCAGGGCAGCCCTAGCTGTCTATTCCAATAAGGACGTTCCTATCAGCACTTGTAATGTCATTGTTATTACAACATAAGTATCAGTGTAAGCCCAATTATTTATTTCATTTTATTTCATTTCATTCATAAAGTATAAAAAGACATCATCAGTGTGATAGCAATACAAAATATTGAATGAAAGGGAGCAGAAAGAAGAGTAGTCTTATGTTATCTGCCCTCTCTTCCCTTTTCCAGACATTAACACCGATAGTGACTATAAAACATTTCATCAATACATTCCATTCCAATCACAATTATAAATCAATTGTAAACATCAAGCTTCATTTTTAAGCACAACAATTTAGTTTTCTTTTTCATACCTACATATTACACTGGATTTTATGTACTTTCTAAATGCCATTATTGCACTTGATTCTTTGATTTCTTTGTCAGGACTATTCCATAAATGAACTCCTTTCACAGTGACGCTTCGCTCCATATCGTTGGTTCTGAATCTGTTTTTTTTTTTTAACATGTAGGTTCTTTTTAAATTGTAGTGGCTTGTTCTCATCTCAAACAGTCTTTGAATATTTACAGGTACATATTGCTTTATACATTACTTTGAGTATACTTAATTCAATAATATTCTAAATAATACTGAACTGGGGCAGCAGTAGCTCAGTTCGTAGAGCATATGTCTCGTGATCCAGGGGTTGGCGGTTGGCTCTTGACCGCATGTGATCCCACCTTGGGCAAGACACTTAACCCCACCTCGCTCCCAATATCTGTGGACACTGGTAGCCCCCATGGCAGAAGTTACATCAAGGCCTGTTGTGACGTGAGCCGTTCTCCTGTGGACCCACAGGACCCGTGGGAGGATTCATGGTGGTGCATTGTGTTCTGGGCAGCAGAACACTGCTTGGACTGCAGTTCTCAGTTTAACAGACAGGTTCCCAAACCATCTAATGATCCCCTATCTAATTATGGATTCAATGGACGCCCTATAGAAGGCCATCATTATTTCTTGCTCCACCCCAAACACTCTCAACCTCCTCAAGAAGTGCAGACGTTGGCTAATTCGTCTGCTTAAAAAATCAACATGCTGGCCCCATTTTAATTGGGAATCAAATATGACCCCTAAGTATTTATATGTGGAGACCTGCTCCACTGCCTCCCCATTCAGAGTCACCACCTGATGGTTTCCTATGGACCTGGGGTCAAAGACGATTTCTTTTGTTTTATTCACGTTTAACACCAGATTATTTGATTCACACCACAACACAGCCCTGTCTATTTCTAACTGATAGACCGAGGCATCAGAGTCCTGTGTCAGCAGACTGAGAATGACAGTGTCATCTGAAAACTTGATTATGTGATTGTTTGTGTGGTGATTTCTGAATTCATCAGTGTATAATGTGAATAATAGTGGTGAACTCACACAACCTTGTGGGACACCTGTGTTGACTGTCAGTGTGTCAGAGTGTAGAGTTGATCTTAACCTGTTGTGAAACTACTTTCCATTATGCATAATATGTTTACTGCTGCTGCTCTGTATGAATGTATCATGTTTGTCACTACCTCACTGTAAACTACTGTTACCTGTGCAATACTTATACTATATTATGTGCAATACGAAATCCACATGCAACACTTAGCCTAAACTACACCATATAATGCGCAATCTGTGAAATACTCTACTTACACCTTATTTAATCCTACCTGCACCTTTGTATATTGTACCTTGTATTTTTATTACATTTTATTACATATTTTTATTATATCCTCCTGAGACCAGTACAGGTCTATCTTTTACCAGTTTTGAGATAGACTCTAGTTTGTGGCTGCACTATGATTAAAAAATAAAAATGAAATAAACAAGAAATTAAAAGGGTTTTGAGGTGACTGTAGATGCTTGTCAGAGATGTTGGTCATACAAAAAAAAACAAAAAAAGTTTTTGTTAGGTTGTTAACTTCTCATGGATTTAACACTATTACAGTCCATTACAGAGGACATGTTGAATTATGACAACATTACGAATAAAAATAAAATTTGCAAAATGTAAATGCTAATCATTTACCTCCAAATATAAAATCACACACACAAAAAAAAATTGAAATCAAAATTAAAATTAAAATTGAAATACACTTTTTTCTTCGGGTCCCAGGAGGATATTGTTTACTTCTCCCCCTGCACTTTTGGCAACACTTTTTTACCATGGACTATTATTGCATGTTATTAGTACTTCTTGACTATCATTAACATCCAAATCTAATTTGATTTATGTAATTAATACAAGGCTCTGTACCACAATTAAATATGTTGATTACAAGCAAAGACTTTGAGTGTTATTATAACCTCCCGGGACCCGAAGAAAAAAAGTGTATCTAAATTATTATTATTATTACTTAAATTTTCTATTTGGAAGTAAATGAACACTTTAGCATTTACATTTTGTTAATTTCATTTTTATTCATAATGTTGTAACATGTCCTCTGTAATGGACTGTAATAGTGTTAAATCTGTGTGAAGTTAACAACCTAACTAAAACATTTTTTTTGTTTTGATCTCATCTCTGACAAGCTTCTACAGTCACCTCAAAAAGTTTTTAGATTTCCTTTTAATTTCTTATGTATTTATTTACTTATATATTTATTTATGCATTTATTTATGTATTTTAATTTACTATGTATTTATTTGTTTACTTATTTATGTATTTTTATTCATTATTATTATTATTATTATTATTATTATTATTATATTTTTATCATAGTAATTTCTTATGTATTTATTTACTTATTTATGTATTATTTATTTATTTTTTAACTTATTTATGCATGTTTATTTATTATTTTTTATTTATATTATTTATGTATTATTTATTTATGTATTTTTATTCATTTTATTATTATTATAATTTTTTTTTTTTTTTTTTTTTTAATTTTTGTTTTTTTAATCATAGTGCAGTCACAAACTAGAGTCTATCTCAAAACACTTAAAAGATCGACTGGTTAACTCCACTTTACAGGACACACATGAATGGGCGGGTCTCAGGAGGATAATGTTACTTTGTTGGGTGCACAGTTTCTGCAGTGCGGGTGTAGAAAAGAAGCGCCCACAGGAGTGATTGCGGAAGTGCGCTGGCACAGGCACCGCGTGGGTACAAACATGTCCAGATTTTGCACGTTTTAGCCTCTTTTTGTCCTCTTACGGGATGGCTCTTGTTCCTTACGTCGAGAATTCTTTACCTATCCTTTCTAAATTCCACAATGCGTCTGCGCAGTTTCGATTTTGTAACCACGACATAAACATTGCCCAGGACTGGAAGAACCTTGGAGTGGCTGCAGTTGTATGGGATGCTGTAAGGAGCCACTGTTGGTACTACTAATAATAATAATCCAATATAAATGGTTGTTTTATATGAACTGCTTGTGTCTTTTCCAGGCTGTTGTGATGTGCATGTATCTAGAGCTTGGACGTGTGGAGGTGAAAGGGAAAACTGCCATAGAGCTGGGAGCTGGGACTGGTTTGGTGGGAATTGTAGCAGCATTATTAGGTCAGTAGAACAAGGGCAAATATTTGGGGAAAAGTGTAAGTTTAAGTCTTTCAGTGCAATTTTTCAAGGTGCACTATGTAACATTTCTTGTGTTGGGTTTTCTGCACCTGTTTCCATGGAGATGTCTTTGCTTTCTCTACAGTATGTTTCACAGTTCAGTTTTAAACATGTGTTAAATTTATTCAGTTACAGATTTTATTACTCAAAGATAACGGGTAAAACAGGCAATTTTACTGTTAACGGGCTGGCCTCTCCACAGATCAGACTTTTAACTTGACCTAGTGGAGGTAGTCAAGTTTAAGGCTATACTGTGGTACATTCCAAACCAATCAAATAATGTAACTTATCTATGAAGACTACATGCTTAAAGATCCCATGACATGGTACTTCTTGATGCTTTTATATGGCTCCTTAATGGTTCCCTAATACTGTAAATGAATCCTTCAAAATCAACACTCAAACTTAAGCACTTTTCAAGATGAGAGAAGCTCGATGTCTCTGAACAGTCCATAATGGGCGCTGTTGCTTGAATGCAAATGAGGCCTGAAATCCGAGATTTAGCCTATAGTTTCGAGTAGGTGGGGGCGTGGCCAAACTCTCCGCTCTCAGCTGTGCCCTCTGATCCATTTCCGTGTTTTTGCGCGGGGGGAGAGATGGGAAGAGTTCCATTGAAAAATAAACACCTTTCCACAGAAAATAAAATTAAACCACTGCTGTTCAAAGGTCCAGAGGCTCAGATAAAGGACTTCTGAGCCTAGAAACACTCGGACGTGCCTCCAGGCAAATAAAAAAACGCATTTCGCATTGCCTAGTGCATTCGCAGTCCAAACTCTCTGGGCGTGATTTACAGAGACGCTGAGTACAGACAGACGGGGGTGGAACTGCATTTGCATTTCTTTTTTCGACCTGACGTCAATAAGGTGCCTTGTTCAAAATCGCCTGTTTGAGCTCTGATTTTTTTCTAACACAGTTTAGACATTTCGCAACTTTTAACCATGGGGGGGGGGGGGGGGGCCTAAACGGGGTAGGGGAGCTCACATTAACATTCAAAAACCTCAAAGTGAAAATTTCATGCCATGGGACCTTTTAAATTACAGTAGAAGCAAGTATAAATATTGAAATATGCACCATATCACGTGAAAAGGGTCCTGGTTTAGGTCCAGTTTGAGTCCCAATGTAGATAGATTTGGCCTTCGTCTAGTCCAGTGCTTCTCAAATAGTGGGGCGGGCCCCCCTGGGGGGGCGTGGCGTGATGCCAGGGGGGGCGCGTATGACCCTGGGAAACATGTTTTTTTGCTGTACTGTACTAGAACTAAGTGTAATTGCACATCAACAACAGTAGTTGGCAGTGGCGTTCTCACATGCGATTTTCGCACAGTCTCACCATTAACAGAACATCCTCTGTCACAGAAAAAAACACGTATATTCCACTGAGTCGTGTCCTTTAGTCCGACAGAAGGTGACGCATCAGTGGCACAAGGAGAGAGCTTTTTTTTTTTCAGTGCTTTTAGCTTATGCAAATGGTGGTTTTAAGTTTCATTTCTGTAAAACGTAAACAAATGTGCGCAAAGCTGCATTAAAAACACATTAATATTTGAGTCCTCAGTGCAGTCTTTGTTGTAAGTTTTTCTTTTTTTTGTTTATAATGTTAATAAAAGGATACAATGGTGTTCTAATAACAATTTTCTAGACAAATAATACTATTTATAGTCGCGCGCAGGAAGGGGGGCGTGAAATTTTTTCTTCTTCCTAGGGGGGGCGTCACAGAAAATAATTGAGAAGCACTGGTCTAGTCTAATCCAAGACTTTTTCCAAATTTGTTCCCAACTTAGTTTTGATGTGGTCTACAGTATATGCAGGTGAGAACACACCCTAAAACTACATAGACAAAAACTTTAAGAATAAAATATTTTTAAATGGCTATACTTTTCTTTTTAAGGTGCCAAGGTGACCATCACAGACAGACGACCCGCCTTGGACTCCCTTTCCACCAATGTCAAATCCAACCTGCCTCCAGACATTTCAGAGTTCGCCACCGTTTCTGAGCTTTCATGGGGTGAAAATCTGGACCGCTACCCCGCTGGAGGATTTGACCTGGTTCTAGGAGCTGACATCGTGTACCTTGAAAATACTTTTGCCCCTTTGCTCAAGACTATGGAGCATTTGTGTTCTGATACTACTATGGTTTTACTTTCCTGCAAAATCCGATACGAACGTGACACCGCGTTTCTGGATCTGCTGAAGCAGCGTTTTCGCGTGGAAGAAGTTTACTATGAGGAAGAGAGAGACATTCGTATTTTCAAAGCGTCGAAACTGCCTCAAAAAGATGATTTATGATATTTTTTGGTTAATAAAATGAAAACACATTTACCAGAAACACGTTTATTAACAGCTGCCAGAAATGTAATATTTGACGCACTAACAATGTACTGTTTTATACATTACATACAAAATGAATGAAAAGCGACGTAAAAAGCAATATACAATACCTAAATAATACAATATGGCAATCCATTTACTTTCCCATTCTCTTAATTTTGGTCACAATCTTATTAACCTTATTGGGATGTAGATGGACAAAATCTTAAATGGAACCAGGCAACATGACAAGTCTATACACAGGGATGAAAGTGACCAGTAATGGAAAAGGCTGAAAGTCACCAAAAAGCTAGGGGGGTCTAAGGGCATGCCCCCCGGAAAATTTTTGAACTCTAGATGCTCTGAGATGCAATCTGGGGTCATTCCAGCCAATAAAAACTAAGACGTCAACCACCCATTTTGGGGGGAAAAAAATTCCCTTTTTCCCTCTTGATGATCCCACTTTGCACAACCTTCTCACAAAATTCAGGGCTTAATGATCTTAATGTGGGAAAAGGCTGACTTACATAAATAAGTTTTCATAAATCGATCTCCATTTTATCTGATAAATGTTAATTTTAATCTTAAAATAAGCCAGGCAAACTGCACTGAAACACTGCCCCGTTTTTGGACCCTCACCCACAGTTTGAGAACCCCCCCTTTTTTTAACCTGTTTTTTCAACTTCCTACCTGGAGTCACATTCTCTTACTGGTTTTGCAGTGGTATTTACCAGCCTCTGCACATTTACCAAATGCATGTCGTGACAAACAGATGCATTTGTGCACTTTTATTAAGCAAAATTCAACCACATGTCGCTGTAGACCTGCTCTGTGCTGTAGACCTGCTCTGTGCTGTAGACCTGCTCTGTGCAGACACCAACATAAACTTAGATTAGTTTTTGCTTCGCGTTTCATCCTTGTACTTTTAATCAGAGCGCATTGAGGAGGAGCCTATGTGTGCTATGAGCAGGAGGAGGGAGAGTGAAAAGGCAAGGAGCGGCGCGCTGACGTGAGGCAGACGGACAGGTAGGATGTTTTATAAATTCTAACCTGCTCTGTGATGGGCGCAAAGGTACAAGCTGTGTGCGCTGGCGGCGCGCATGGTGTCTGCATGGTCCAGACGTGTGCACAGGCTGCGCTGCAGTGAGTTTATTGCTAACGGCACCGGCTGTAATGAAATATGATCGCAATCATCTCGAGACCCAAGACCGATGTACCCACACTACCTTGGCGATTAACTGGTAGATTGCCATCGGCGTACTGTATTGGGCACCCCTGTTTTAGACACCATTTTTGATTCACACAGTAATACGGGACAAAGTGCGTCCCTATTCAGCTCAATACGGGACGATTCTGTTTTTCAAGTGACAGTTGGCGACCCTAAACACAACTATAGTATACATATATATACACACGCCCAAAATCTCTCTACAGATTTGCACTGATATAAAAAGACCCAGGCGGCTGACAAAAAAGGGGAAATCCACCAAAAAGTGGACGTCTTTCATCCCTGTATACAAAAAAAAAAAATTCTATATATGGATTTTTCAACTTTATAAAGTTGGCAGATTTTTTTTGCCATTGATGTGAAATGTTTAAGGATTGTATATGCAAGAAAAGTGCAGATGTTATCAGAAATCAGAGATCCAAATATGATACAGGATGTAATATTTCCTAATGACTTGTCTCCAAGTTCTCAAATCGTGGAGTGGCGTGGCTCGTTGCGTTTGGTTTTCCGCTTTAAAAACATCCCGAGAGCGATTAAAAAAGTGTGCAAAGTAAATCGGATATTTCATGCGTCTTTCCTTTTCAATCCTATATAGAACTTCTCAATAGAAAACTGTACAACTCTCAACTATTTTACAAATCTTAAAATGTTTTTAAAAACCAAACGCAGTGAGCCCTGCGGGCACAGTCGGGAAACAAATTCATGTTTTTTTTAAACCAAACTATTTCAAAGCCCTCTAACATTTGTAAAGCTGCGTTGACATCAAGAAGCATCTTACAACTCAACGTTTCACAAGTTTGTTCAAGGCAAGGCAAGTAAAAAAACAAAAAAACATTGATGGCATGATGCAAGCACTTTAAAAAGTAATAGAAGAGAAACCCAGCTTTGAGATAAAATGTCCTGTCTACTGCCAAAGCGTTAGTGACAGTACAGATCGTGTTGAGAAAATGTGGAGCTTAATGGTGAATAGGCGGTCCTCCATGGCAGTGTGTCCCACGCAGCAGCCGGCGTCGTCCCTTTGTTGCCGTTCCAAACATCACCGCACCCTTCTTAAATGGGGATACATGAGAACAGATTTCCAGATCATGATGTGATATTTGGAGCAGTTTTTAAAAAAAGAAAGTAGAAAAGAGGGAGGGGCTCTGTACAGGGGTAGGGGCGGGCGCCTGCGAAGCCCTCTGCAGGCGCCGGCTCTACTCTGATTTGTGGCAGTACAAGTCTTTGAGCGCTTTCAGTTCCTCGATGAGGGTTTTGTTCTGGTTCTCCAACACGGCCACGCGGTTCTCCAGGCATTTCACGTACTCCTTTTTCTTCCTGCGGCACTCGCGCGCTGCCTCCCTGTGTGACATATGAAACGTTTTCTTAGAAAGCCAGTGGACAAACTAAATAATACACACCAGGTTTTTGGTTTCAGAACAGAAATCAGCACAGCTCTACCAATATACATCTATGAACTAGTGCTGGAAATATCCATTTGTAATTTTAATAGCAAGCACTGCATTTGCATTCACACTTAACGTTCTGATGGTTAGCTTATATTTTAAATTGCTTTAAATTTTGGGCAAAGATTGAATTATGAACAGCTAGTTAAACTAATAAAATACAAACATTCTAAAATACATGTAAGAGTCTAAACTGCTGGGTCACCAGGTTTTAATTGTCATTTATTTTACTGACCTTTATTTAAAGGAGAATTAATGTTTTTTTTTACAATCTGAGCCTTATTTCGGTAATAAAACAAGTTGTTTTTCTTAAGATTTAAGATTAAGCCTTTATTGGTCTCACACACACACAGTGACACATGGGAGAAATTTGACCCATCCTTTTCAGGAGCAGTGAGCAGCCATCTTTTTCAGCGCCCGGGGGGCAGTACCGTGAAGGGTCTTGCCCAAGGACCCACACTGGTTAGCTCATTGCCCGGGGGGGATTTGAACCCACAAACCCCGGGGGGAAAGACAGTGACTTACCAGTTGAGCTAACCAGCCGATCCATAATTTACAGCTTTGCGTTTCATGTTTGGGTCCAGGGAGCTGAGTGAAATAAACTGACTCCGCACATGTGCACTGGCGTCCTCATCTACTCGAAACTATGGATAAATCTCTGATTACAGGCCACTTTTGACTCAAACGAGACAAGACATTGAGCTTCTATGATTTCAAAAGTGCTAAAGTTTGTGTTATTTGGAGACCGCAAACATGTGCCCCGAGAACTCACATTACGGAGATCACCAATCTAAAACATCTCTGGAAGTGCTCCATATGACACCAAAGTGCTATGAGTGAGTAAAACAACCGAAATAAGGCTCAGATTGTAAAAAACGTTAATTCTCCTTTAACCATGATAGATTAACTGAGATTAAAAATCGAGAGGACCATATTGTGCTTGTTTTGGTGGTAGGGGAAAGCTACACACGCACAGGGAGAACATGCAAATGTCCGTGTCTTCCTGTGAGTACACAGCACTTGCTAATATATTACACTACATTAATGGTATTCTGTTTTGTAAAAGAAATGTAGTGTTGTGCATGCATCTAGAACATGGAGAAAAAGGAAAACTGCCAAAGAGCTGGGACTGTTTTTTGGGAACTGAAGCAGCATTGTACTGAAGTACAATATAGATAATGTAAGCAGCAATTGGGCAAATGTTTAAAAATCAGTAATTTTCAGCTGTAGAATGCATTTTGCTTGCTTTCTGGTGAAATTGTCATTTACTAGAAGCACTACATTATGAACTTATTTAACAAGGAGAGCAATGACATTCTGTTCTCTACAAAATAACTTGTGTTAGCCAAGTAACTGCAGTGTTTGTGATTTACAAATTGCCATTTTAATATAAATGCATGTATAATCTTTTAGCCACACCTTACGCTTTTGAAAACCTTGTGAACTATAGTACAGAAACCAAAACTCGACGGGACATAGAATCCAGTGATCATGTAGAATATTTCCTGCCCACATACCTGTTCTTCATAAGGCGGACCTCTCTCTTGCGTGTGACCTCTTCAGTGCCACTTCCTCCCAGAGCGGGGGAGGCCATCACCACCCCGGGAGTGATGGTGCTGGTGGGGGCCGTGCGGATCTGATACGCCTGCACGTCTCCGGAGGCTGCTGCTCCCAGAATAAAACCACCATGAATAAAACCACATGCCAAACCAACATTTAGAAACCTCGTGACTCATTGTGCTAATTGTGTGAGCTGACCTTGTACGACCACCTGGTTGCTGGGCACGAGGATCTGCTGTCCGTCGCTGGTCTGGGCGTACTGCAGGATGGTGGCCCCCTGCTGGGTTCCGGCCGCGTTCATGGTCAGGGTCTGGAGGCCCTGGACTCCGTCTGTGCCGTTGTTGGCGAGCTGGATCGCACCGCCCTGAGTGATGGCAACTGGGGAGAGACGAGACACAGGACATTGCAGATATGGTTCCAGACGATGTTCTAACTGCAATGTTTAGCTGAGATGAGGGCTGATTTTGTGAGATACATGCTTGGATAAATGCTGCATTCTCTCTCACACAAATACAGTCAACTGGAACTAAACCTTAAAAGTACATCGTGTAACTTTTCAGGTGGAGGGTCCATCAAATGCTTTTCTCTGGAATGTTTTCACAGTATGGCATTAAATTTTTCCATCTTCATGAAGACCAAACTGGGCCAAGTTACAGGTCAGATCTGTGAGAATCAGAATGCCTGTTTTTCTAGGCATTTTTGAACAGTAACACCAACTGTAAATACAAGGTAGAGCTGTTTAATGTGTGGAGAATTCCAGGCAAAGCAATGATGTATCCAATAGGGGTGTGCAAAATAATCATCATGACAATGCATCGCAATACTAACTTTCAATATACTGCATCGATTCTTGATGCCAAAAACCAATTATTATTAATTAATAAATAATGTATTAGTTTATTTGTTTTATAAATCCTGTGCACTTTTTTCTTTGTGAAAGGGTATTGTTTGTTATGATGGTAACTACCTCCAAAATGGCAAATGTTTGAACATCATTTTTTGTTGTAGAAAAAATCCTATGCACTTTTTTTCTTATTGGTTTGGTTTATTTGTTTTTGTTATTCAATAAATTCAGTTATGAATTGAGTTGCTCAGAGTTATGTATCAATTGAAGACACTACCCAGATACACAGCCACTGATATTTAAGATATCCTTTTTTTTGGTACATTTTCACTGAAGTATGTCGAATATATTGCAATGCATCGCAATAATTCAAGTATCGTGATGCATCGTGATAGTATCGCATCGTGGCATATGAATCAAGATTCGAATTGAATCGTGACTTCTTTGCCAATACCCACCCCTAGTATCCATAGAAACAAGCAGATGACGGACCTCCAAACAAAAAGTTACATTGTGCACCTTTAACTACACCATGATGAGACCACAAGAACAGGACCAGACCAAGTCTACCAAGTCAGAGTTGAACCAGGACCAAATCATGAATTAGAACTGCTGTGGTTATGTCTTATAAAAATGTACACACTGATGGCCTGTCATTGCTCAGAACAATTGAGAACACTAAAACCCATTTTTTCCACAACCCCAAAGTAAAAAAAATAAAAAAAAGATGTCAACTGAGACGTACTGTACTGCCCGCTGCTGGTCTGGTAGATGGGCGTGGGCATGGTGACCGTGGTGATGGCTGGTGCAGTGTCGTCCTCAGATTTCTCCTCTTCGATGCGAGGTACTGCTGGAGCATCTGATGACAGGTCGTTCAAGATTTTCCTGTAGTAAAAAAAATAAAATAAAATAATTATCTTATTCTCAGCTGGTATCAAAGTTGTAATTTCTATCAAACCTGTACGAGGGGCGCCTCGAAAGGATCTCCCGCCGTTTTTGACAATCGGTCACGCTGTCGACGGACTCCTGCGAATCCTCACTTTCTGCAACTGTGGAAATCTGCAGAAAATAACCCGCATTAGCTTTGATTCACAGTGATTTGCGGTGCCGCAACCACATAATGATAGGTGCACTTTATAAAGCTCACGTCATAAAGCACTTGGGTGAGGTTAGCACCACCAACTCTCCAGTTAATGGGTGACGGTTTTTCACATCTTTCCATGTAATCTTTGTGGAGTAGGATCTTTAGATAAATATAAAATAATTGAAAATTTTATGAAGTAGAAATTTGGGAATAAAGTGTCACATATCATTTGCAATTAATGTTATAATAATAATAAAAATAATAATACATTTTATTTATAAAGTGCTTTTCAAGACACTCAAAGACGCAGACACATTTTTTTCATTGCTCAGGATAAATATTATTAAAGTAATTGTTATAAAGCGAAGCAACAGTGAATGCTTAAAGCTGCATTGTGTAACTTTTCTTATGGAGGGTCCGTCACCTGCTTGTTCTATGGAGATGTCATTGCTCTGCCTGGAATGTTCCAAAGTATGACATGAAACAGCTCCATCTTACATTTAGTCAATTACAGGTGGTTTTATAGCTCAAAAATACCAAGAAAAACAAGCATTCTGACTGTGAGCGGGGTCGCCTCTCCACAGATCTGATCTGGTTTGGTCTCCATGAAGATAGAAAGGTTTAATACCACACTGTGGAACATTCCACACGAAGCAATAACAACTCCATGGAGAAAAGCGTTTGACGGGCCCTCCTCCAGAGAAGTTACACGTGGCAATTTTAACCTATTGTGCTCGTAAACTGCAATTGCTTATCAGCCACGATAATTTCTATATTGACTCATTGTTCAGTATATGAAACCTGGACCAATATATTTTGAGGCTCAGTATTTATCATATGTACACTTTCTTTGTAAAAAAAAACCCCTTAATTTCTGTTGCAATGCAATAACATGAACTGTACAGGGTTGAATAACTAAATTTTATGGTTAAATATTGATTTATTCATCTGTTGCAGCTCAGGCCTTTAGCGATACCATCCATTTAAAAATAGTTTACTGGGATTATTTTGCATTATTGTTATTGTCAGTGGCATAAAGTATCATCTACTACTATATCAGTACTATCACTAGATTTCTGTAGCTATATCCAGTGCTTGAAAATGTGTTATCGTGACAGACCTACTTGCTTAAAAACTCATTAAACTTGAACATTATTGATCCACAAAGGTAAGTCACTTGTTTACAACGTCTAAAAAGTTATAGTATATTCTTAAAACCAAGCACGAACAGAGCCTAGAATAGAATAGAATTATTGTAATAGAAGAAATATGTGAGGGAAAAAAAGCAACACACAACATTGTTAATGACACTAATCCTTGTCACCTGAACAGTCTGTACTTGTGGACTCTGGATGACCGATTGCTGTGCGGTTTGGATGACCCCGTGCACCTGCACTGTCTGCCCGTTGGGTAACTGCACCAGGGTCACTGTGGGACTGCTGGAGGAAACCTGAGCCGCTGCAATGGACGCCTTTCCCACACAACAACAAGATGGTCAGACAAACTGCATAAAATGAAGAGGTGGGTAATATGTAGTTTACAGAATCATATAATAATAGTTTGGAATAATTAGATCATTGTCGTCTTTGGTTATAAGAGATTGATAAGATTCTGACAAGATATTTCTGCCTTCAATCTTAGGCAGTAATTAATCCTCAACAAAGGCATTTAGAGGCAAAACTCAGCACATTTCTGATAGATAATATATAAAGAATGTAAATGTAAAGGAGATTACATGGCATTTGATTCCACTTGTCATTACTCTTATTGAGCTAATGCATCATGATTGTGATGAGCGGCAGTGTTAAGTGCCCCGGCACCATGAGCATGTTGTCAGTCCATGAGAGACGGGCACGAGGTGGGACACCGATTTCAGGTCAGTAAAAAATATGTATTTCTGTTTAATTATTCATTATATGATCACTGCCTAATTGTACACCTTACTTATGTAATTTGGGACGTTTATGAGCCAATATTATGTACAGTGTATGAGTTATTACACAGTAATGGACTGTTACACAAGTCATGACATACTTCTAACTTTTAGATGCTAATGTGACTTTGCTATGCTTGTAAAGAGTGCTGCTCGCTGTGTTGAACCTTGGTATCCTGACTATATTGTTTCATCCGGATTAAAACCACAAAAGGCAGCACAGTGTCCCGGCCATTTGGCCACAACACAGCGGAGATAAACTATACGACTGTCAGAGATGAACACAGATGGGTTATTCCTGCAACCAAGCTGGGCTTTTTCACAGCCAAGTTCAGCACGGTTACATAAACTACTACATGACTAGTTTGAAGAAAGCTGTGCAAGTTCATTTAAAAGAATAGTAAGGTTTTTACAATCTGAACCTTATTTCGGTAATAAAACGTGATTTACTCACCCATTGTACTTTGGTGTCATTTGGAGCATTTCCGGAGATTTTGTAGTTAAGCAATATCCGTAACGTGAGTGCTCGGGGCACGCTGTTGCAGTCACCAAATGACACAAACTTTAGCACTTTTCAAATGACAAAATCTACACTTTCGCTGGAGTCCAAAGTGGCCTGTAATCCGATATCCATCCATGGTTTCGTGTTTGGCTCCATTCACAAAGCAACTAGCCACAGCTTCAATAACTCCGGATAGTGATGAGGAAGCCTGTGAAAAGTCAACTTCGTCCAAGCTGTCATTTTGTTTTCACAACTGGAATAAATGCATGTTCACACCATTTCGCGTTTTCTCAAGCGGAGATGTTTATGAATTAGCTGTGAATGCACGCATGCGCACTGTCCTCATCATCCAATCAAGAACATGGATGGATATCGTATTACAGGCCACTTTGGACTCCAAAAGTGTAGGCCAACATTGAGCTTTTGTCATCTGAAAAGTGCTAAAGTTTGTGTCATTTGGTGACCGCAACAGCGTGCCCCAAGCACTCACATTACGGATATCGCTAAACTACAAAACCTCCGGAAATGCTCCACATGACATCAAAGTACAATGGGTGAGTAAATCCCGTTGTTTTATTAACGAAAAAAGGTTCAGATTGTAAAAAAGTGACTATTCCTTTAAAGCCACAGTATGTAATTTTTTAGCCAAATAACAGACTTAAATGAAAGAATGTTCTTCCATTTTTTTGGTTGTGTTTATTACACTGAAACATGAATTCTTACTGTGAGTGGGTGTGTGTCTCCACAAACTCTTATGACTCGTTTTTGGCCTGGAGGAGGACTTCTTCCTGGTTGTTTCCATGGAAATGTGGTCGAGTTGGATATAATATCCCACAGTATCTAGCTCTATGAAAAATGTTCCCAAGAATGGCTTTAACTTTCTACTTCCATGAAAACATGCAGGTGATGTGCCTCTTCCAGAAAGTTACATACTGTACCTTTACCATATTCTAAATTAACCATAAAAAAAATAAGTTTGCAGTTAAGTTTACCTGGGTCAGTGTAATTTGTTGGGCTTCGGACTCAGTAACAGCAGTTTCTCCCTGCTGTGTTTCTGCACCAGCCTCCATGCTCATTAACAATCTAAGACAAATGCACAGAAAAACATGAGCTTTGCGTGCACAAGGATCAATGAAAACACTTTCATAACACATTCAAGCCCTCATCAAGTGGCTATTAAAACTGGTCACGTGATCGGCTGGAGACATTTGTCACAGTGAGGGACAGGAGGACACTGGACAAACTGCTCTCCATCATGCGTGAAAAGTCCCTCAGTCGTCCAGGTAGAATCCATGATAGCAGGAGAAGTTCTCCATCATGGACACCGTCTCCTGTATATAGCTATAATTTTAAAATGTATCGATTTTTCCATTTTATTTTGACTTATACATTTATTATTTTCATTTTTATAATTATGTCTCATTTGACACCTGTTTATTGCCATCTTTTTTGCTATATCATCTGTTTTTGTTACTCTCTGTTATACATTATATTATGAGTGAGCTACTGTATCCAAATAATTTCCCTTGTGGATCAATAAAGTTTGCCTAAGTCTATTAACAAATAAAATAAAAATAGAAAATTAATAAAATATAATAATATAATTCATAAAGTGTGGGCTGGCTCATGTTTGAATAGTTCACTTCACTGGAGGGTGTGGCACAGCCCGGATTTCAACACACAGTTCATCAAGAAAATCATTTACGTGTAAAGTAATAAAAATAATAAAAATCGATTCAATATAATGTATTTTTATGCGCTTACTTTAATTGGTTTGCATTTAGTTCGAAGGGTAATGCTAAATTCGTGGTTGCTAAAGTGTGTTAGCTTGGGTTAGCACGAGGCTAAACCGTGCGTTTTTACACGCGATTTTCCATTGACTCTTGTTAGCATGCTAGCAGGCTAAGAGTTATTTGAATGCACGGGCTAGTCGCTATGTAAAAGCTATTTAAAAGCTTTATATTTAGCATTTGGTGACTCACAATGACAACGAGAAACATTGTTGGTGGTTATGTGTTACGTGCGTGTGGTACGCTTTTAAATTTAAAGTTGTCAACAAATAAATAAGCCTGAAGTAGAATTGGAGGGAAATGTCTGCAAAGCATTGTAAGGCAGTTTTTTTTTACAACCATGGAACCCCACTTTCACTGAAGGCTCCATTATTTAAGGTTTAGCCCAAAGCGAACCATGCGCAGATGCAGTTTAATGGATGTTGCAAGGGTGATTAATACAATCTGAACCCTGTGCCCCGCTCCCAGAATAAATACCTAAGTATGTTCAGAGTGAGCCGCTGTGCAGACTGGCTCTTTTAGTTAGCCTGTGCAAGCCCCGCCGCCATGATCTCTTTGTTGGCTTTGTGCGCCTACAACAGCAAACGTCTCCGGGCAGACATCTAGCGCGATCTCTTTAGGAGCAAACATCGGACGCGTATATCCTCTTACCAGCACACACTCGCTTCGTCACTCCCGGGTCCACGGAGCTCCACTTTTATTCAGACCGACACGTAAGAGACCGCGTCAGGCTACACCTCCGTCGCGTCACCGAGAACAACAACACGGAGAGGACGAGGCGCACGACGACAGCAGCACAGAAATCAGCTCTATCGACAGCAGCCGAGAGAAGGCGAGGGGAGCCGAGAGGAGGCGCTAACCGGCGGAAAAACACGAACTCTTCCGAGGACTGGCACCACTTTTTCCGAAAAATGACGAAGATGGTTCCGTTACCGTCCATGCGCAATGCACACGCGCCTTTCAAAAAAATATTTTATTATTTAAGTTATATATTTTAAAACCACAATAACATTCGCAAAGTACTCAGACGACACATTGGGGGATGTGGGCACAAAAAAATCTTTAAATGAGTAAGCCAGCTACAGCCATTATTATTTATATTTTTATTGTCAATAGAAATCTTAAAGGAAAACACATTACGTTGTATATTATTTATATAAAAGAATGTGAAATATTAATCTATTTATTATGGCTGATTTAGGCTATAGAATATGAGACCCTATTATAAAATAGTAAAAATACCTACAATTTCCAATTCATTGGTACAGTCTTTTGTTTCTCTGGCGTCTAGATTAGCATACCTATTCATCCCTACAACGACTGTTTTTCACACCTCTGGCCCTGACCTGGCTAGCCCTATTGTTTCCCTGTTTGCTTGATCTAGGCTTAAGAATGGAATTGTAGATGGGAGACAAATTATGTCTGACTCCACCATTTCTGTTCAGAGAAGGATTCTCTTTTTTGACAAAAATAGCCTCTTTAACTCCCCTCTCAAACCAATTCTTTTCCCTGGCTAAGATCTGAACCTCACTGTCCTCAAATGAATGGCCCGCGGCTTCTAGGTGAAGATGTACGGCAGATGACGGTCCACTCTGGCACGCCCGTCTGTGTTGATACATCTTCTTGTGAAGTGGCTGTTTTGTTTCTCCAGTGTAGCGCTCACTGCAGTCTTCACTACACTGAATGGAGTAGACCACATTGCTTTGTTTGTGGCTCGGTGTTTTGTCCTTTGGGTGGACGAGTTTTTGTCTTAAAGTGTTTGTGGGTTTCAAATAAACTGGGATTTCATATTGTCTGAAAATCCTCTGTAGTTTTTCCGACACGCCGACCAGGTACGGAATCGCTACCCCTTTCCTCCTGGGTTCGGATTCTCTGTTATCTTGTTTCTTGCCCTTGTCTCTCTTGGTTTTGTTAACAGCCCACTTAGGATATCCACAAATTTTATTGTCACTGTTCACATGTACAATTTACATCAGAGCTGACGAAGCCTCTCGGATGAGCGGCGAAACGTTTTCAACCAAACAAACTTGGTCCAGTTGACAAATTGAACTTCTCCTGTTATCAATTTACATTATACATACTCACAATGAGATTGAAAGCATCTCACTTCAGTGCAGACATTTAAAGGGATATGACACCCCCAGGTCAAATTTGGGCATCTCCCCACAGTCCAGAGACTAAAATAAGTGGTGGAAAGCGTTTTCCTGCTCACCCAGCCATTGTCCGAATCACGCAGCACGCTGCCAGGGGAATCCCAGTTACGCACCGGGAAGGGAGTTCCCCTGTTGCACAACGTGGTGCGTGATTCGACTGTATTCTTCCACACTGGAAAATAGTTCCCACCCAAAATGACCAAGGCAAGCTCTCCGTGTTGATTTGCACATTTATTTGCACTCGATATGAATGCGCACTACACACAAAGTAATTGGGAAACGCATCGAGCAAATTAATTCCTTTTGGCTGAAATCTTTCTCTGGCGACGTTAGACTCCAGTCTAAGGCGGAG
The DNA here is from genome assembly GCA_036785185.1 of Paratrypauchen microcephalus. Classification (NCBI taxonomy): domain Eukaryota; kingdom Metazoa; phylum Chordata; class Actinopteri; order Gobiiformes; family Gobiidae; genus Paratrypauchen; species Paratrypauchen microcephalus. The sequence continues at coordinate 254,380 of JAVJIX010000027.1, read as the reverse complement.
GAGCTGCAGATACCGCGGCGGTCAGTGCTGACAGACTCGGACAATGGCTGGGTGAGCAGGAAAACGCTTTCCACCACTTATTTTAGTCTCTGGACTGTGGGGAGATGCCCAAATTTGACCTGGGGGTGGCATATCCCTTTAAAGGGATAGTGTGTTTTTTTATGTTAATCTGTATGGGTTTCCTTCTAAAAGTTACATGTGTTGACACCGGCTTACCTCTGACACTCTCAGCTGATGCCGGTTCGGCTCGCTTTCTGGAGCCCACGTAAGTAGGTCTGGTAACTTCCCTGGAACATGAAATAAAGCTTGTTTTTCTTCTCAAAACAAAACATTTGTTAGAAAGGTGATATATTTGCGTCTGAAACAGTTGTCAACGAAACATCCAGCAGCGTATTTCGCATTCGCGTATTGTCTCTCTCCACTCGTATCACTACGCCCATGTTAACTCTATCAGCCTGTTCACCTTCAGCGGATGTCTACGCCGAAGTTTACAAGTGAACAGGCTGTTTTGTTTTGAGAAGAAAAACAAGCTTTATTTCATGTTCCAGAGAAGTTACCGGACCTACTTACGTGGGCTCCAGAAAGCGAGCCGAACCGGGATCAGCTGAGACTGTCAGAGGTAAACCGGTGTCAACACACGTAACTTTTAGAAGGAAACCCATACAGATTAACATTTAAAAAAAAAACCGCACTATCCCTTTAAGTAGGATAATATCCTACTTAAAGGAGAATTAACGTTTTTTACAATCTGAGCATTATTTCGGTAATAAAACAAGTTTTTTTACTCACCCATAGCACTTTGGTGTCATATGGAGCACTTCCAGAGATTAGTGATATCCATAACGTGAGTTCTCGGGGCATATATTTGCGGTCTCCAAATAACACAAACTTTAGCACTTTTCAAATCATAGAAGCTCAATGTCTTAGTCTACACTTTCGTTTGAGTCAAAAGTGGCCTGTAATCTGAGATTTATCCATAATTTACAGCTTTGCGTTTCATGTTTGGGTCCCGGGAGCTGAGAGCGAAATAAACTGTGACTCCGCACATGCGCACTGACGTCCTCATCTACTCGAAACTATGGATAAATCTCGGATTACAGGCCACTTTTGACTCAAACGAAAGTGTAGACTAAGACATTGAGCTTCTGTGATTTGAAAAGTGCTAAAGTTTGTGTTATTTGGGGACCGCAAACATTTGCCCCGAGAACTCACATTACGGATATCGCTAATCTAAAACATCTCCAGAAGTGCTCCATATGACACCAAAGTGCTATGGGTGAGTAAAACAACTTGTTTTATTACCGAAATAAGGCTCAGATTGTAAAAAAAAAAACGTTAATTCTCCTTTAAATGTCTGCACTGAAGTGAGATGCAACACAGCAGGATTTTACACCACAGTATAGAAAAAAAATAAGCCTACAGTGGAAAGTAACTGGTGCGTTCCAAACTTTTCGCACAAATGTTGTGAACAAACTGAAGAAAGAGCACCGAGTTCAATATATCTGCATATGTTTACTGCCTATTTACTGTATGACATAAAAGTGTCATCAGACTGGCTTCATGAAATTGAAGAGTTCATTTGCAAAAACAGATCTCTGGTCAAAGTTTTTTGTCTTCTATACTGTATATCTATTCTAGATTATTCACTGTAGCATATATTGGGGGTATTTGCTAAAGAAGAGATTGAATAAAATTGCTTTAGAAAACACTGCTACAGACAAAGAGTTAATAAGCAGACCATTTTTCAAAAGACACTTATCTGTGTTTGCAAATGAACTCTTCAAATAGTCTACAAAGAGCCAGGCTTTGAACGTCTCTTTTAAATGATCAGATCCCAAACATCAGTCGCCCACAAGAGCGTGTCAGATCCAAAGCACTAC